>CAMQGK010000171.1:16270000-16760000 GCA_947000775.1 Pterois miles
GCCATTTATATCCTGCTCTATGGGCCCAATGGATGTATAAGATCAATGGAAGATCCAGGTACTCTTATACTTGGAAATCAAGCTTTTTTACTTCATGCGCCACTGAGTAACTTTCATTGGAGTGAACAGGGCCTCGCCTCTGACGCTGTGTCCAGCTCTCTTTATACATCCATGGCACACAGGTGAAGTTTCAGCTAGTTACAATCTGCAAACTCACTGCTAGATGTTACCAAATCCTATATACCGCACCTTTAAGTATAATTCTGAGGCGCTCGTAAATTTACTTGAGTAATTCCACTTCATACTTTGTTATACTTCTACTCCACTAAATATTGTACTTTTTACTCTGTTACATTTATTTGCTATTTGCTTTTACATTTTAGTTACTTTGCAGATTCAGATTAATAACCCAAAATATAATCAACAAATAAATTATGATGTGTTATTAAACATCCCCACCTTTGCCAGCTACATCATTAAAGTGATTCGTACACATGAGTGAATCAGTGATTATAATCCAATAATTTAATATGATATACATCATTCTGAAATGAGCCATTCTACATAATCAGTACTTTTACATCTATAGTTTAATTTTGATGTTAATATTTTTGTAAGCCATTTTGAATGCAGTACTTTTACTTGTAACAGAGTATTTATACTCTCTATTATTGCGACTTCACTTCAGATCTGAGCACTTGCTCCAGCGCTGCTGATTTGGCTCAAGCTTCGACCCAGATCCAGGATGTGGCTTCCTCCTACTGAGCAGGCCGTTCTCGGTACACAGAGGGAAGTGAGGTCAGGAATAATGAGCCTGAGTTACCTCAGCAACTACCTCAATTTCAAGATTGTCTGGACTTTTTCATATTAATACAGTCATCTCAAGACAAACATCATCACATCAACAGACATGGTGTTCAAACTCCTGTGCCCCTTCCTGCTCAACCTTGTACATTTTGTAGGGAGAGTATTTGTAAATTCCAGCTAAACACAGATTTAAAGAAAAGGGGTTTCCTTGATGATCTTTTGATTATGTGGATTATCTGGGACCTGCACTGCTATCTTCCCACCACTGACAGCGCATTAGGAAATATTGGTCATCCAAGGTTTGTACTTTCATTTTCTAACCAGCAGATGGAAGCTGTGCTCCACTGTGATTTCCTCTCCAATCCCACCACTGATGTAAGGACACCTGTGTCTAAATAATGACTCAGCTGTAATAAATTATTGCCAGCTCCCTTACGGCTGAATTTTAAATATCATATTTGCGTTTAATAATCCATATCATTCTCGGACAGAGAGTGACAGCCAGAAAAGTAGGGCTTGTTTGGCCTCTGGTTATCTCTCTGCTTTGGCACTGTGTCAACACTTTGACACACCAAAAAGTACATGTATAGGACGGCCTCTGTCACAACAGTAGTGGTGTAAAGGTGTAACTGTTGTGAAATATGTTTGGATCTGGTGAGTTCGGGCATATTGAGATGAGGCTGTTTCAGTCCCACAGAGCAGCTACTGTGTTCAGGCCTCTAGGAGGCAACGGGGAAAGGTGTCCGAACACTCCTCCCACACATAAATCAGTGTGTGACACTCTTTATTATTTCTCTACCTATTCAGGAAAGTTTATTTGTGGCGTCTTCGATGCCTACAACATACAGTGATTACAGTGGCCTTGTCTAGAGGTGCAAATGTAAAATTAATAAATTAGAAAGCAAATAAATGCCACTAAAAATGAAAACTTTCAAAAGGCATTTCACAGAAAATAAAGCACTCAGCAAACACAACACAGGAAAACACAACATGCCTCTACCCAGAACATTCACTGGGTGGATGGGTACAACAAACACTGCACTTTCAACCAGAGGACTGATGTTTGACACCTGTGTTTGTGTCCCAAAGTGCTGCTGAGCTATTTCGAAGTGACATTTGTGAGGTGTTTTCTGTGCTTCTGTAATGTTGTTTCTTTGTGGACTTTACTTTTTAAGCTCAACCATGATGTTTCTCCTAAACCTAACTAAGGAGTTTTATTTCCTAAAAGCAACTGCGGTCATTGGTGTAGTTATGCTACGTGGCATAATAATTACACACAAAAGAGGCGTATAAATGACATCTGAAAGGGCTAAAATGTGTTCTCATGACACAAGGTATGTCCTTGTAATGCTATGCTATTTATTGGGTTGAGAGAGATCGGGTTGCTTCAACTGTCCCCATTGAATGTCCCTGTTTACTTTATTTGACCACAACCTGACTATAGCGCAGGTTTGCAAATGAACAGATAATGATTAGCAGATGATTCAGATACTTTCAAATTACAAAATTAATCTATGTACAGTATGTTAACAGCTCATCTGCAGTGTCTAATCTATGTGATTTGAACTGTGGGATACATGGAAGCATCAAGTGCATCCATCCTTGCTAAAATGGAGAAAAAAACAGGCAAATTTGGACTGATATGCACTTTGTTGGCAGCCATCTCTGGTGATTTCAACAGCTATAATTACAACTCACATTACTACACTGTACTTGTAGCCAGTAGTTTGGAGTTTGTTACATTCCCAGTATAAGTATCGATTTTACTGCTATGCTTGTGTGCAGGAATATACCCAGTGCAATTATGTGCAGTTTCTCAGAGGTAATGAGTCATTGATATTGGTGAGTTTAAGGCTCTTTTTAGCATTGGTTGAAAAAGTGTTTCTACATTCAGTCCATTGCAATTTGCATACATGAGGTGGACAAAACATCTCTTAGACTCTATGTCTAAGTACGAGCCCTCCCAGTAAGTAGACATACTGTTAGACAGCTGCAGGCGTGTGACATACCTGGGTGTGCCAAGGCTGAGGCCAGCTTGTTGTTTCCAGCTTTGTGCATCCTTCACTCGCTGCTTTTCTTTCACTGCAAGTGAGGAAAGCAACTGACAACTCATAACGTAACACAAGGACTGTAACAAAACTCTAACTGCAACTTGATAATGTAAGCTGGCGTTTCGTGAGCACCTGATCCTCAATTATCAAGTCCGTGTGTCTCCCACTGTTTCGGACCTTAATATTAAATGTTGCTACAGTCTACATATTCTGTCAAAACAATGAAAGTAAATGCAAAAATAAATAAATACATTCATTCATTTTATTGGCACATAAGCCCCTCACTGTGACAAGATCGCAAATCAACCCAGATGTCATTTTGAGCAGAGACCCTGAAGCTCTGCTGATTCCCAGACCTTCCCGTTCAGGAGGAAGAAGAAGTCCCTGCAGCAGGTTAGCAGGCAGCTCTAAGCAAAGACACCTCTCTGCACGGGGCAGCGACTCCCCCCTGCAAGATGACATGTTGGACGATATAGTAAACTTGATCTTTAGTCTACCTTTTTCTGAAAGCAGCTAAACCAAAAACAAAAAGAAAGATTTCCTTAAAGGAAGTGTACACAAACAAATGTGCTTTCCATTTATATGCAAATCATATCAAGGCAGCCAAAATAATTAATACAAAAACACTCACACACGGCTGAGGTTGCTTGGCTACAGTGGCTGGTTAACAAATACAGTATGAACAGAAGAAGCCCAAAGACACTGTTTGGGCTAGAGCGGTTTTTACCACCAGGAGAAGCTGAACATTAAGCTACCGCATTATGTTAAAACAGTCTCTGAACGGTCAGTGTCTTTAAATACCAACAAGCAGAAATGAATACAATAGTAATAAGTATGTTTTCTTCAGTGTGTAATCACCAGAAAATAAGCATTAATGTGTTTTCGTCAGCTCAGAATGAACCCTTTATATCTACATAGGGAGGGGGTCCTCTTCATGGAGTCGGCCGCCATGTTTCTACAGTAGTTGGACAAACTAAACACTCTAGGGCCGTTCACGTTGTCACACTTTTGTGCTGCCAAATCCTACGCACTGCACCTTTAAGTTCTTTATGTTATAGAAAGGGGTAGGGCCTTATAAGTGCTCACATAATTTGCTGTATATGTTTACTGTTTTATTTTCTTATTATTTGCTACATGTTCAAAATAAATGTAAATCTAAACATTCGGGGGACAAAGACAAATATGAGCATCCCATTAGAGGCATGTACCTGATAATCTAAAGCTCAGTTTGATGCCCAACTCCTCTCGGTGTTTCAGCTGTCTCGATGACTCTTTTCACGAGTCCCTTGTCACCTTTAGCTCTAGCTAATCCATTTTACACTTGACAGAGTGCAACCAGATTGTCTGAACGTAATTGATGGTGTCCTCAAATGGAACTCGAGAACTCGTGTTGACAAGTCAGGAGGTCGTGAACAACACCGAGTTCACAACTTCTGACATGTTTGTTGATGTGAGAAATGGTGGAGCCAATGGAAGTTCATTTATCGGTGCATAATAAGTTAATATAGTACAGTATATTGTCATTTTAGTCATATATTGTTTTTCTTAGTATGTCTGAGGAAAATGTTGATATTCCCAATGACCTCATCTTTCACTATGTTACCCACTTGCTAGCTTGCTAACTTGTAAGTCACTGTGGCTTCTAGACTAGGACAGTAATATTGCCGTTGCTTAGCATCGGTGTTCCTCACCACTTATCATCAACATTTTCCTCAGACATATTATAAAATTACCAAGAAAGCCAATATACAACTAAAATTATAATATACTGTACACTATTAACTTATTATGCACCAATAAATGAACTTGGGCTCCATCATTTCTTACAATGTCAACAAACACATCACGAGTCTTGAGCTTTTGGAAACTTTCCACTAACAAGGACATGAGTACAACATGAGGGGGGCGTTGATATGGGCCCAACTCGTAAACACGGTAAACACGACCCCATTTGAAGGCACCGTGAGCCAACCATACAGAGCAGTGAACCTCAATATATGAGCTGTGAGAGGCTCATGGGCAGGTATAATGCCTAACATGCCCTTGTCACAGCAGCCATTTTGACATGTCATAGCAGGGTAAACGCAGGTGTAATTGATCAAATTAATTATGACCCCATTCTGTTTAGATGCGTCACAGCCATTCCAGTGATCCAGCATGCACAGCGCGGCTCAGACCCACCTAAATGGAACAGAGCCATAATTAATGTTATTAATTGCAGCTGGGTTCACCCTGGAATGATGTGCCAAAGTGGCTGCTGTGAAAAGGGCATATTTAAACTTCTGTGGAAGAGCTTGGCAGACCTTCCACAGCGCAGCAGAGATGCCACAGAGACTCACATCCTGCAAAATGTGACTGCATGCAAGGCACCGCAGCCGCCACAGAGGTTTGATTGGATATCAGAGGGTGGTGAGATTTCCACGCAAGTTGCTCACATCCATTACAACAACAGCCTTATTAATTCTAGGCACAGGAGCTCCTCATCATCACCCAACTCTTCCATAATTTTTTTTCCAGCCATGGAGTTTTGTTCAGCCAAATTAAAATCTATCAATTAAATCAAGGACTTCCTCAAAAAGACATTACGTGCTGCACACAATCCACCCAGTGCTACGTACGTCAATGAGCACATGGGAAAAGTTTGCCTTGAGGGCGTTCATCCAGAAATCTATTTCTGCCAGAAATCTCAACAATCCTACATAGTTAGGTTTAGAAGAAGATGATGGTTCAAATAAATCCTTCCTGGAAGAAAGCCCTTGTTGACATAGCTGGGCTGGCTGTGTGTGCCTTTCAGTCATGTTAGTGCATGTGAACGTGCCCTACTGGCTAGCTCACGGCCACCACTCTACACTGTGCTCATATGGTTGATAATACCCTCCCTACTGGCGTTGCCGTCAAAATGCAAAATTTGGTTGTCATTTTAAGTCTAACCATGATGCTTTCTTACCAATTTTTTGTTGCTTTTGTGTGTTGATTTGTTTAAATTAACAACATTAACCATGTGTTTGTAATCTGATAGAAAATACCTCAAAATGTAATCAGAAATTCAGTTTAATTGTATGAAAACAGAATTTTGTAAGAAACAGGGATGCAGCTGTCACCATGTTGAGAGCCATGTGGAGGCAATAGAAAAGCTCTGTAATTCTCTATTTAGCACCTTTAACAAACAGTGAGGAGGAAAACAACCAAATGGCCACAGTGACACATTTTGACATTTTCCCACACAAAAGCATCTTTGTGTTGCATCTGTGAGCTTCACTTATTGAATTAATCTAACAAAAACTGTCACTTTTCCTCTTTCTCCCAGAGTATGAAACATCTGACAGCAGACTGTCTCAAAAAACATGACATACAGATCTCAGATCAGAATATTTCATGCAGCCTTGATGGTGACCTTAACTCACACAAGAGAGTTTATTATGCAAATCAGCCTATTGTCACATTGCTGATCTGATATGCTAATAGTCTCTCAGACCCAGACCTTGAATGGTAATTTGCTTGGTAGATGCAGTATTAGCTGCCCCTGTGGTGTACTGTTCAACAGAATTGCTTTTTGTTCCTCATTTATGTGATTGCACAAATGTCTTGTGAGGCTTTGATTAAAAGCATCCATAAAATCATCAAGATCCCTGTTAGAAGAGTTTAGAATAAAAGACAGATGAGCTCAGCTGTCTTTACTTTTGTTACATTATGTGATTAAAAAATATTCTAATGGTTATAATAATAAAAGTACCAATACTGGCATATCAACACAGCACACCCTTAAACATGTACCATCCATCCATACATCCGCCTGTCTCTTTAGGGGTCGCGAGGGGGCTGGAGCCGATCCCAGCTGGCATTGGACGAAGGCGAGTTACACCCTGGACAGGTTGCCAGTCCATCGCAGGGCACATAGAGACAGACAACCATTCACACTCACATTCACACCTACAGGAATTCGATCGATTAACCTGCATGTCTTTGAACTGTGGGAGGAAGCCGGTACATGGCTTCCATGCTTACACAGCGAGAACAAACCACACAGAAGGGCCCTAAGCCGGATTTGAACCGACCCTCTTACTGTGAGGCGACAGCGCTATACATACATTTACATTTAGTTGAGTAGATTCCACTGGACAAGCCATTTTCACTCCCAACTCCTAAAATACCACCATTTGGGAAGAATTCCTTTGTCGGAAACTGACGCATGGAGGCAGTCTTTAGCAACAGTATGCAACAAACTGGGCTTTCAACTAACTCCAATGTAAACCCACCCTCGGTGTTATTTGGCGGTTGGAGCAAGTGACGTAGTATTAATAGCGTGAGAATCTGTACAGAGCAGGAGACAGGGATGATAGTGGAGGGGTGAAGACTTTCAACTTTCGTAGACTTATTTTGTCATGTCAGTTTTTAGTCACATGACTGATTTGTACTGTCAGTCTTGCGAGACATGAATCATTAGTCACACTGTATCATAAGTCCTGTGAGTCAGACGTTACAGGGGTCATTAGTATTGTCAATCCTGTGAGTCACTAGTCATGTGAGTTTCCTGTCAGTAAAGCTAACATTAACCGTGACTAAAGTGGTTGACCTAACTTCCTACCACGCTTTCCCCGGACCGTCCAAAAGTAAGGCAACAGGGGTATCCGGTATGTCAGCCTCCGATGTCGATGAGCACTGACCAGATGGGGGTAGTTGATGAGTTGGGAGTGAGAATGTGTTGCAACAGACCAATTACAATATTCATGTATGAAGTCAGCCACTAAATGTCACATCTGTCAGCTAAGCTGTTGTGCCACAGCCAGATTATCTTCCATTTTATGATGGTATGGGAATTCAGGGGAAATCAGCGTTATGTGGGATTTTGATTTTAAATTATGCATGCCACCTGTGGGGTCTTGCAGCTCTTGTCAGACTGGCATTTACTGTAATGATTGGCATTTGGTCTTCAGCACCTGCAAATCTCGGTATGGTGTTGTTTTCAGAGGCTCATTACCATATTTTTCCCCTCCACAACTTTCAATTAGTAATAGGTTGTCATCTGACCCCCGTTTCAGATTTGTAGAGTATGAAACAGTATCGAGTAGCGTTCAAATGGGGAATTAATAGCTGTCAAATGTCATATCAACTCATCAACAACAACCTCAACAACAGGCACTGAGGTATTTATTATGCATGTCTAGCTTTTATTTCCCCTGCAGGGCTCTCATCACTGCATAAGGATGGCAACTATCCATGACTGGAAAAAAATCACCCCGTAGGAATTGGAATTGAAATGGTCGGACATACAGTCGAAGCACAAAAAAAAATAATTAGGTGTTGAAGTAACAGCTAGTCAAATATCCAACTGTGTCCATCCACACACCTTCAAATTAATATTTCACAGTGCTGTCAGACTGCTGACCTTACAGTTTGAAGGCAGCGTCTCCTGAGGCACAGGTGAATCGTGCATGCCAGCACACTGTGTTCTTGGTATTGATGCATCTCAGTCCAACAACCACTTCACACCCACAAACGAGGGACTCACAGCAAAAAAATTGTTTATTCTGTTGGGAAGCTTTTATTCAATTGCTGGATTGAGTCTGGGCATTCACTTCCAACAAGCAAAGATTCAGCCTGGAATAATTTAGCTTAAACAATTTTTCCATGTTTTATTCTAAAGATTTTGTGTAGGTTTTGTAAACTGTGCAGGAGCAGATGGAAATCTAATTTTACTGCAATACACTGTAAAACGTAGCCTACAATAACCTTGCAAAAAACATTTTGTCTATAATGTTTATCTTCTTATTTAACATGGATTTATCGAACTTTACATTTAACATTCAATATGACAAAGACTTGGTGATAGTGGTGCTGTGAGCTAAATGCTAACATGATGATAGCCGCTAATGTTTACAAAGTTCACCATCTTAGCTTTGTGTGTTAGCATGCTATTATTTGCTCGTCAGCACCGAAAACATAAGTACAGCTGATGGGAGTGCCATTAGTTCAGCAGGTATTTGGTCATAAACACCAAGCGGCAAGGAATATCTTATCTTATCTTATCTCAAAATCCAGGTCTGAAAAATGAAGCCAACGCAGAGGTGCCAAAAAATGCACTTTGTCGAGTGGCCACTTGGTAGACTCCCATGTTAAAATGACCAACTTTACAGCAGAAATAAACATGTTAACAGCCGGCTACAAAAACAGTCTTGGTCTCTATAGCCAGTGATTTTTTTTTCATAACTCACCCGTTTAAATTATATTAAGGCTTAAAGTTATGCATAATCAAGGATGTGGCTGCTTTGAGTGACAGGCGCGTGTCACTCCAAGGCAGGGGTGGACAATTATTTTTCCTGGGGGCCACATGAGAAACCCAGATTGTTGCCAGGGGCCCAGCTAATACTGTCATATTGTACTAAAAATCATAATGCCGTATAATGCCCAGGTCTGGGTTAGTCCAAGTTTCGTGAGCTTAGGGTTAGGGTTAGGGTTAGGGTTAGAGACTTTTGCATTTGTAGGGCTGGTCCTCTGTGGTCCAGTCGAAAAACGTCACTTATTTAAACATTTAGAATAGTATTTCATAACACACCTTATAGTAAAAATCATGTTTGTCGTTGTTCATCTTCATCTTCACCCGCTTATTTGGGGTCAGGTTGCGGGGGCAACAGCTCCAGCAGGGGACCTCAAGCTTCCCTCTCCTGGGTCACATTAACCAGCTCTGACTGGGGGATCCAGAGGTGTTCCCAGACCAGTGTGGAGATATAATCTCTCCACCTATTCCTGGATCTTCCTCGTAGCCTCCTCCCAGCTGGTTGTGCTGGAACACCTCCCTAGGGAGGCACCCAGGGGGCATCCTTACCAGATACCCAAACCACCATAACTGGCTCCTTTCAACACAAAGCAGCAGCTCGACTCCGAGTCCTTCACGGATGGCTGCTCCGACTCCCCGGCCAACCCATGTTCACCATCGTCCCCTCACTCGCGAACAAGACCCCGAGGTACTTGAACTCCTTCACTTGGGGTAAAGATTCATTCCCTACCCAGAGTAGACAATCCATCAGTTTCCTGCTGAGAACCATGGCCTCCAATTTAGTGGTGCTGATCCTCAGTTTTCAGTCTGTCAGATCTTCATTAGAGCATACATAATACAACATGAGCATCTTTTCTATTGTCTTTTGGACTCATTTATGTCTCAGGCACCTTAGCTAAGATTTAAAGAGGTGGAGCGGGTGTTCATCCTGCATTACCTAAAATGACAATTTACAAAATTTGGCACAAAATAATGTACAGCTTAAAATGTTAAGTTATGCTAGAACTTCCTTTGAGTGAATCTATCACAACATGAGGCGGATTCCTGGAGCGAAGACGCTGGGAGTCAGTGACAAACACACACAAGCAGTGAGAGCTAAGTGGGAAGAGCTACACACACTGCTGGCACAGGAAACACACTGATGCTGTTAATGACATTCAAAAAGTTGGGACCGTGAAACTCACACCGTGTTTGTACTGAAATCTTCTCCTCACAGAGCTGCTTTCAGAGCTGAAGTTTTGAAAAACAGCTCATGGAGTAATTATAGAGTTTTCTGCCCTTTGGAACCTTCCTCCATCAGATAATGAAGCAATAACGATTACATAATGCTTCTTTTATGAAAACCCAATAGACTACTTCGTGCTGTGTCAGCTGACAGCTCTCTTATCATACCAATCAGTGTTCATATTCACTGACGCTGCTTCACAAAAGCCTCCTCCAACCACAGCCCCCGGCCTCTGGCTCTGTCTCATCCTCCCTGCTGAGCCTGTTTGCTCCATCCATGTTATTTATTACGCAGCATTACACAGCAGTAGGGAACCTTCCCAACACCAGACCCATGACACCAAGTCAAATAAACTTATTGCCATCTCCATCTGCAAAGCATGACATCAGCGGCTCTGATAAAATGGCAGCGAGCTGAGAGAGGTTGTGAGGAGGGAGATTTTTGTGAAACGGAAAGAAGGTGTGATTCTCACATATTTAGTGCTGCACAGGCAAAATCATGAAGGTTTTGATTTTCACACCAAAACTATTACAGCATTTTTCAAAATTGATTTGCGGTGGTGGAGGGAGTTTCATAGCAGTGCAAAAGCTTTGAGATTTAAAGGAACAGTCTGACTGATATTGTTAAGTGAGCCAGACGAGCTGTTTCCCCTGTTTCCAGGCTGTGTGCTTAACTAAGCCACCCTGCTGCTGGCTGTGGCTTCACATTTACCTACAGACATGAGAGTGGTATTGATCTCCTCATCTCTCTCTCTGCAAAAAAACAAATAATCATATTTCACAAAATGTCAAACAGCTGTGAAACAACATTGCATTTACAAGCTGACTTTTGATGAAGAAAGTTTTGATGTGCATTTCCACACTGACCTTCTAAAGGAAATAAGATTTGTTGTGTTTTCGTTAGCTTAGAACGAGCCCTTCACATCTATACAGGGAGCGATTCCTCTTCATGGAGTCCGTCATGTTGCTCCGCCATGTTTCTACCGTAGCCCAGAATGGACAAACCAAACACTGGAAACACTCCAGAAAGAGCCAACAGCTCAGTCTCATGGGAAAGTGTGAAATATGGTGCCTTCAAATGGAAGTCGTAAACCATGTCATGAACATGACATGCGTTGCGTTCAAGTGGTTAAGTCCTGAAGAACACCGCTGCTAAGCAACAGCAATATTAACGTTACTGTCAGTGTCTAGAAGCCACTGAGGCTAACAATTTTGCAAGTTAGCAAGAGAGTAACATAATGCAGGAAATGCAAATACATAATGACAGAGGAGAAAGATGATATAAGATAAGATAAGATAATCCTTTATAATCCATCCATCCATCCATCGTCAACCGCTTATCCCGTTAGGGGTCACGGGGGGCTGGAGCCGATCCCAGCTGGCATTGGGCGAAGGCGGGGTTCACCATGGACAGGTCGCCAGTCCATCGCAGGGCACATAGAGACAGACAACATAGAGACAGACATCCACACCTACGGACAATTTAGAGTCATCAATTAACCTAAACAGCATGTCTTTGGACTGTGGGAGGAAGCCGGAGTACCCGGAGAAAACCCACACTTACACAGAAGAGTCCCAAGCCCGGATTCGAACCTGCGACCCTCTTGCTGTGAGGCGACAGCGCTAACCACTGCACCACCGTGCAGCCCTCCTTTATAATCCTTTTTAATATAACATATGATTATCTATATAACATTTTCCTCAGACATATTATAAACTTACCAAGAAAAACAATACATGACGAAAATTACAATATAATGTACAATATTAAGTTATTATGCACCGATAAATGAACTTCCATGGGCGCCACCATTTCTCACAGCGTCAACAAACACATCACAAGTCGTGAACTTGGAGCTTTTCCACTTACAAGATTGTGAATACGACATGAGGGGGCGTTCATATGGGCCCAACTCGTAAACACGGTAAACACAACCCCATTTGAAGGCACCAATAAACCTGCCTGTCCAACGGAAGAAAGGATGTCAGTGTCATGTTTTTCCTCGCCAAGACATGAATATTACATGCCTGAAGACGTGTATGAAGGTGCAGTGTTATGAAGTGCCGATTGTCACATGATGTTTGTGACATGTCGCTTTCCATACAAAGCTCTAAGCTGGTGACGAACGAACTTAGAGAGATCGCTTATGGTGGGCGAGTGAGAACAAACACCCGACTTTCAACTGGGAGGCCAGTGTGTGAGACCGGTGTTTTGTTTTGTAAGTTAAGTTAATGTCGTTCATCATGTTTTGTAGTTTTCCACACTGACGTTAGTTGTTTTCGTTTTACTTAGTTATTTAAGTCGGACCATGAAGATTTCCCGTACCCTACTAAGTGGTTTTCTTGCCTAACCCTAAGTCAGACACGAAGTGTTGCCTGATCCATCTGTGGCTTTGTTGCCCCCTGCCGGTACACCATGTTAATACGGACGTGTGATAATCACGTCTCTGTGAGGCTAAACGTGACACTGACATGCTATCCTCTGGACAGGCAGCTGTCTCAGTTCTCCGGCACACTTGAGAAACTGAGGTAATGTGAGCCACAGTGTTTAAAACCGTGGTACCGGTCTGACATCCGTTGCTCCTAAAATCGTGTTGTTATGGGATGGCCTCTGAGCGAGGGCGAATGACGTTACCACGGTTACCTCACATTACCACAGTCTTGGAAAGCGAGGAGTGAGCAGCAACACCACTCGATCCTTCACACTGTACCTTTAATAAAAAAAAAAAAATAAAACATTGGATGGTCTGTTGACAGCCAAGTAAATTCTGTATGAAAGCTGCATTAACTCATGAAAATAGATAAATAAATAACTATCCTCAGGACACACTATTCCCCTTTTGTGTGTTCTATGTATCTTCTTTTTCCCTCGAACATGAAAAATTAATATCACCCTTCATCTACAGTACAACTACACCACTGATATGGTTGTTTTAGTGCTTTCAGGTTTCCTCTATGATGAGTTCATTTAGGTGTGTACTCGTTGAGGTACTCTCTGGGTTCTGAAGCTTTGATATAAAACATAATTCGACACTCAAACAAGATTATTATAAAGAGAAGGTGCAAACTGTTCCTGTGTAATTATGTTTTCACCCACAGGTCTGCAGTACATTCATGTTTTAATCCACCTTAGAGGATGATTAGTGCTTTAAGAGGCCTCTGGTTGCTTTTTATTAGTCTCGTTTAATTTGAAAATAAATTATTCCTTAAAAAAAAGTTTCCTCAACAACTGCCATAACACGCTAAAATGCAAACTGTGTAATTATTTATTTACTTTAATATATTTCATGTTCATACAACAGAGTGTGTAATCTAACCCTTAGGAAATAGTAGTATACTTCAACTTTATTTTACAAAGTGTACTTAAGAAAAGTAAACTGTATATAGTAAGTATGCTTTATGTAGTACATATACTAATATCAGTGTATTAGTAGTATGCTTTTAGTGTACTACTTTAATTCTTCTTGGGACTAATTGGCCCACATTTTAGTTTATAAAACTATACTTTTAAGTACACTTTAAATGTAATAATAGTAAACACACATAGTACACATCTAGTTTACACCAAATATTTTTATTTTGTAGTGCAACTATACTATAAGTATACAGGTAGTTTACTAGTTTTAAACTTTTTAGTATTGGAAAGTACACTTTAAATTATACTCTCACTAACTTACTAGTTTAATAGTTTTATACTACACAAACATTTGTAGCCAAATTTTAGTTTATGAAAGTACACTTTGAACTATACTCGGTAAACTACTAGTTTAATAGTTTTATACAACTTGAATATTTGTAGTACACTTTTTAGGTTATGAAAGTACACTTTAAAGTATACTCTCAATAAACTACTGGTTTAATAGTTTTATTCTACACACATATTTGTAGTCCACTTCTTAGTTTATGAAAGTACACTTTAAATGTACTCTAGTAAGCTACTAGTTTAACACTTTTATATTACATGTATATTTGTACTCCACTTCTTAGTTATGAAAGTACACTTTAAAATGTACTCTCAGTAAGGTACTAGTTTAATAGTTTTATATTACATGTATATTTGTAGTCCACTTCTTAGTTTATGAAAGTACACTTTAAAATGTACTCTCAGTAAGCTACTAGTTTAATAGTTTTATATTACATGTATATTTGTTGTCCACTTTTTAGTTTATGAAAGTACACTTTAAAGTATACTCTTGTTTACTCTTGTTTAAAAGTATTATACTACACATATATTTCTTGTCCACTTAAACTATACTCTCAGTAAACTACTAGCATAATATTTCTATACTACACGTACATTTTAGTCCACTTTTTGTTTTGAGTCCTTTAAAATGTCTCTCAGTAAGCTACTAGTTTAATAGTTGTACATTCTGTATATTTGTCCACTTTTTAGTTTATGAAAGTACACTTTGAAGTATAATGCAGTTAAACCTACTTACTAATTACTACATGCTGTTTAGCAACAGTTATGTTTTGTTATGTTGTATTTATGTTGAAGGACTTTGTTGATTGGACTAACATGACTGAATCCCATTTGTTCTAATGTGAACAAGTCAAATAAAGACAGCTTAAGTAAATTCACAATATTTTTATGAAATAATACAGTGTAATACGCTGAAAAATGTGCCAAACACAGTGATGCATAGTGGGAAATGTGTGCTTCATCAACTGCTGTTACAGCTTCGTATAACACCTGAATTCTACAATATTTTTTTAAAACCAGCGTGGTTTTTGTTTTTTCAACCCTGGCCATTGTTTGTCCATTGTGCTATGAATATATGCCAAAGGTCAGAGTTATCCTTCTGTCAATATAAGCTATCAAAAAAATAAGAGGAAACAAAACCACAGACTTTGACCCTCCTGGTGTTTTCCATCTTAGTGGAGACTTCATGCCCGTCTCCGGATAGATCAACTTGTGAAGTCCCTTAGTTGTGTACTCTTGGCTACCAATCAGATTATATCTCGTCCCATAGCCAATGGGGACAAGGCAAGCTAGCTGACTGGGTGTGTTGGGTTGGAGTTTCAACTTTGGACCTGAGAAGAAGAGCTGAGAGACACAGTGGAGGCTCTTTAGGAACGGAGACCAAAACTACTCCACAACAAAGCAAACTGGATATTTTGGCTGGATCTCTGTTGTCTTGGGGAAAGCAAGAAAACCATGGAGCACTACCCATTTCAGGTAAATAACCAGTATTATCCTTTTTACTGTACTGTAGTTTATCTCTCTCTTTGTGAGTAACTGGGGGAAGCTGACAGAGCAAAGTTCAGGCTAGAGAGCAAATTAAAAGCATGAAAATCTTAAGAGAAATGCCTGCTCTAGAGTGGCATTGAAAGGACATAATAACTACAGTAAACTGGCTCTAAACTAACATGCTATTTAGTACACTAAAACAGTATATGAGACCTCTTAGTATGTCCAAAACCTTAATATGAATCCAATAGTATGCGAATTGCATACTGTTTCCTGTGAAATATTACAGTATGCAAAGCTGGACACTACAGCAGCATAAATATCCCACAATGCAATGCAGTAGTGATGACAGCGTTTAGAGCGGACGTCCACGGACAGTTCTGTAACACCAATAACGCTTCAGTTTAACTGTAAGTATAGGATTTCATTTGATTTCACTGATTTGTATATAAATTATTTCAGACTTGGATTATCACAAACTGTCCTTTTGGTCACATGAGGTTGGCATGGGTTACCATGGTTACACATCTCCAACCGGCAAGGAGGCTCTCAGGAAGTGATGATGTAAATTACTGCTCAGTGCATCTGAAAAGAAACATGCTACTGTTTATTCACACATATGCTGAACGATAGTACATATATTGGGTGGTGCAGTTTCGGACGAAACTGTAATATATCACTGGAGATAGTGTGCAATTCACATACTATCGGTTTCATACTGAGGTTTTGGACAACCAAAAAAATCTCACATACTGTTTTAGTGTCCTAAATAGCACGTTAGTGTGGAATCTTGGATGCAACCAGAGACAGATATCTAGGCATATTGGGCGGACATATGGTACAGTACAGTGTTTTTGGGGAGGATCACGGCGAATGGTTGGCAGTAAAAATCAGTCCCCAGCTGTGTCAACATATGAAACCTTGATAGTGTTGCTCTCTTTCCTTCAGTACTTCAGTACTTCGTGCTCTCATTAAATGTCATGATCCCATTTCAGGGTTGTGATGGCATTGAGCTGCTCGATTGGCTGTTTGATCAAGACGATGGAATTCTCCGTCATGAAGAAACGGAACGCCATGGCAACCATCACACCTGGCCAGTCCAGGACCCAAATGTGCGTGAGACTGTGGGATGTCTAACATCACTCATGCGTGTTACAGATAGCTGTTTGCTTTTAGCGTACGGTGTTATTGCTCCTTCACATGCTCTGTAGGTCTGTCTTTAAAAGACATCTCCATCCCACATCTCATACAGACAGATAATGAAAGTGTTTTCACCCAGCAGATGCTGCAGCCGGCAGAACAGGCGCATGACGACTTCCTCAGCGCCCTCCTGAGTGGAAGTGACTCTGTGTCAGGCTCCCCTCTGTGGTCCCCTTCCCCCAGTGACAGCGGGATCAGCGAGGACCCTCCCTCAGACCAGATGGACAGCCCTCAGCGCCCCGAGAGCCCCCCTGAGGACGCTCAGTATTTCGGTGCGAGGCCACAAACCATGGCGGACCTCGAAGCCAAAGTCTCCGTTGACCTCAGTGAGTCACAAGTATCCAACTCAACTCTCAGCACTTGTAGCATATTTCATACAACCATGCAGCCCAAAGTGCAGCACAGAAGAACAATGAAGCAAATAAATAAATAATAAAAATGTTAATACACATAAAATTCACTATAATAGGTTGGGTTAAGAGATGAAAACCAATGATTAAGACTCAAAAACTAAGGCAATAAATACCTGGCACCTTAAGGATACCAGTGTTTAACAATTAGGGGATCTATTATCAGAAATGGAATATAATATTAATAAGGAAGCTTTCTTCAGTGTATAATCACCTGATAATAAGACTCACTATGTTTCTGTTACCTTAGAATGAGCCGTTTATATCTACATGGGGAGCGCGTCCTCTCCACAGAGTACGCCATGGCCTCTATTAGAACATGTTTACATGCTTTAATGTTCAAAAAACACATTATTTTTCTCATACTGTCACCTTCTGTTTGAAACGCTCGGTTTAAGCGTCTGTCTCTTTAAACCCTCTTTCAGAAAGAGCCCCATCGGCTCTGATTGGCTCGAGAGAGAAAAATGATGCACCTTTACAAATGTAGCTCTCAAGCTGTGGGCGATATACTCTAAAGAGCCTGCACGTGACATAGGAAGGGACTTGTTGAATCATGTTTTCTGATCTAGACAGCCCACTAAAAACTGATTGGGTTGTGTCATTTCACAGTTTGTGGGTTTGTAGGCTCTCCAGATACTCAAATGCATGAGCACAACCACTGAAAACATGGATTTTTCCCCTTTAAATTGTGTTTCCAGTCATGTTTTGAGTAGAGAATAATCAATAAAAAAAAAAAAAGAAATTGTGAATGTAACATATCTTTGTACATGAATCTCTATAAGTCCTGAATCTCAGAGGATACAGTAGGATCACTTTATTTGTGACTGCGTGCAAGAGTATTGAAACGTTGACACTGATGTTAATACTGATGAAACGCACACAGAATAATCTGTATTTGCATGACGTTCGAGCTCCAAATGTCATCTCTCTCTCTCTCTCTCTTTTGTTTTTGTATTGTTGTTTACCACACAGTCCAAACAATAATGATGCCTTATGTGTATCCTTGTGTCTGTGTTGGTGCAGATGGCTTGGGTCCTGGATTCCCAACAGGTAGAACAAGGATTACACAATATCCCTCTGATGTACATAGACTGCAGCTGTCCTCAAGCTTCCCGCTAACTGTCAAGGATCTGCTGCTGTCTGGCACACCAGAGCCCGTAAGTGTTGCCTAGTTGTGGCGGGACTTTGTCAGGAGGGATAGTATTGTAATAGTAGGTGGGGGAGCAATGATGTCTCATGGTTGTTTGTGTTTCTTTCTTTGGCTGCTTGACTCATGCAGAGGACCGGTTGTTTCCTTTTGTGTGAGTCACAGTGTGTGAATGTGTTTCAGTGGAAAAAAATTAATTTCCTATTTTAAAACTTTTATTTATAGGAAGACTCAGTAGCATTCAATACCCTGAAACTTTTAAATTTGTATAATTGTTTAAGTTTTAAATTGCCCATAGTTCCTGTATGATTTTTGAGATGGGGAAATGACTGAACTGCATTCTGTGGGAAGAAAGCACCATTCTGCACCATCCATTAGCTCTGAAGTGGGTTTGTATGAGATACTCATCCCTAGTGACCCTTCACCTACAGTAGATGACAGTCAGCACTTCCCCAGCTTGGAGCACCAGCATGGGACCAAAGCAATGTATTGCTGTGGATGGGCACAGCAGCAAAATGTATTTTAGCCATTTAAAAGAATGGCTTGCCTGAAAAAAAATATTTTAAAATTATTTTAAAATTATTTGTAATATTTTCACAGCTGTGTCTTGGCGTCAGATAGCCCTTTCCGACAGGGATCTGAAAGGAAACGGAAACTCAAAATCTAAATCTAAAATCTGTGCTCTCTGTCAGGTTTTTTCAATATAACGGGCATGGACTCACAAATGATTTAATAACAAAAAAAAATGCGTAGGGTCCTGCAGGATGGTTACAGCAAAGACAATCAACAAGGTATGGCAGAATACACTTGAACTACAAAACACGGGAAAAACTCTCTCGAGGGTGAAATACAACACAAGAGGAGCGACGATGAACTAAAACAGGGAAACAGACTAAATATACCGGGGAGATGAAGATAATTAGGTGCAGGTGAAACTAACACAGTCACAAAGGCGAGAAAATACAAAGGCAGGAAGTAAAACCAAAGAACGTATATTGCCAAGAAGTGAAAGTCAGTTGTTCGTTCCATTGCAACATCAGCACCCATTCCACCATTTTGGACTGAAAGCGACTACCGGATGCAGTAAAAAATTAAATCTAATCAAAATTATTTCTATTCTATTTTCTTATTTTTTTCATATTCTACCAAAATTGCCTGTGTTGAACAATATAAATATAAGTGTTTTCAGGCTGAAATGGTGGCAGTGGCTCTTGTCCAAAAGAACACCAGAGTTTCGTCTGATACCAGACATGAAACACAGTGAGTATAGCAAAATAAGACAGGAAACACTCACAAAAGAAATAAGGAATATAAAACCTTGAAATCTGAATCCTGTAAACAAAATCTGAGGCCACTAAAAAGATAAACAGGAGATACTCAAGTCTTAACAAAAAGGACCAGGCCCTCTGGGAACAGAGCCAGACCATGACACTCTTTCATTTTATGTGAGCCTTTCTTTAAAGTGTCAGGTACATTTTGCTGGTGCCCCCATCCACAGCAGTACATTGCATTACTACCATGCTGGTACTCCTGTCTGCTTCTCCTCCTGGGGGCGTACCAAATGCCGTCTACTAACACACTGACTGTGGATAAGTACCTCATACAACCCCCCTTCAAAACACCCAAACTATCCCTCTAATTATTTTGTAACAATCAAAAGAAAGTATTCCCAAAAGCGGTTGTTATCAGGTGAACACACAAGAACACCACAAGCATAATAATTTATTTGTGCTTCAGAAACTTGAGGGTGTGCAGCAGTTTGCATCTCAGCCCTCTTTGGGTATTGATCCCGTCTCCGCAGCCCAGTTTAATAAGATGAAGGAGAAACTGGCAGAATGCAACTTAGAAATGGATGAAATGAGAGCGATGAAGGTGGCCTGATAGTCTGCACTCATTTAATTACTTCCTGTCAGACTTCAGGGGTGGAGAATGGAGAGACAATTGAATCACATCTCAATATAAGTATTCATGATTTCACCACCAGGCCCCACATCCATCCCAACAGTCCATTCAGGAGCTGATTCTCAATGAAGATGAGAAGAAGCTTCTGGCGAAGGAGGGGGTGACTCTTCCCAGCCAACTACCTCTCACAAAGGTATAAATTACTACCAGTATATCAGCAATGAAAACAATTATCAGCTGCCAGAGTTAAATCTAGTCGGGGCTCAAAACGCTCATTCCTCTGTCAAACTAGTACGAAGAAAGGATTCTGAAGAAAATACGCAGAAAGATTCGCAACAAGCAGTCTGCTCAGGAGAGCAGGAAGAAGAAGAAGGAGTACATTGATGGGCTGGAGAGCAGGTAAGAATCACATTTATACGAGAGAAATGATGATTGTTTGAATATACGAACAACATATTTAACATGCTAAACATTTTCTACACTTGGCAGCCCTTGATCAGGTAATTTCATCATGAAAGTCACCTTGTGGCATGCTGATGTGCCTGCCGTGCCACGTAACCACAACCCCTGCTGTCTTAATCTCACTCCCCACATTTGCTGTCTCTCTATGGAGTGATCCAGGGATGACATATTAAAAAATATGCCAACCAGGAGGTTCCTGCAACAAAAAAAAAAAAAACTTTAGGTGATGATTTAGTATTTCAGCTTTCATTGTGACGACTGGGGAGACAGGCAGGCTTGGACTCAGCAATACTCAGAGAGCAGGAGGTTTCAAAACAATCAGTGTCTTTAATTTCAGAAACGAGTCAAAAATTGCAGGCAAACAAATCCAAAACGGCAGGCGGTAAAAAAAAAAAAACAGGTATCAAGAGGCACAAGAGATCAAACACGAGGGAAAAATGCTGAAACAAACTGGCACAGAGAGGGGAGACACATTATATACTAGTGAGGAGAGTGACTGACGAGAGACAGGTGGACAGAATCGGGGCGGGGAAGACGATCAGATGCAGGTGAGTGGAGACAGAAAGTAGGTCAGATGTGTCAGTCATTCATGCAGGCGGGAAACACCAGGGCAGGAAGTGAAGTGCTCTGAAATGAGAGGACATGTTAGAACATCAAAATAAAACAGGAAGTGAACACATAGAAAATGAAAAGACATGAAAATCCATGACCTAAGACCAGAGAGTCGTAACACTCATTCTCTCATCTGGAGGTCAACGGGTTACTGTAGATGCCTGAAATAAGGTCTGTGGTTAACACAAGATTTGAACGTTTTGTTAAGGACTGTCAAAGTTGATCTGATAATAACATGTTAACGCAAAGTCGTTTTAACGCCACTAATTTCTTTAACGCATTAACACAACTTGTGATTTTTAAGTTGTACCGGTCTCAGTTTTAAAGTTAGAGTGTAGATACTGATATATGAAACTAGAAAACTTAAAGAATCCATTCATCCCTACAATGTCATACTCGCTTGTCGCGACAAAAGCTAAATATTGCTCCAAACATATGCTAAAGGAGGGGGGGGGGGTCACAGCCGTCACAGAAAAAATGTGAAAATCTTTTAAACATCAACATACAGAAACTTACTTCAGACATATAAGGCATTTTATCATTAATATGTTGTAACGGGGGGGGAGTAGCTCAGTCTGTAGGGAGTTGGCTTGGGAACCGGAGGGTCACCAGTTCACGTCCCACATGGACCAAAAATGCTGAGTGTGAATGGTAGTGGAGAGGTGCAGTTTCTTTGGGTGGGGGCCGGAAGGAAACAAATACTAGGGCGCTTTTAAGGAACATCAACATCACCAGAAACCTCTCCATTAATGCATGCATGTGGTTTCAGGTCTGCATGTACCATATAAGGCATTTTATCAGAGTTAATATAGAATTTACCCACTGTGGGACTAATAAAGGTAGATCTTCTTCTTCTTCTTCTTCTTCTTCTTCTTCTTCTTCTTCTAATAGTATGGTAATGTATTTGTGAACAGGGACATACATGTGAGTTTTGAGAGGTGCTGAACAGGTGGGAAATTAACCAAAGCCATATGGTACTGTAAAATATGTGCCAGTAATGCAAAGTGGATGCAATTTGTAAGTAATGGACTAAAATGTGTGGATGTATGTTCGTTTAAAATAATTCCTGAATGAGAGAGGCAGTTTTAAAACTCTTCCTGAAGCCTGTTAGGACACGTTAACCCACGTCCTTTGGTATTGCCCCAAAGTATGGGACTTTTTGACATCAGTTCATGGCTGTATCCAGAGAAGTCCCCTTTTGTATTTGCTTATTCCTGTCAGGGGATGCGTCCACCCTAAATGGCACAAATCCATCTATCTATATGATTGGGTGCAGACTGCTATTATGTTGGCTAGGAGAATAGATGGATGTCAGCACATGCACCATCAGTCAGAGACTAGCATAACCTGCATGCATATGAACGGGTATCTTTCTCTTTGCTGGGCAGGATAGAAAGGTATCATTTGAAATGGGAAAGATTTCTTCACTACATTAGTGGCCATTAAAGATAAACTTATCTCCCTCCCAGATACACATTTTAGCTGTATTTTTTTCTTCTTTTTAATAGTTAATGTCTTTGTCCTCTATGTAAGGAATAATGTACAGGCAACCGGTCATTGCTGTGAAATAAACCTCGACAGGTCTCGCATCGCTCTGAAGGGGTTTATTTTACAATGACCTGCTAGCTGTACATTATCCTGCTTATTACATGGCTACTTACTTAACAAATCAATAATTTTACCAAAAAATGGTCTGCCAGAGTCTGACATCAGAACTGTGTGTAATAATTTAAGTTATAGATATCTTTGTAAATATTATCCTTTACTCTTTGTTTTATGTAATGTTTCAAAACTCAATAAAATGCCAAAAAACAAACCTCTTCCTGAACAGGTTGCCTTCCCTTGACTTTAAAATATACAGTACTTTCCTTAATGGTGCCTTAATAAAAAAGCTTGAGTCATAGTTTTCTTTTTTCCAGTATCAAAAGTGAGTGAGGGATTTCACCTTGCCCTTATCATCTCCTCTAGGATGGCTGCCTGCAACGCACACAACCAGGAGCTGCAGAGGAAGGTGTCTCAGCTGCAGAAATGCAACATGTGAGAGATTTTAAAATAGGACTTCTCTTTCCATTCCCTGACAATGATCGCTATGACATTTCATCCACTCAGAAACCACCCTTGGCAATCTTGCCTCGCCCACTTGTTCCCCTATACCCCTGTTAATCCATTCATTTTTTATGTCTTTTCCATTTTGATATTTTCCTCGCTTCTTCCTTGTTTCTCTTTGTATTTCCTTTCTCCTCAATCCTCTCTGCAGGTCACTAATGGAACAGTTGCGCAGGCTGCAAGCTATGGTCATGAATACATCGAACAAGCCAGCTCAGACTGGGACATGTGTACTGGTATGGATGTTCTCTGTGTATACATATATATATATATGTGTGTGTGTGTATGTGTGTGTGTGTGTGTGTGTGTGTGTGTGTGTGCAAGGCAGATAAACAAACCCAGACAATCCATAGTGCATGACTCATCGCCAAAGAAAATCACCGTCATAGCAAGCCAAACACCAACTCTTATAGACCCTTTGACTGTTTGCAAACAGTGATGGTGTGGGTAGGTGTGCGAACATATTTTAGCAAAGGAAATATGGCAGAGTGCAATCGCTATGCAAGGGAATTAACCTCCAAAGTACTGATTCATATTTCAGGAACGCTCTCTTTCTCTGAAATGACCCAATTGGTCAAAGTCTCCCCTCATAGGTTAGGTTTTTTAAAGCCTGAAAACAGAGCCATGAGGAGGCGCAGAAGTCTGGTTTTCTGTCAGAACATTTGAGTTATAATATGCTGTCTGTCCACAGTCGACTGTTGCTTTAATTCAACCATTAAAAGTTGCTAATTCATTAACTGGGTGGCTTTAACAAGATGCCACTTCCGTTGCCAACATGCGTTTTTGCTGACATCATGTGTAAAAGGGTCTATAGCTAGATCCAATCTAGATATGCACAATGGACATAAAAGGGGCCCTGTCTGAACAGAAGCCATTCACTGCCTTTGATCACTCCAACAAAATAAAGTGCAACACCTGAGGGAACGTGAGTGTAGACGAATTTAATCTATAAATATGAATGAGTCTCAGTTTCCTGTCACAGAATTGCACACTTGCTTCGTGAGAAAAGCACAGCAAGAAAGTGATTACTGTTTCTTCTGAGTATTACCTAAAAAGTATATTCGCAGAGGGA
The DNA here is from genome assembly GCA_947000775.1 of Pterois miles. Taxonomy (NCBI): domain Eukaryota; kingdom Metazoa; phylum Chordata; class Actinopteri; order Perciformes; family Scorpaenidae; genus Pterois; species Pterois miles. Next base: position 16,294,459 of record CAMQGK010000171.1, read on the forward strand.
ATATCCAAACCATGAGCTGTAAAATGGTTCAATGTACAAGATTTTCAAGGACCACCTTTTTTTTCCCCAGTGTTGTCCTTTATCTAACTCTTTTTTTTCCATTCGTTGCATTTTCTATCACTTTCTCAGGTGCTTCTGCTGTCCTTCTCACTAATCCTGTTTCCCAACCTCAAGCCTTTCTCCGACACCAAGGTCAGCCAAGGAGACTTCAGTCCAGTCAGAAGTGAGTAACCTTCAGCACCAAATAGCTTTGTTTGCCCACCTGCCAACTAATCAAGCACCTCTCTGTCACATCTGAGGCGCTTGTTAGAACTGCTGTCTCACCCGCCGCTGAAGGGCTCTCCCCTGCAGAGCTTCACAGCTTGTCTGAGGATTTTCTTTGGTCTTAAAACTTTAAAGATTAGAGCCAATGCACATGCGAACCAAGGCCATTTATTATCGTCATGGTTATCAAGCTATTGCTCTGTCAACAGCTTCTGATGAATTTCAATTAACTATCTATTTATCGTTAGATTTACTGGCACAAAGCCTCAAACTGTCAATTTGTAATTATGAGGCAAGGTCAGGATTTGCAGAGTGCTGAGGTGTAATTTGTTACCATAAGCTGTTTGACAGCTTTGAAAAAGCAGTTGATGCTGCTCTCTCCCCAAGTGCTAAAGGCCATGTTACCGGTTTTAAGAGCCTTTAAAGGGGAACGCTACCTAAATTAAAAATTCCAGTATGTTATTTCTATAGTCGAGGAATGTTCAATCAATATTTAATAAGGTCCTCTCTCTCAAAGCCAGAAACCAGAGAAGGAAGTCTCAAACTTGGGATGTCATGTAAAGTCTGGAGCTGCTCCATGGAGAATGAATGGGAGACTGATTTTATGGACCCACACGTTATGCACTCTTTTTTATATCCAAATTAACTTTATTCTATTGTAGTTTTCTCAGTTTTGAAAGAGAAAATGCAGAACTCTTGTTACATTTATGCCTAACGTCCACACTACTCAGAAAACACAACGGACCTCATTTTAGTTTTAAGACTCCAGCATTTTAGTCAGAACGGACAGAAACAGAGACATTTGAAAACGATGACACAGACACCCCCATTCAGTTCTTGATTGGGTCTCATCAGCCATGACGGGTCCTTCCCTGATTTGCCACGCCCCATCATGTGAGGCCTTTCTGAAAGAAAGCAAACAGCCTTGACCACCCGGTCATGGATAATGAGTTACAGGTGCTGCTGACCTTGTTGTCTCTGCTAGCAGCTGTTGTGCAGTTAAATTCTGCATTTTGCAACGTTACTACTGCCTACATGTGCAGGAGACAAGCACTGCTTCTTGTTTACATCAGCATGTGTAAAACCAATGTATGTGAATGGTCATGTGATATTCAAGTGTGGTAGTATGGACAGAGATTCATTTTGAAATGGCCGTAAAACGTTTGTCTGGACGAAGATTGTATTAGTGTGGATTTAGCCTCAGTGTCATCTATAACCAATAGAGTGCTACAGGAGTCCTAAAACCCAGATATGAGTTAGCATTTTAGCACTTCCAGTTCTCTCGTCTGGAAGTCAATGGGTGTTTTGAATGGTTTTTATTTAGATGCCTGAAATAAGGAAGCAAAATGGAGCGTGGGATTGGCTGGAGAATCAGAGCATCGGGCTATTGGTTTTGCTTTTGCTGAGAGCTGAGCCGGTCAGTCTTCGTTCCTACTCTCACCCATGGCCATGATGGCTGGGAAAGGGCTGCCGAAATAGGTTTTCTAAGGAGGGCCGCTGGCGTCTCTCTTAGAGATAGGGGAATAAGCTCAGCCATCCGTGAGGGACTCGGAGTAGAGCTGCTGCTCCTTTGCATTGAAAGGAGCCAGTTGAGGTGGTTCAGGTATCTGGTAAAGATGCCTCCTGGGCGCCTCCCTGGGGAGGTGATCCAGGCACGTCCAGCTGGGAGGAGGCCCCGGGGAAGACCCAGGACTAGGTGGAGAGATTATATCTCCACACTGTCCTGGGAACGCCTCAGGATCCCCCAGTCAGAGCTGGTTAATGTAGAGGGGAAAGGGAAGTTTGGGATCCCTTGCTGGAGCTGTTGCCCCCGTGACCTGACCCCAGGTACGTAGTTTACGATGAGTGTATGAGTCAGTGACTCGTGAATTTTGAAGCCTTTATTTGTCTTAAAAAGGTCAGTCGCTAACAAGTGGCTAAATGAGACTATTAAACGTCATCACACCTATGCGTCTGCCTTTACAGCCTCGTTGTGTATATACACACTCATGCGACCGTGGTGTCGTTTGTTTATAGCCTAATCTTGGCTTTTTACTTCTGGTGATTGCATTTACGCTTCAAAAGTCATAAGTGTTCATTTGTGAAGATTATCTTACAGAGCAAAGTGTTTAAGTATCATAAACATTTGTCTGCCACAGAGATTATTTTCCACAATTATCCAAAATCCCCAAAATCCCATTGGCTTTTTGTTGAGGGAACCCAGGAAGAAGATACGTCACCCTGCAGCACTCTATTCATTTTCTATGGAGCAGTTCCAAACTTTATACCCGATGACATCCCAAGTTTATGTTTTAGCACTTGTTGCTGGATTTGAGAGACTTTTTCATGTTTATTAATGTTTTTGGACCATTGCAATAATGTATGAACTTTGAAAATGGGTGTAGTTCCCCTTTAATGTCTAGGATTTTGAATTTATTGTACTCACGTGCCACGTTGACACACACAGCACACTGACACATGCTTAGAAAACATGGCACTGCAATAATAAGCGGAGCTGCATGTCCACAGAGGCTTCAGCTTATTTATCTTCTGTCTGTGTCTTATTCCCACTCAGTCCAGTCACGGTCCCTGCAGAACCTACAGGCTTCCCGTGTGCTGCATGTCATTGAATCCCCATTCTCTGCTGAGGATGAATCTGAGCCTGTGCACCAGCATCCCCCAGGAGACCGGGGATTGGAGGATATTACTACCATTATGGGAAAGCTGAGAGTGAACCAAGACCAGGCTGGTTTGGAGCCAATGTCTGTCAACAGCAGTAAGGAAGAGGGGATGAGTCATTTCCACGTAGACCCAATAACCGGTCACATAGCTACTTTGACCTTGGATCCTCACCGCTCTGCCAGGCTGCGACCACATGCTGATGACATGTAAAAGAAATTAATAAATTAGCCCTACATGAATTCCCCAAATCCTCCTCGTCCTAGAGAGTAGAGAGCAGAGCAGGGAATCATCTGAGGCTGTTGTTTACACAGACAGGGATATCAGGTTTTTAATCATTGCTGTTTTCCCTTTAATATCGTTTGTATTCAGTTGGTTACACTTTATAATAGGCATAATTTATGAATGGTAAATTGATAGTTAGTTTACTGTTAACAAACAATGAAATGATGACGAAGTAATAATGTGTAGTAATGCTGTAATTGATAGTTTATTGTTACACATATCATAACATTTTATATACTATGTATAAGTATTTGTTAATGATTAAGATATTGTTAGGATTTGTGAATATAATATAGCTTTTATTATATTATCAAATCAGTTATTAAGCATTCACAAAGTGTTGATAATCTGATGATAAAATGACGGTCTGATCAACTAATCTAATAAAGTATATATATGTATATATGCATACATTTAAACATAAATAAAGCATATATCTATATATACTTTACCTATTTCATTAGTTGATACAAAATGTAATAATAATGTATGCAATATATATTTGTAATAATAATAATGTAATCAGAATATAATGTTATCGTCTCTTAGCGATGATGCAATATATAATTCATAAACCAATTTCTTATTTATAGGATTAATAATATTATTAAACATGAGAAATTATTGTTCATTGTTTGTAAACAGTAGAATAACTATTAACTAAGTTTAATCGACTTTCAATTTACTACTTATAAATGATGGTTATTATAAAGTGTTATCATTCAGTCTGTTTGCCTTTTCCTTATTTGTGATAATGTTTTATATTCGTATATGGATCTGAATCTGATATTGAAATTGACTGTCAAGAACTCTCCTTTGTCTCCTGGCTTTCATTAAATGCCAGCGTGAATTAGCATGTTTGAAATGGACAGAAACCGGTTAAAATAGATCTGCGATGATGTGTATAGTTATGAGCTTAATTTACAACTTGTAAAATGTTGAAAGATGTTTTCATTGAAGAACTGGATAAAAACTGCCTCAAATAAAACGAGATGAGTGGAATCAAAATACCATGGATTTATTTTCTTCAATACTTTAAAAGCAACCCAAAGCACACGGTGCATTATTTCCCCTGATAGTGGCTGAAAAGATATGACCCAATGTCTAGACAAGCCATCTCTCAAACGGCGAGTACAGTAGGTTGGATGTCAGTGAGACAAAGAGACAGACAGCAGCAAACTGGGCCAAAGGTGGGACAGATGACCTCTTATCTCGTGACTCAGGCTTCTTACCCAATTATTGACATGTTGATGTATTTACTTGTTGAAGACAGCTGTGTCCACCGCCCTCAGCGTGTCTGGCTTGTCAGTGCAGACCAAACACTGATGGCATGAAAATGTTCTTATCCTCACTGCCACTTGGGCCACACTTTCACCTAAAGGTCTAAAAACATGTTCAGGTTGACATTTTCTGTGGTCAGCTAGTCTTCACTTCAAGGCAGGACTGGAGATTCAATTCTGGGATTAAATGAGTGACTGTAGAACCTGTCTGGACAGAATAATAAATAATAATAACAGTAAAACAAGAATAATCACATTAAAGCATTAAGAGACACATCATTTCAAAATTGTGCATTTTTAAACACCTTATTAAACAATGGAAACCTTAAATAATGGAAACCTTTTTTAAGAATAGATCTGTGTTTCATAATGAATCAAAACTGACAGGAAAGGCTTTATAACAAAGGGAATTTCACAAAGCTACAACACCTTGTTAGCTTTTCACTAACTGACACACCGAATTTGAAAAATTCAACCTGATGATGGCGATGAAGGTCAGAGGATGACCAAAGTTACAATTCAGGGGATCGGAAATCACAAATCATTGTAATTTAATCCATATTTAAGACTTGAGCAAAATGGCAGAGCACTCAACAGACCAGCAGCCCAAAATGCTGGTCTGTTGAGTGTTTTTTTTTTCTGTGTGCACTAATGAATGCAACTGTATGAATATTTCGTGGTTACGTTTGCCTTAAAGGGACTGTATGTAATTTATTACACATATAAACATGTTTTAATTGTTTTTTATTGCTACTGTGTGAACAGGTTGTAAAATAACTGAAAAAATGTGACCTTCCACGTCTGTCTGGTTTTCTTCTATCAGCCTGTAGACTGCTTCTAATGTGAAGAACCTGGGCTGTTATTTCTGGGAAAATACAACAGACACGATGTCATGTGTGTTCGTAAGTGCCTTTACTCAGCGCTAATTGTGCAACCATAGCCAACGTTCTGTTAGACATCGAGTCTCCAGCATACGACCAGCCCTCACCACAACTAAGACTCCAAACTCCACAGACGCATTAAAAAAAAAGACTGATGGGTGAAAACTATGCATGTGTACATGGGAAGTGAGTGATGAAGCAAGAGAGAGAGGCAGCGAGTGTGTGAGAAAACGAGCGACGTTGCAGTTCATCCAGAAATGAATCTTGTTTCCCAGTGACGGGGGTTAACTCCGGAGTAACGTTATCGCCTCCAGCCCAGGAGACTAAAACTACGGTGTCTCCGCCGTGTTTTCTGACCAGCGTCGGGAGGCTGATGCAGGAAAAGTTGACATGAGGATCAGCATCTGACGGGCCTTCGAATCATAGTGGGACCTTCATCTGCTAGTATTGCTGAGCCACAGTCTCTGGTCCCTCCCGGAGTCCCTTTAAGTGAACTCATATAAGTCACAGCTGTTGATTTTTAGCTTCTGATAATCTGACCCCCCCAAACACACATTTTTCACACATTGACTAATGAAGGGCTGCAATAAGCGATTGCCACCATCCAGTTTATCAATGGCTGACTCTGCTCTGGGGTTGTGTCAGGTTTTTGATTTGCATACTTATCAGCATCGACTGTCTGCAAAGGACAGGGCTGTGTATTCTCTAAAACTACTAATTTAAAGTAAGAAATACCCAAAGTAATTTAAATCTCAGCGTTCGTTTCTTTATCTCTGACGTCTATCGGACCTCCTTCATCTTTTACTTAACTCTGTCTTGTTTTTTTCCTCTAATCAGTGTGATTGACCTCTAATCAGCACCTAAACCCATCCCTTTGATTATTCAAATCCCCACGGAGCCGAGGGACCTCTATAGATCGGCTCCCACTGAGTTTGTTAGCCATAAGGGAATGATGGGAGACTGAGTGTCTGTCAGAAAAAAAAAAAAAAACGCTTTTAATCTACAAAATTAGCTTTATCTTTCAAGATGTGACGCTGACCCAGATACACTTATTGTGTTACCTTGTTTGGTGGAAGATTCCTGAGCTCCGAACTTTCTTATTAACAAAATTGTTTTTTTTTACAACTTCAAAGAAAGACAGAGGGCATTAAAACATCACATGCTTTTCTTCCTCTTTTTAAGACATAGTGTGATGTGCTTTTCTGCTGCCACACTAATTTGAAAACTGTCAGGCTAATAAGATTCAAGCAGCATTTTTTAAAAAATCTAAATAAAATATTAAAAGGTTTTTGTATGCACAAGGGTAGTCCCTTCCTAAAACATACATTATACAATTTAATTTCTAACATCAAATATATGCAGTGTATGAAATATTATACCTGCAGGATAAGAAATTATTTCAGATGAGCTCATTTTGCTAATGAATTTGGTTAACCTTTGTAGTTTGTATTACTGTAGAGCTGTTATTAAATGCTACCCATTTTTCTGCCTCTTAGAGCCACTTATTTCCATCTTTATTATAAGCTGTAAACTGTCTAAATATCAGCCGTGGACAACCTCTCCGACACTTGACCCAAGGCACGCATCAGCACAGGAAATTATCAGTGACACTTGCCTGGCATTGATTAACTGCTTGATAATGAAGGTCTTTGAATTACATTTACTGGGTGCACATAATGACTAGGCTGCATGTAATTCATCTTAGAAAGTGTGCCTCTAATAGTGCATGTTATTCACACTAACGTAATCTGTTTACGACAGCTTATAGTGAGGGCGTGTTGCTCAAAATGAGTCACTAATTTGTGAGACAGTTAGTGAAATATGCAGACATGTGTGGAGCGCTACACTGATGAAGAAATGAGTCATAATGTGTTGCCATTAGTTAGTAGTGACTTAATATCTTTGCACATAATGATCTGGCTCTAGAAATATAATATAATGGTGTCAAAGGTTAAAGTAAATTGGTGATGTAGCAGTGGTGAATACAACTAATTACATTTAACCAAGTACTGCACTTTAGTACCATTTTTAGGTACTTCTGCTTTACTTGAGTATTTCTACTTTATGCTACTTCATACTACTTCATACCATGGACGCTTTAAAGTAACCTCTACTTTACAGCCCTGTTCCACTTTCTTTTTAAGGTTGTGAATCACTGTATCTCTATATTGCAACACCCCGTGCATGTCAAGACCGGCGTGAGTTCAGTATTGTTGTTACTCTACAGATACGCTTTCTCATTTTAATCTGTGCAGCAGCTGTCTGCACGGCGCCGTCTCAGCTGTGTCTCACCTGAACTGAAGCGTTTATTTACACTTCAAGTCTTTTTTTTCTTTTTCAACAATAAGTGCATAAACGCAAGGTTGATGCCCAATATAAAAAGCACTGAATAATATACTTATCCACATTTAGCAACTGACTGTGCTGTGGATCTTTATCCACTCATCTAATCAACCATTGTGCAGCTTAATTCAGATGAAATCAGTGATCTGACGTCCAGTACAGTTTCATGATGAACTGAAAATATTTCTTAACTCATTTTGGCGCGACTGCTTTATATTTCTACTTCATTACATTTCAGAGGCAAATATTTAACTTTTTACTAAACTAAATTTATATTTATTATTGATATATTTAACATTTAACAGCTTTTGTTTAGCAGATTAAGATTAATTCCCTGCAATATATCAACTCTAAATAAAAAAAAAGGTGATGTACACATTAATGCATCATTATTATATAATTATATTATATGTGATGTGATGTAGTTCTGAAATGGGATATTTTGCAAAATGAGCAGTTTTACTTTTTGTACTTTCAGTATATTTTGATGGTGATACTTTTGTACTTTTATTTGAGTAAGATTTTGAAATGCAGAATATTTACTTGCAAGAGAGTACTTTCACACTGTAGTGTTGCTATTTTAACTTAAATAAAATAAAATCTGAGTGCTTCTTCCACCACTAGTTAGTTGGTAGTGGGGCTGTAGAGTCTCACACTGCTGATTTGCTGCTACTCCGGCAGCGGAGGTAGTCCTGGAGCAAATTCAACATCTGCTGAGGCCAAATCACACTTTCTTTCTTAATTACTTACAAAAGGGACGCACACACAAGACGCTGACGTCACACCGGTTTGAGATTAAGGCTCCACTGACTGCAAGACCCAGGGCATTATGGGAAACACACCTTAGTTTTGACAGCAAATCCAACGTATTGTAAATATTTAACGCTATTGAAGGTTATTAGTTTCATGTTGTGCAATGAAGGTTTCATAGACATATCTTGTGTGGTTGATAATAATAATAATAATAATAATAATAGCAATAATATAATAATAATTATAATAATAATAACAATAATGAAGGTTATTTACATTTACAGCACAAAACGAGTGCCCAGATAGATGCACATTTCCACATATATTTACAAGCAAATATAAATAAATCCCAATGTGTTCTGCAGACTACAAGTAGTGCACTGACTGGATCTAACATAACATATCTTTTTTTATTTTCTATGACTCCCTGTAATTTTTTGAAGGCTGATGGAAAAGGCTGGAAACTGATTGCAGCTGCAGCCTGATCTCGTCTACTTTCCAACTGATATCCAATGAGCGGGGCGTGTCGGTGGGTGAAAGACTTCCATGAAGGCTGCTCTGGTGTATCCTCGCTCATGGCTCCTCAGAGATCCCTCCTCGCTCCTCCATGAAGAAATGAGAGCTTTTTCTTCAAGATGGCGCACCAGAACAACTTCCAGTTCAAGTGAGGGTTGAGGAGCGGGAAAATGACAAATATGAGACTCGTGATGTATCCCTAGTGTCTCTTGTGTCTCCCTCTCCCATGATGTGTGTGTGTGTGTGTGTGTGTGTGTGTGTGTGTGTGTGTGTGTGTGTGTGTGTGTGTGTGTCTTCCTGTCCTGCAGTCAACCTGGGCCCAGTCTACCTGCTCACCTGCTGTCAATCAGCTCATCAGCTCTCCTGGCTCCCTGCTCTGCACACCAGTCATCAATCTACTCATCAGCCCCTCAGTATTTCAGCGCTGGCTTTCCTTCCTCTCCTCTCCACATCATTATCTCAACAACTGCGGTAGCTGCATGCGGGCCAAGCTAGTAAATTAAGTTCTGTCTATCCCTGTAAACTTGTGCTAATCTGTATCTGTGTCCCTCCTTGCTCCAGGATCTTTGTGGTCCTGTCTGCTACCCTGGTTCACCCTCACCCAGCCTGGATTCTCAATAAACCTTTTAAAACTTCCTGTGAGTGTTTGGGCCACCTGTGGGCCACCACACCGTGACAGTGAACTCCTTTAAAGTATGAATTAAATGGTCAGATTAAAGCAGAAGTTGGTAGAAATGGAGCAAATATGATTTTATAAAATTATTTTTATAAAATGGTCACTATATCCTGAGAGTAGCACATGAGACAGGTAATCTGTCCTCCAGTGTCCTCCAGTGCTCCGAACAGCATCTGCAAGATTTTACAGACTGGAGGAAAACTACCAATCAGAGCCGAGGTGGAGCCTGCTGTCTCTGAGCAGCTGTCAATAACTCAAGAAACTCCGATCAGTAGCTCAGTCCGTAGATCAGTAGCTCAGTCCGTAAGGACTTGGGTTAGGATGTGGAGGACCTGGGTTCAAATCCCCCATGGACCAAGACCAACTGGTGCTGGAGAGGTGCCAGTTTACCTCTTGGGCACTGCGGGGGGGCCCCTGAGCAAGGCACCAAACCCCCAACTGCTCTAGGCGCTTCTCATGAGCAGCCCCATCACTCTGACATCTCTCCATTGACATGTATATGTACTGTGTGAACAACAGAGTGTAAAACTGAATTTCCCCACTGTGGGACTAACTAAAGAAATATCTCTCTGTTCAAACAGTAAAACTAGGCAGCGCTGATCAAATATGAATCAATATTCTGTTACGATGCTTATTTCTCTCCTCAAATGTTTCCAGAAACATCTACTGCTGTTTAGCTGTGAAATGAGAAAGGTTGTGACCCGGCAGCCGTGTTGAGATCAGCTGAGGAAATACCAAGCACCGCCCACCAGCCGGAGCACAGCCAATAGAAACATTCTCTCTCTGAAATGACCTGTGATTGGTCAAAGACTCCCATCACGGGCTAGATTTTTTAAAGCCTGAAAACAGCCGTGAGGAGGTGCAGAAGTCTAGGTTTCTCTCAGAACATCTGAATTACAATATGTTGAAAAGTTATTTTCATATATTTTATATATTTTTTTGCACAACTATGCCAAAAATATTCTGCCTACTGAAGCTTTAATGGGGCCATAATGCAGTTTCCAAGCATAGAAAACAAATCAGCATCTTCTTACTTAGTCTGAATTTACATTAAATAAGGTAACACTTCCTGTTCACAATCATGGGGATTTACCTTTCTTTTTTCAGTACAATGATGTATTATGATACTGATGATGATCAAAAACAACGACGTATGAATAAGATGATTGCCATAAGAGATCAGTACTGTACAGTATGTTGTACTGTACTTCCTCACACTACAGTCTTTTATTCTCTTCATATATAATTCAGTTGCTGCGTGGTGTTGTTGTGTACAGCTTCATACAGACTATTTGCTGACTCATCTAAAACCAGAAGGCTGATGAACAATAAGTTAAATCAAAACCACTGCACCATGAGGAAATCACTTTGTGCCCATTCAAGTAAATTAATGAGATGGGGTTCTTGATGTATCATTTATTAATCGGTACACTTATTTATTTATTTTTATTTTTGCCTTAATTTGACAGTTGACGGTGTACGCTGCAATCACTTAGCTAGCAAGGCGCCCCATCTGTGCACTTGTATGCATGTATACTGCCCTATTTAAAAAATAGCCTGAAAAGGGGATTACGCAGTTGAGCCTAAGCCAGATCTTCACCCACAATCAATAAGAAGAAAACTCCACAGTGCCTACTTCTCTCTACTTCGTCTGTTTATATAACTGCAGTTTGGTGAGACAGACAAATTAACTTTCATCCAAGGATGAACTGCATACATGCAGAAAAAAAAAAAATCACAGCCATCTCAATAGCAATTGTGCCAGAAATATCATCAGCATTGTAACATTTCTGAAGTTTCTACACAGACATATGGTGCAGCGCTTTGTTGCTCATATTTTGTTGAAAAAGATAAAATTACCCCTGACAGCATCTTTTTACCAAGGCGTGGATTGCAGCCTAAAAACACAACAGTTAGCTGCTCTAACCGTCTTGGATGGAGAAATCTAAATAAATTCTGAAGGCACAGACAGCCTGAAGATGTCTGGAAGTCACTTCAATTTCTTCTGCCTCTAATCACTGTGTCAGAGGCGTAGGCAGGGTGAGCATGGTAAAAAGTTAGCAGAGCAAACACCTCGCTGTGAATAGGAAGCATTTTAAATCAGCTTTGGATCCGTCATGTTTGGCAGTTTAGACGTTATGTGTAACTGGTGCACTCTTAGACTTTAAGAGGTAATTTAAATAATGCAACAAATGAGATCCATCCATTTTCAGCCGCTTTTCCCATTAGAGGTCGCGAGGGGGCTTGAGCCGACTCCAGCTGGCATTGGGCAAAGGTACATATAAATACTCAATTGTTCCCTGATATTGTTGACTTGAAAATGTATTGTCAGTTTCACTACAATGAGAGTTACAGGGGTGAAAAATGCATCTCTGTATTGTACTACCAGCACCGGTAGTGGCGCCGTAGGTGATCGCCTATATGGCCTACGTCTTAAGCCGGCTCTGGACGTTAGCTTCACTGACAAATAACTCACGTGACTCAAGGGACTGATGAAACCAATGAATCACGTGACTACCGACTGATGTTACAAAATTAGTCAACTTTGCATTTAGTTTCACATGGGACACAAACATCAGGTTCCAGGTTAAAAATCTTGTGTTTGACCCACCCTTCACTCTCGCCCTGAGCAGACTCTAACGTTATTAATTCTACATCACTTACTCCGACCGTCTATGAGCGCCGCATGTGGGTTTACATTGGCGATAGCTGAAAGCCCAGTTCGCCACAGACTGTCGCTAGAGGGCGCCTCCATGTGTCGATGCTGAAATTCGGATTTGCTGAGTTGGGAGTGAGACCAGGTTGGATTTGCATCAACATGTCCGAACTTTATGATGTCTATCTGCAAGTTAGAACACTTTGTTTTTAATGTTTCCAGTGCTTTGGAGGGATTAATGATAAACCAATCCATGCAGGACTTCCTAATTTAGCTTGTTTTATTGTTTCACTTCTAGCTGTAGCTGTAATGCTTAAGGTTCATGTTAATGTACTGTAATGTCGAAGGCACCGTTTTCTGCTTTTTTCGATAATTATTGTCCATTGAGTATTTGCTAAGTAGACCACCCAGAGAGAGAAAGTTAGCTTACCTGGGGGCGAATGAATCATTAAAACAAAAAAAAAAACCCGCTCCCGGTCAGCTGAGATGCAGCATGATGAATGGATGGAGCTGTAGTGGGTGGTGGGGAGGGTAAGTCAGCACACTGTGTAAACAAAATGAAGGTTTCATTAACTGGGCACTGTGTCACGGCTGGCGGCTCCACTTGGCACTAAATCACATAAATGACCTTAAATGACTGAGTCACCCACCATTTACATCACTGTTTACAAATGTGGATCAGAACTGTGGATGTAAAAGAACATGCATTTAAGCTGTCTCTAAAGCAATCTGCATTAATGAGGAGGTGGTAACAGATGAATGTTTGACGGCAGAACTGCATCCCCAGAGTTAGGCCAACACTAAATATTAGCCTAACAGATGATGATCTGAAATTGCTCTTTTTTTTCTGCCCTGGAATAGGAATCATTCTCAAGGTGATCCTGACTGTGAGCCCGAGGCCAGCTCTGTGAACCGGCAGCCTGACACTCCAACAGGAGATTTTTATGCCATCAAAAATATGTTAGTATGCAGTTAACATTATCTCTGCCCCCTGCTGGGACCAGATAGTAAACTGATCATTCATTCAAAGAGTCTGACAGCCCTCCAGCTTAATAAACATCATGTCTGTGAATCTAACAGTGATACAAACTTGTCTCCCAGGTCAGTTAGACGAGGGTCACAACACTATCATCTGTAATAAAATAAAAAGGTTGAGTCATATAGACGTTACAGTTTGCTCACTTGCTGCATTCAGATTTGCATGATAAATCCTGACCCCCCTCCCCTGAACCTGTCATACTTTAACCTCACATTCACTTCCTTTCAGCAAGTAAAAAAGTGACACAACTAAGACAGTTACAGTACCTGTGGTCTTCTCTTTAGATGTGATGCTATGCCTCCTGCCCCAGTCATAACACAGCAACAGATGCTTGATAACTCCTCTGTCAGACCTGTTTTAAACACTCCAGATCTGGTTTTCAGGATTCACCAGGCTGTCCAGACTACAGGCGGCTTCTGTTGATTCAGTAGAGGCCTCAATGACCTCACATATGTTGGTGATGACAACAACAGTGACAGCTTGTTGCCTCAACAGCTCTCTTTGTGAGAAGGTATCAGTACCTTGGTGGCTGGCTACAGTGCATTATAGTTGTCAGCGATTGTTGTGTTGGAGTCATAAACTGTACATAACGATGGACGACATGACAGCCCCCCAAAAGTGAAGCCAAAACATCTTGATTGCCGCCTGGTGGCTGGCTGCAGTAAATACAATAATTAAGCCCGCCTCCTCCATATTAGTGGATGGTACATGGGCCAAACTGAAAAGTCAAAGTACACATCAGATACATTTTTCCCAAAGATGGTTTGTGCCATTTCAGGTAGTTCTTATCATGCTGATTTACTTTATGTTCAAGTGTTCATTTTTGTGATAAGTTTGGTTTTATTTCGTTATTTGATGCTATAAAATGGGGGTGAGACGTCATGAAAGGCAGTCTGCACCTGGTTTGGGCGGGTGACCTCGATCCTGTAGTTTCTACTGCTCTACTGCGCATACTCTGACTCCAAATAACGTAAATATCTCCAGGCAGCTCCTGTGTCCAAGATATTTGGGCTTCACTTCTGTAGAGTGGGAGGAAGTGGAGACACGTCGTCCATCTTTATATACAGTCTATGGCTGGAGTACCGAAAGCGTAGCTTAGTGTTATCCCGTGGCTGAATATTTAGCTGATTTCAACAATGTGGATGCGATGCGAGTTTTCAGAACAGAAGAAGATTTTTCACAGTGAGACACACGATAACAAACAGGCCAAATCATTGACAGGGAAGAAAAATGTTTGATTTCTCTGTAGGGTCCTTTCCATAATGTTGTAATAACAATCTGATCCTGTCAGGGGCAAAAACGAGCACTTTTAGTGGACGTATATCGACAATGAGGAGCTGACCTGAGTAATAACATTACAGTCCTTTTAGCTGCTGCCATCTGCAGCATTCTGTCTCAATACTGGACCAGTTGCAGAAATTTCTGTCTCCATTAGAGATACAAAAACATACTAAAAAAGGGACAAGGTTGAAAAATACCAAAGCTACCCTTTAAGCCTAAGGCCCACTGACACAAGTCAGTTTTCGCTCAGTTGTCAGGTAGTTCTCTAATTAGCGAGCATTGTGTAATTGATAATGCTCTATGACCCTCTCCAGCCATTTAGATGATTTTATGCCAAGCAGCTCTTCATTTTGTTTATATCTATGATCTTTGAGGCAGGAGACAAAATCACAGAAACTCCCGTAATGGTCTTCTCTTCCACAGAAATTTATTCACACCCGACTAAACTTGCTGACCCATCACCGTATCAGTTTTTCAGTTTATCTTTTTTTTTTCAGCAATTCACTCCAAAGCTTCCTGGTGAATTTTTCTAGCTTTTGCATAAAGTCTTACCCTACAGTGCTGTTCAATCCCACCTCGCCTGCTATCCCATAATGCTTTGAGAGGCAACTTCGCCTCACATCACACCCCGAGTCATATGAGCACAGCTGGTGTCGTTCCTCAAGTTGCTGACTTTGTGGTTGCCAGGTTTGGGTAAACAACCCTGAAGGGGGATATTATGGAGGGTTCATTCTGATCGTCCAAACCAGTCCATTCATATTTCAATGTGCAGAATCTGCAGAAGTAACTTGCCAAGCCTATAAAGCCTGACAGAAAGCTCTGCCTGGGGTAATAGAATAGGGTTACAATGCACAAACGAAAAGAAACCAAACTGTATTATACTGGTATGCCGAATGGGCTACTTTCCATCAGTAAAGGCTTTATCCACATTTCAATCACAGCATTAATGTGAGGTGTCCTTCACAGCTGCATAATAACTTGAAGCCGATGAAAAGTGGTTTGGTATGCAAACCATGAGATGTCGGGTGCTTAGTAAGCAGCCTGTGCAGACTTATTCCACATCACAAATTTGAACGCTAAGAACATTAAAGCAGGCATACTGTCAGCACTTGTGCATTTGGAGGTTTAAGGGTTGTTAAAATGTCAAGAACTGGGTCACAACGGATTAAAACAGTGCAGATTTGTTTTTGTGTTTTTTTTTTTCTCATCTAGTCATGTCTTTTTAATTTGCTCAAAAAACTTACAGGTAGTGATTACTTAAAGACAAGGCAAGTGACTCAAAAGAACTCCAGCTAACAGGCTTATACACCAGTAATATCTGTTATACTCTGTGTTTGCTAGTCTGAAGTCTACCTAGCTTTGCTGTTGGACAATCCGCTTCAGCAGGTGGCACAGCATGTTTCTGTTAATGTCAGCTGGAAGCCAACAAGAACTTAAGAGAAGTGAATTTTGATTACTACTGTGATTTTGCAGCACGTCACATGGTGAAGGAAGCACATTATTAAAATCAAGACGGACAGAAAACTACAGAAAGATAGTTAGTGAGGGGAGAGAGATAGGGTTTAAAAAAAGGTTCAGTTAGAAATAGATGACCATGAAACATCCCCAGCTGATTACTTACATTGACAATTGTTTGCTTGTATTACAAGTTTTCAGGGAAAAAAAATGAAACAATGGATAAATATGAACAAACCACTGTGTAAAAACCTTCAGAATATAGATAGTAATGAAACTAGACAGTTTGGTGGATGTGAGTGCAGCTGAAGTGAGGATTTCTGACTCTGAGTCAGAGAAAATCCTCATTTTGTTGCATTAATTTTGCAAGACACTGTAAGAGAAAAGAGTAAAAGATAATTAACCAGTAGATATCTGAAACTTGCCCAGTAGGAATTTAGGAGAAATCTACAGACGCACATAGATATAATGAAGTAAAATAAAGACCTAAATGTG
Organism: Pterois miles; assembly: GCA_947000775.1. NCBI lineage: Eukaryota > Metazoa > Chordata > Actinopteri > Perciformes > Scorpaenidae > Pterois > Pterois miles. The sequence goes on from CAMQGK010000171.1 coordinate 16,311,041, forward strand.
TATTTTAGATGTTTTCTTTCCACTAGTCTGAAACAAGACATGTTATAGAAGCAAAACAGCCCAAAATCTCAAAATTGACCAGTGCATGAAAAATATTGAGTTTGCCTGGGGGTGTGTTTCAGTCATGTTGCCAAGTAAATCAGTTCTGATCCAGAATTATAATCAGTATGCAGGTGGTTTCTACATGCCTCCCTTGTGATTTTAGTTTTGGTATATTTGCTTTTTGTGATTTGTGCTGAGAAATATGATTGTGTACAATTTGACGATTTGAAGCAAATACAACTACTTATTGAATTTGGATCTTATTTTTAATATTCATGAGCCATTTATAAATAAAGTCAAATCATTTTGCAGTGAGATAAACATTAATAGCGAAAATATTTTGGTGTGTTTAGGATCATTTGTTCAGTGAAGTTACAACAGCCAGAGGATTCGTGAAAAGCGCGCAATATGCGCCAAACAGATTTATCATATAGAAATCCACAGCGCATCACGCTCATCCAGAGAGGTTTTTCTTTAACGAAAGCATCCAGTAAAGTGCCTGCTCCTCCTCATCATATGTGGAAAATGAGAGCATCAAACACAGGGCTGTATGTGTGTCAATGTACAGTCGGAATTCAGGCGTCCTCTCCGCGTCTTTGCTTATTTTACGCGCACAACTGTTTCCACGTCCCCAAAACTCCTTTTTTTAAATAAATAAATAAATAATAAAAAGCGGCACAGCACAAACATGAATATCTGGAGGGTGATGGTGTCACGTCAAAACACACTCACATTCACCCCTGACGGATGCGCCTGGACACTTTGATGCGGCTGCGTCTGAGTGGGAATTTGCTCTGGTCCAATAATCTGGCTGCTAAAGAGGTGAGCGTCGACCGCGCGACTCAGCTCCGCGCGTTCACGTGGAACCTATAAACGGACGTGGCGCGCGAAGCTGTGCGTAGTCGTGGAGAGAGAAGAGGAGAGGAGGATAATCGTGGCAGAGGAGAGCATCTGCAGCGCAGTGGGAGATAACCTGACACAGATACAGCAGGGATGCTCAGTTTGCCATCATCACAAGTTTTGCCTCGCTTTGGTAAAACATAGCTGTCCAACTTTGATGTCCAGGGTGATATGTGAGCAAGAGAGTCCAGCCATGCAGCTGAATGAGACTGGAGTTCACTGTTCAGTGGCTCCAGAGCCATGTGAGCAGCAGATACTACAGGAGGACAGCACTGGGAACTGTAGCGGAGGCTCAACCGGCAACCTGTCGCTGCACTGCTGGCTGCAGCTCCTCACCAAGGAATCTATCATGGAATTTCAAGGGGACAGCTCCAGCTTAGTGGTGCGTGTGATGATAGCTTGTGTCTACTCCATAGTGTGTGCACTCGGGCTGGTGGGAAACTCACTGGCTCTGTATCTGCTGCACTCACGTTACAGGCAGAAGCAATCATCCATCAACTGCTTCGTAATGGGACTGGCAATCACGGACCTGCAGTTTGTTCTGACATTACCATTCTGGGCGGTGGACACAGCCTTGGATTTCCGCTGGCCATTTGGCCGTGTGATGTGCAAAATCATCAGCTCTGTCACCACCATGAACATGTACGCCAGCGTGTTCTTCCTGACAGCGATGAGCGTGGCACGTTACTACTCTATCTCCTCCGCACTGAAGATGCACAGCTGGCGGGCGGCAGCCACTAGGGCCAAATGGACAAGCTTGGGCATCTGGGCTGTCTCTCTGCTGGCCACTTTACCTCACGCTATCTACTCCACCAGCGTCCAGGTTTCCGATGAGGAGCTTTGCCTGGTGCGCTTCCCAGACTCAGGCAGCTGGGATCCACAGCTTCTTTTGGGTCTCTACCAGCTGCAAAAGGTCCTGCTGGGTTTCCTCATCCCTCTGATCATAATCACCGTCTGCTACCTGCTGCTAGTGCGCTTCATCCTCAGCCGACGCATCGCGGGCGCAGGGGGCCCAGAGGTCGAGCAGGGCCGACAAAAGCGGCGCTCCAAAGTGACCAAATCTATCGTCATCGTAGTTCTGTCCTTCTTTCTGTGCTGGCTTCCCAATCAGGCTCTGACGCTGTGGGGAGTGCTCATAAAGTTTGACCTTGTGCCCTTCAGCAAGGCCTTCTACAACGTGCAGGCCTACGCCTTCCCCCTGACAGTGTGTTTGGCACACACCAACAGCTGCCTCAACCCCGTGCTCTACTGCTTGATTCGCCGAGAGTTTCGGACAGGTCTCAAGGAGCTTCTCTTCCACGCCACCCCGTCCGTCAGGAGCCTGACTCATCTGCTGCATCGCAAAGCCAAAGTGGCCGAAACGCCGCCTGTTCTGGTGCTGGTTCAGATGGATGTCTGACTTGGATGACATGGCTTACTGTGACAGAGGAGCTGAAGGAGTGAATGACTAACTCATAAAATAAATGAGTGAAAGCTGCCAATAGTGCTATTGATCTAGAATTGTTTACCATGAAAGTGCATCCATCCCAACCCTGTCAACATAGCTCTTTCTGCTTTTTGAAAACAACATGATCATAATGGACTAACATGCGGGACGTGTCCCGCTTTCACTGCCACGACACAATATGAATCCGTGGCGTCTCCTGGACTGCATGCTCTAATGATCACTCCGCAAATATTTTGTCTCTCTCTCTCTCTCTCTCTGACAGGCAATACATGTGCTGCTCTCTGGTAATTTGTCATGTGTTACATGTCAGTCATAAATGAGTATAAATAGTTGCAGCACTCAGATGCTTGTCTGAGATGAGCTCGACCTCGATTAACATCTGCCACAGCAGCAGCATCAGGAGTGGATCAACCAGTCTTTTACACTCACAGCGCATAAGAACGTCAAAATCTCAGGCTGTGAACTGAAGAGGGATTCACTCGGAGAAAACAGGAGTAAATTATGAGCAAGGTTGTTTAAAAAACATGAATAGAATATGAGTAACGAGGGGGTTTGTGTTTGTTCTATAGTGTATTTGTGGTCACTGTTTCATAAAGTAAAAGCAAACTTGAAAAAATGAAGCCTAAACAGATTAAAAAGTAGGCTAATAGTGAATAAGGTAACACTTTATTATAACCATAATTTATGGATGTTAAATTAACAGTTAAACATAGTTAATAGTTATTTTACTGTTAATAATTAAAAATGTTTACTACTTATTAGAAATTAGCATTTTAACAGGTTATTGTTGCACACATTATATTTCATACACTATGTATTTATTAATTGTTACAAATTCTTAAAGAAATGTTTGTAAAACATCTCTAAATGTTATATACAGATATTTTTAACACTTTGTTTATGGTTAATAATTATGTTTCATAAATGGTTTGTAAACCATTTATACACATTATTTGGATGACGATTCTAAAGTTACAACAGATGATTATAACACCTTGTTAAATGGGTAATAAATACTTTGTAAAACATCTATAAATGTTATTTAGATAAATAGTTAATACTTTCTCCATGGTTAATAATTTATTTCTGGTTCATCTAGCTGTATAATGTTTATAGATATTTACAAACAATTTCTTAATGAAAAAAATATTAATTATTGTTTAGTAATCATTAATAAATAATATGATATATAAAATGTTATAATATGTGCAACAATAAACTGCTAATAAATAGTTTACTAGTGTACTCAGAATGTATTTTGATAGAATATATAATTTATATTTTTATAATTTGACTAATTATTTCATATTAACAAACTAATGATAAATATAGAGAATTTATAGCATTACTAATAATTAGTAAACATCATTAATTATCACTTGTATGTTAACAGTAGTTTAATTAACTACTAATACTCTATTCATAAATGATGGTTATTATAAAGTGTTACTGTGAATAGACAACAGAAGTCATTTAAAAGCTTAATTACATTCTGTATATTTGTTGGAAACTTAGTGGTCCAACTCTGGATGTTGCTGGACATTGGATGGAGCTGCATGGTGCTCGGCTGTGAGCACAGGTCCAATTAGAGGACGTTGAGCCCTCATGCCACCCTCATGGAGTCTGTTTCTGGCAGTTTGGTCAGAAACATGCACACCAGTAACCTGCTGGAGGTCATTTTGTAGATACCAGTCCTGCTGCTGGGTTGATGCATGGATTTACAGCCCTGTCCAGCCCTTCTTGTGTAACAAGTATCTCCTCCATGCCTTTGAGACTGTGCTAGGAGACAAAGCAAACCTTGTTGTGACCACATGTATGGATGTGCCATCCTGGAGGAGCTGGACTACCTGTGCAACCCGACTGGGCTGCAGGTACTGCCTCATGCTAAAAGTAGTGACAAGGACACTAACAGAACACAAAACTAGAGGAGAATGCGAAAACATGCTAAGCTATTCATTTCTTGGGGGTTGTCTTGCTGTTGCGTCTCCATTACACATGTTGTCACTTCCATTTCCACCAAAGCAGGTAAAAGTGATTCACCATCACTTGCATGTCTTAAATGGACAGATTGATGGTAACAGAGTAAGAGAAATGTCTCCAAACTGTTTTAAACAAAATGGTAATAATCAATCAACAACAAATCCAAAAATGCTGATTTCTGATTTGTTGCCCTGCCGTGTCCTAAAAAAAGATATAATAGAGGGTCTTTATGGCTCTGAGCTACAGACCAGACCGGCATGGCGTCATCGCAGAGGCTGCGCTCTATCTTGGGGGAAAGAACTCGCCGTCACAGGAGGGAAAATGATGAAAAGCTGTTGTGTAGCGGGTTAACTGAGGCTTTCACACTGAGATTTGAGGCACGTGACTATACATGAATATTCACTGTCAGTGTAGTAAATCACTAAATGATGCTGGTGAAGGAGACTATCATGGCTAGCTAATGTTAGCTTGAGCCAGAGGCTGCTGCATTACAGCAGCATCAGACTGTCGTCTCCAACTAAATCTCAGACAGTTGGCTATTAACAAGCAGACAACACTTAACATCATTCAATCAAATATGTATAGACGTCTGGATCAACAATATCCAGCCACTGTGTTGGATGGGAGAAGACTGGAGGTCATCTATGGCTGACTGAAGGGACATGGCGGCGATCAACCTTAATTTATTAAGGTGACGTGAACATTCAATTCACACAAGATCACAAAATATTCATTAGACGTATATAAAAAAAATGTGTGTATAAAAAGAGATGAATGCATACGAATTTGTACAATCCAAACATATTGAATGTCAAATTGCATTGAATTCTGTGGGATGTTTGGTTTTCTTTCCCTTAAAAGCTTTTTGAGAAGTACCCGTATGTTCCGATCTGATTTATACTGTATTGTATTCACACAAATAGAAATATTTATGCTCACTATTTCACACACACATACAGTACATGCAAAATATATCTTGGTGCAGTTTTCTCACAGCTGTATTTGTGTCTGAATGAGCATCATAATGAATAATTTAGAAGTAACATCAAATCTGCATATTTGTGTTCTTTTGCAGCATATTCAAACCAGGTCATTTATACAAATGCAGTATTTCTCCGTGGGCAGTCCATTGATGTCACCGCCAGCCTTTGCTTCTCCGTTAAATTACATGTTGAAGGAGCACATAACTGAGCAAAACTGATGTGATAATGTGATCTGTGAATGTGACGCCTCTCTGTATTCTGTCATGACTGTGGCCACAATTATGATCTTTTATATAAGACATTTGTTGAGTTGATGTTTCAATTGAATGTTTCAGCAAAGTAAATATTAAATTAAAAGCCCTCAGCTTGAACTATTTGGAATAATTGGCCAAGTTAGGATTCAGACCATATACATGGAGAGATGAAATAAGAGGTTAGAAAAATGCAGTAAAACAATCCTACACTGACAGAAGGGCATCGCGGCATGATGGACAGAGACTCAACCCTCTGCTCTTCTATAAATGGTATTTCATTTTTCTTATTCTGTTTGCACAACACTTCTTCACTTCATCAACGACAACATCAGCACTGCACCACAAATAATCTCTGAACAAAGGTACTGAGAAAAGTGCTGTTAACACAAATTGCTGTCAGATCAAGGGAGATCAAGCTTTTCTTAATCCTCTGTGAGAAAGTGATTTTCACTTTTAATCAAAGCTCCTGTGTCATAAAGGGGAAATTATAACAAAGCAAACTCACAATATTTTAACATGGGGTAATATTTGTTTGATTTTAAATGCTCCAAGGACCCCGACAGCCAGACAAGAGCTCCAGAGTCACTGTTTGAAAATTGATTTATGGTAATTTAATTACTGCTCATTTCTTTGAGAGTATGCTCCAGGTACAATATGAAAGGATAAGAGCATATATGAAGTCTGGTGGACCCAATGGGGCCTTATTTCGAAAATAAATATGTACGGTAGTCAACTGCTGGAGACAAATAATCTTTTATAACGTTTGAATTGCGGCCTTCATCACACTAATAGGGTTCGTCCATTTAAAACAGAATTTTGCAAGTCAAGAAAGTCTCAGTTTGTTGTAGTATCATTTAGTTTTGTGTGAAACCACTCAGTGAACGACATCTCTCGTCTCACACGTCACCAACACTAGCTAGCTAGCTAACTTAGCTTTGTGTTTTTTGTGTGTTTTATTCAGTAATTCCTGGTGTTTTTATCAGCCGGGTACGCGTGAGAACCGTTGCTGGTGTGAGTTCATCCCAGTAGGAAACACAGAGCCATCGCAGCTTTCAGGCAGTCGTCTTTCTGATTATGTACTTTCACAGTTTTATATTTATACAAAACTGCAACTTTCTTGACTTAAAAATTGCCTTGAAAATAAAAATAAATTATTTATCTCTCGCTGTTTTTTTTTTTTTTTTTTTTTTTTTTTAGAAATAAGGTCCCATGGTAGTCCACCAGACAGGGCGGGACTTGGTTCTTCTCTCCAAAGCATATTGTTTCCACACGGCTTTCAACATGGCGGTGGCCGAGCTAGCAGCTCGTAGCAAATAGTGCTAACAGTGCCAACAGTGCAAACAATGGCCAGAGTGCTGACCGTGCTAACGGTGTTTACCTGAGGAGGGATCAGAGGGTGGATGCTACTGTACGTTTCCATGACAACAATGTCAGCATTATCAGCTGTAACCGCCATGAGTGCAGTGTAGAGCCTAAAATATTTTCTAGATTCGACAGTGGATAACACCATTATAGCAGTGATGCTATAATGCTGAATTCATTCAGCAACTCTTTGACTACAACTGTGCCAAAGCAGATAAAAATAGCACATAGATTCTACAAAGGTTTTAGAAAGGATAGGACCAGGTGGACTCTCCGTTTGGCCACTTGGGTACCCAAAGTGTGCCAAATGGGTTTTCTACCTCTTGAAAGGGAATCTGGCTATAAATTACTGCTGATATCCACTACGTTATATGCACACAACAGAGCTTTTGTCCATGATATTTATCCTGTGCATCATCAGACTCTACCATTGCTCACAGTGTTTGTGAAGGTTCTTAGTCGTCCAGGTCATATGGTGCCTTCACATGGATTCGTGTTTACAGTGTTTACAAGTTTAGCCCATATGAATGCCTCCCTCATGTTGTATTCACAACCTCATAAGTGGGAAGTTTCTGAAAGCTCAGAGTTCACGACTTCCAAGTTCATGACAAACACTGATGTGTTTGTTGACGTGAGAAATGGTGGAGCCCATGGAAGTTCATTTATCGGTGGTAATTTTATAATATGTCTGAGGAAATTGTTGATATTCTCAACAACCTCATCTTTCTCCTCTGTCATTATGCCTTTACATTTACTTCATTGTGTTACCCGCTAGCTATCTTGCTAAATCGTTAGCCTCTATGGCTTCTAGACTTGGACAGTAACGGTAACATTGCCGTTGCTTAGCAGAAGAAGAAGAAGAAGAAGAAGATATTCCTTTATTAGTCCCACAGTGGGGAAATTCAGTTTTCAGCAGCGGTGTTCTTCACGACTTAACCACTTGAACGCAAGCAAGCCATGTTCATGACTTCCCATCTGTAAACACAAGTTCACGAGTTCCATTGAAAGCACCAATAGTGTCTAAATAAGGGTTAAATCAGCAGAACCTGAACTTGGTTTAGATTCTTGAAGACGTTTCACTTCAGTTTGAAGAAGTTTTGCAAAATAAAAAAAAAAAAAAATATTGTATTTTTTCCCCCCAAAACTAGTTTATTAAAATAATGAACTATGATCAAGTACAACAGATAATAACAAATAAGATCAATAACTATAAATTTGACAACAAAAAATTATCTAAAGTCAATTATGTACATTCAATATGAATATAGTCAAAAGTAAAAATACAATTTCTTGTGCGTTGATTTTGTATCTAAAATATTGAAATCACTTTGAAACAAACATGGTTTGGATATAATACGCTTGGAGTGTTATTTTAGCTGCGTTAAGGCCTCGTCTTTTTGAAACAATTCAGGAAAAAAAAGACCACCACAAATGTAGCTTACATTACACAATAAACAATAGTGCAACGGGCAGGTAGCAGCAGGTTGTATAAATAATAAAAGAGAGCAGGTTATACAATAACAAGTGTTCCCTGGTGCCATCATTCTGAGTTCAATGCCTGTGTGGTAGAGGGAATAAAAGACTTCTTATGTTCCAGCTCACCCTTGGGACCCTAAATTGAGGTGTAGTGGATGTGAGGTATCTGTAGTTTAGCCTTCCTATATAGTTACAGCTCTTTAGTTATAGCCTACTGGCAAGTCATTTCTGTGACTTGCCAGTAGGCGCTTCCTCACGGCAGACATTTTGAATTGTCATAATAGGAAAAGCACAGGTGTGACTTATAACACTAACAATGTGAAGGTGATGGTGAGCCAGCATGCACAGTACCAGCAGCCTGAAATCAAAACAGCTAAATGGAATTCAGCCATTATTCATTTTCTGTGAAAAAGCTCATCACGTTTCCTGCAGCACTAACAATCTTGGAGAGCTTGTTTTTGCTGTTTGCAGTCAAGCTGTTGAACCATGCTGTGATTGTAACATGCACTAAAAGGTATCTGCAGCTGGCCCGTCTACACTGCCGAGGTGCCCTGAGCAAGGCACCAAACCCCAACTGCTTGGGCGCTTGTAGGAGCAGCCCCATCACTCTGACATCTCTCCATTGACATGTTATGTACTGTGTGATGTTGTGGGAAAGAGTGTAAAACTGTTTCCCACTGTGGGCTAATAAAGGAATATCTTTCTTTCTTTCTTTCTATGACAGCACAGCGTAGCTCAGATTACAACACACACGGCGGGAGAGCGACTTCGTTCTCCGCTCAGGTAATCATTACTTCTCTATATCTGTGTTTGTTGCTATATTAATGTTCTGGATATCATATTTATCATATTTAAGGGTTTAGGACCTAATCTACAGTAGATGCTCAGCCTTTTGTGTTTAAACTTATATTAAGACTCAGGCTGTTAATTAAAGTATTTTATCATAATTAATCACATGATTGGACATTGTTAATCGCATTTAATCGCAAATTAATTGTTCATGTTTTGACTGCTCAGAATGTACCTTAAAGGGAGATTTGTCAAGTATTTAATACTCTTATCAACAAGGAAATGGGTGATTATGCTGCTTTATGCAAATGTTTGTATACATTTATTAATGGAAATCAGCTAACAACATCGAACAATGACAAATATTGTCCAGAAACTCCCTCAGGTACTACATTTAGCATAAAAAAATAAGCTCTAATCATGACATGGCAAACTGCAGCCCAACAAGCAACAACAGCTGTAAGTGTGTCAGTGTGCTGACTTGACTATGACTTGCCCCAAACTGACTGTGATTATTATAAAGTGGGCATGTCTGTAAAGGGGAGACACGTGGGTACCCAGAGAACCCATTTACATTCACATATCTGGAGGTCAGAGGTCAAGGGACGTCTTGAAAATGGCCATGATAGTTTTTCCTTGTGTGGCTTTAAAACTGAGCCCGCTGCAACCTAAACAAAATCACAAGTTGTTCATTTTCACAAAATTACCATAAATTAATTGACATATAACAAACCTTGAATCAGACAGTAATCCAGCTAGGAAGCACTGGTTGGTTTCTGGGGCTCCAGGGAGAAAATAATTAAACCACCATGGGTAGTCTGCTGTGTGTGCTGCACTGGAAGGCAAACTGGTACATACACAATGCAAAGAGCTAGAGGGCAGTCGACAGGAGCCCATAGCTCATTTTGGCCCCAGGGCCCCCTGGTGGGTTAATCCGGCCATGCTGGGGACTGAGCAAGAAATGAGAATCTGTGACTCATATAACATTTACTCTAGAGAGTCAGTCAGAGAAGATGAATGAACTGTTGTGTATCCAGAAATTTCTAGAAGCAGAGTCTATTTATTGCCATGACACCAAACCTGTTAAAACTCAAACGGCCTGCTGGCAGGCACACACTATATTCTGTGTTTCAGAGGTTGTTGTAGGCTGAGTTTTCAAGCCAAAGTGAAGATACTGGCATCATATGAAACAAGAAAACCCAAGAAATCCAACTGGTACCAATTATGTCATACTAGGTTGTCGGGAAGTTCGCTAAATAACACTATGAACTAACACTAAATTTTGGTGAGGAAAAACTGGCATGGTGATTTTCAAAGGGAGCCCTTGACCTCTTGACCTCTGTACCCACCAGTCTCCCCTTTACAGACATGCCCACTTTATGATAATCACATGCAGTTTGGGACAAAAAAACATTTTTTTGAATGCAGTATAAATGTTATTTTCACCTATACTAAAATGGTGTACTTGAATATTTCTGCAAACGGTCCCTAAACAGTCTTGAATTACATATATCAGGTATCATTGTAAAGCTGAGACTCTTGTGGATCCAGTGAGCCCAACTGTATTTACGTGTGATGATATCAGTCTCCATAGTAGCGATTTCACTGTAGTGAGATATACTGTGTAATTTGACCTGTGGTGACCTCTAGGATAATCACAGCCTCATAAAACTGTACAGCCACAGACTAGAGACCTGGAGCATTCAGAGGATGGATGGCTCTCTTACGTAGATTGACAATAAGAGGGTTTCTGAGCAGTTTCCAGAGCAGAAGTCCTCGACATCCCAATCACTGAAAAATTTGGAGAATTCTTTCAGAAATCTCAAAATGTAAAAAGTTTTTGAAACCAGATCACAGCATGACTTTTTCTATGGTGGTCCTCAGGGTCTCGGTGTCTTAATGTGGTATTTTAAAGGGATTGTTGAGCAATTTTCGAGTAGTTAAAAATATGGTTAAATTTTGCAACAAATCTGTGTAATGAATGATATCAACCCAAAATTGCTGCAAGAATTTATGAGACATACTAGAGCATGGGGATGACCATCATATACTTCATATATCATAATGTTCACTCTTTGATTTCATTGATGAATTCATTTATTAATTAACTGTATTTCCTATTAATGACTAGAACAACATGACACAGTGCTGAACTGCATCTCAAATTAATCTCCAGGTTCCCAGTTTTCAGAGGATGTACATAACTTTTATGTGACATCTACTGTTGACTATCTACCCATGAACATCTCTTGTCCCCCCACACCTATTACTCTAAATAGAGGGTGAAATTGAATGGGGTTAACTCTGAATCTCTGGGGCCTTCATTATGCAAAACATAGATTGTAAAATAACAGTGTTTACTGGGAATTTTGATCATCAAAACATTCCTTAAATCCCTTAACCTCTTGAGCCCTATAGGGTGCTGGAAGGTGTGGTTCCCCTCGACAAACACACCCAAAATAAATGAAGAAAAGCTCCACAACTGCCAGGTCCACATGCCTGGTCTTGGTCTCTATGGACAGGTTAGACCAAAGAGATTTCTTCCCCAGTGTAAGTGGCAATGTGACTATTACTATACCTGAGTAAATTGTCATGAACCAAAGGAAAAAGATGATGAATTATAACAATGATGCCACGTACATAGATGCCACTCAAATCAAGGATAGACCCAGACGGACTCCCCATTTGGCCACTTGGATACCCAAAGTGTGCCAAATGGATTTTCTACCTTTTGAAAGGGAATCTGGTGATAAAATACTACTGATATTCACTACAGGAGGCTGTGTGCACACAATAGAGCCTTTGGCCATGACATGTACCCTGTATATCATCAGATTCAATATAAAAATGGTCAAAAACATTATAAAGTAAAAATACAATTTCTTGTGTGTTTAAATATTGAAATTGTTGCCAAACAAACAAATTATTTGGACAAAATACACCTGCAGTGTTGTTTAAGCAGCATTAAGACCTCATCTTTTATAAATAATTCAGAAAAAAAAAAAGTTTTTAAAGGCAGTGTTTTAACACGCAGCTCAGCCGGTAAAAGAGGTAAATCAATGACACACGCTGGTGTATAAAAAGCACATCCACTTTTAAAATCTGTATGACTCACATCATTGCTGATTCTCCAGGAAAAAAACACCGCAGACTGGGGTTTTTATCTTTACACAATAGGTTGTTTTCACTCTCAGCTTTAGAGGATCACTCTTGTAATTACCCATACCTGCACAACTGAGATTTGTAGCTTCCAGCGTGTGCATCCTGTAAACCCTGCTGGGCAACCAACCCACAGAATACAGTTCAGGGTTACCCTCGTCTCTAATAATAACTGGCATGCCCTCTGGCCAACCGCCAAATGGCCCGCGATGAAAACTCAGCATGCAAAACTCATAAAATGATAATGAAGCAGTGCCATGTAGAGGAAAACTGTTTAGTATTTAGAGGTCTGCTGTGCCCAGACAGCAGCCCGAGACGGAAAAGAGACACTTTGCTTTTTTTTTTCTTTAATTATAGCTGACCTATATTTTGCTTGTCCTGTGTAAATACGTTTCACACTCTCTGCCATCAGCAGCTTTGCCCACAGAATACAAATTCCCATAAACCTTTCATAAACCTTGCCAGCATGTAGTGCATATAAGTAAACTGAGCAAGGGAACAGATTTAGACTGATCCTACATATCAAAGGAGCTATAACAGGGCAAACAATAACTTTCCTTTAAAAGTAAGAAGATGTTTTGTTTTGTCATCCCCTGGGAATAAATGGAGCAAATACTCCCAAACCATCTAACAATAAACAGGGAAAGATATGAGATTGTGTTTTATATTACACCATGCTTCGGCTGTAATCCAAAGAACAGAATACACTCACATCTGTGTTCATCTAAGGGGCCATGCTTCCTTTTCTCACTTTCTCTCTTTTTAGACAAAGGCTGCATTTGAAACTGCCTACTACATACTGAGGAGCGCAATATACGGTACACACTGCGTAGTATGCAGTATAAAACAGTTGTGATGTATTTTGCAGTAAGTTAGCCCAGATTTTAGCCTTTGAACAAATTCTTAAACTAGACAAAAAACTTGTACCGCTATTGTTATCAAAAAATACACCATTAATTTTTTTTTTTTTGTTTATGACCAGTGTTTGTGTACTTTTTAAGATGCTGCAGGTTCAACTAAACCACCCCAATTTATTATTTATTCTAACAGCTCATGCTGAAATAAGACATTTTGATCAAACAGTTTTTTCCGTTACAGCATCAACTAGGGAAATTATGTCCCTATAAATATTAGAGTAATGCAGCTTTTTCCCTCGCCGCTGCCTGCTGCTCAGTAGCTGGGCTCTAATGATACATGTCCACAGGGAGGTTTTTTATCACGAAGGATTGCCTCGCTTCCCAGCATTGGATGTTGACACAAACTGCTCGACACCTGAACGCTTTCCATCATGGGCTGCTGCTCTCTGCTTTCAAAGCAGAACCAACATGGTGGCTCCTTTGTAATCTTTCTTCTCTTATGTCATGAAAACAGTCCACCAAAATGTGTGTCTGAAAACATTATAAAAAGCAGTTGCAGAATCTGTATTTATTTTGGATCGACAATATTTCGTTTCAGAGTTTTTCAGAGGCGGCGAGTCGTGTTGGCCAAACGCCCTGATTTGTATAAAGTAGCCTAGACCTCAACTTTATGCTAACGAGAGTGGCCAACGTGACGCTCCGTCTCTCGAACTGTAGCGTGGTGGCGCAAATCAAGGAAACTCTGGTGAAACGTTTAAACTAAGCGTAGTTTATCCAAAATAAAGACAGATAATAATAATACATTGTATTTATAAGCGCATTTCAAGACACCCAAGGACACTTGGATAAGATAAGACAGTCTATACAAGATTACATTGGAAAGAACAACTAAATTAAATTTAAAATAAAAACAGATAAAAGGGTACATCCATAATAAACACATTACAAAGTACCCCGCAAGGCTAGATGCAGCTGATGTAGCAACTGCATGGCTTATCTCTCACATTAAACGTTCTCAGAAACACATTTCGGTGAGCTGTTTTTGTGAAATAAGATAAGAAAGTTTCCAGACAAGCCGCCATGTTCCGGTTTGAAAGCTGGGAGCAGCAGCCCACAAAGGAAAGTGTTCAATCAGGTGTCGAGTGCCTTGTGTCTAATGCTGCGAAGTGAGGCAATCCCTCACGATAAATAATGCCCCTGTGGACATGTGCCATTAATGAGACTCGCCGGCTCTCGAATGAGCAACACCCGTGGGCGATTGTGTAGCTTTTCAACTCCAAAAAGGCAGATCCTGTTACTTTTATAAAGGGCATTTGTGTTGTGATATTTAAACAGGGAAATAAAGGCGTCTTGTCTACGGGAGCGATCTCCATCGAGAGCTCTAACCAGCTCTTAGCGGTCTGTGAGTGTGACGGCCTGGCTGCTTTGTAGAGCTTCTGCACTCTGAAAATGTTAAAGCAAATGTTCGAGTCGCCATCTAATATGGTAAAACTTACAATATTCAAAATCTACACAGTTGATTTTTTGGTTCAGAAATTTTCATTTTTGGCCACTGCTGCTGTGACCATAAACTGTACCTTTCCAGCGCTTTGCACTGTGGGATACAGTAGGTGAGGTAGACTGGTTATATGCATGCTGATTTCTTCCAAATCAGTACAACATATTTTTATCCTACTGTATGTTTTGTTTGCATACTACATGCTACATTTAGGCCAATCGACGCATACTACTAGTATAGTACACACAGACGTGCCCTGCTGTAACAGGAGCTCCTACAGTTTTAACAGTAATTGACTTATCAGCATACACTTAACTCCCATTCATGTCATTGCTGTTTGATCAATACTCACCAGAGTGTCCCCTGGGACAGGAAGTGGTAGTCGAAGGTTGCATGACACCCTCGGCGCTGACCTTTCTCTAAGAACTAATGATAGCCCAACGACACTTGCATCTCTGGAATATTTAATTGTCCCTCATTAGCGGTACACAGGGGCCGTCATGGGTTGACTTTTACAAACATGGATGGGCTTATTTAGAAGCAGGTGAGACACATAGCGTGTTAATGTCACGTAGTGGCCATCAAAAGCTCCTGAGGTGAAAGAGACCACATACAGCGAAGTGATTATCTATACAGTACATGTATGGCTGCAAACTGGGCACCATGTGAAGGCAAGTTTGTTTGTATAGCAGCTTTCATCAACAGGAGATTTTAAAAAAGGTAATATAAAAAGACAATATCACATAAATAGGATTTTAGAGATGAGAAAACCCCTGAATTATATTGGGAGATGCTCATTAGAAAGCAGAGCACAAGGAGGCTGTTGGTGAAAATGCCTGAAAAGTCACATCCACTATAATTAATCAGTGTCACTTTATTATGCAGTTTTCTCTCTTTATTTATTCTTTTTACTTCAATCCCTTCCCTTTTCTTTGTGCCTCTTTGTCTTTCAATTATTCTAATCAACTTCCCTCATCTATTAATTTAAAGTCCTCTTGCAATTTAATCCCCTTTCTATGGACACTTATCTTTAACAGTTCTCTTAAATTCCTGAAAAACACACTTTCCTCCTTTTTCCCCACAAACTCAGCAAAGCCACACTTTACTTGGGTCATAACCAATTAATCATTCAGAGCAGCACCTTCCTCTCTGTGGGAGTTGTTTTCATTTCCAAGATATTTTTCAGCAGGTTTAAGGGGAAGGGTTTGAAGATTTTCAATCAACCCATCTGTGAGTGGCTCCATTTTTCTCTGGTCATATCCAGCAGTTGCACAGTCACACCCATATCTTCAAAAGTCCATCATGGAATTCAATTTGCTCTTCCAAAGCAACAGAATATTCTTATCACTCTGGCTATTAAGAGGCCTCATGAGCGAGTACTTGCACAGTTAGTCTGAGGCCGACTCTATCCTCCTCTCTCCTCGCTCCCTTCCCAGCTTCCGGCTTTGCTGATGTCCGCTGGGATCGGCTCCAGCACCCCTGCGACCCTCAGATAAGTGGGTGTATCAAACTGAATGAGTCTATGCAGCTACGAGAGACAGGAAATTTATGCCATTTTTAACTGGCCGACAGTGGTTACACGTTTTGCGACTCAAACTTTTATTTTAACAGAGTTAAATCCGCAGTAGGCAGAATTTTTCTGGCATCACTGGGCAAAATTTCCATAATAACCTTTCAGCATATTGTAATTCAAGTGTTCAGTGTCCCAAATTTCCCTCTGGGGATTAACAAAGGTTCATCTTATCTTATCTTATCTTATCTTATCTTTCTGAGCGAAAACTAGACTTCTGCACCTCCTCACGGCTCTGTTCTCAGGCTTTAAGAAAATCTAGCCCATGATGGGAGACTTTGACCAATTACATGTCATTTCAGAGAAAGCGTTCTTATTGGCTATGCTCCGGCTGATGGGCGGTGCTTGGTATTTCCTCAGCTCTTCCCAAAATGGCTGCCGTGTCACAAACGTTCTTATTTTACAGCTAAACAGCACACTACAAAATGTTTCTGGAAACATTTGAAATAGGCATTACAGTAACACAGTACTGATTCATATTTGATCAGCGCTGCCTAGTTTGATCGGAGTTCATGAGTGATTGACAGCCGCTCAGAGACGCAGGCTCGAGCTCTGTTCTGATTGGTTGTTTTCCTCCAGTCTTTGAAATCTTGCAGATACCATTAGGAGCACTGGAGGACACCAGAGGACACAGAGGCACATGATTTTTTTTTTTCAGATGACCTGTTTCATGCACTCCTGCCAGGACATTTTATAAAAATATTTTTTAAAATCATATTTGCTCCATTTCTACCTACTGCTGCTTTAAGAGGACAGCGAGGACTCCTAGTTGTCCTGTGTCTCACTGGTCTGTGTTTGTCCCAATGTGTACCCTCCCTGTCTCTCTGTGTACTTTAGGCTTTGTGTTAATTCGAGTTTCTGGTTAGTTAGTTTGCTCATAGTTACCTCTTGTGTTTATTTTATTTTAGTCTTTTTACTTGTTTGAGTCACTGAAGTGTCAACTTTTTCACCCTCCATGATGCCCATACACTGCAGGCATCTGGAGAGATAAGTTTCAAGACTCCCGGTTTCTTTTATGGACCCCCAGCGGAAAAAATTCAATGTCAAGCAACTCCTCTGTGAACCTGAAATACCTTCAGATTATAAAAGGAGGTTGCCTCATAGTGTTGTTCAGGGAGCATCCTGAAATCAGGTCAGAAAATCCCCCAGGTGAGCTTATACAGGCTGCACCGGGAGCATGGAAGTCAATGTGTCAGCCAAACCATGCATGCTCTCAATGGGATCAATTTGATTATGACTATTCAGTTCAAAGTTGAACAGAGAAATTTTGCGGCAGAAAAGGTCTTCATCAGTCTTTTGCAATATATGCAATGATGGCTCATATAGGGGGAAACAGAGTAACGTTGTGATATACCTTAAAGCTGCAGTTGGCAACTGAGAAATATGCTAAGTTATTTTTATTAAACTCATAAACTCACTTAAAGTGAAAAAAGGTGGAGCCCATGCATTCTCGGTGCATAATAAGTCACATATATATTCATATTTATGCATATAATACGTCCAAGGAAAATGCTGATATTCTCAACGACCTCATCTTTCTCCTCTGTCATTGTGCCTTTTCATTTCCTGCGTTATGTTACCCACTTGCTCTGTGTCTTCTACGCGCTGACAGTAACATTTATATTGTTGTTGCTTAGCAGCGGTGTTGTTCATGACTTAACCACTTGAACGCAATGCATGGAACACGGAAATGCTCATAATTGGTGCCTTCAAAAGGGGTTGTGTGAATGTCCCCCTCATGTCTTATTCACAATCATGTGATATGTTTAAGTTTCGCAAAATGAGTGAAAACTTTGACCTGGTAGAAAAGTCAAAGGATCACCAAAGTCAGTTGAGTTCACCCTCTGGAGACCATGAATGTCTATACAAAATGTCAAATGTGGTAGTTGACTTTGATAGATAATTGGTGGACCAACCACCAGATGAACTGAAGCTTTTTAATTGATACTGATCAGACCTGTTTCTTTGAATGATCCGAGTGACCTGCGCTCGTTTCACAAAAAGTCTTTTCGGGCTCCTTGCAACAGGATGAGCCTCGCCGGCTGCTGGCTGACCTTTCTCTGCTGATGCTGATCTCACCCAGCCTTCAGGAACATAGAGTAGCTAAAATACCAGCCAGTGTTTCAAGCTTTATCTGTTGTCCCTTGTCATTTAATGAGGCCCAGGTCAAGACAAAGAAAGCTTTAGATACACCAAGCCAGAATGGGACAGATGCTGTCATCCATATCTGGAACCATTATTATCACACATGCCAGACTAAGCTGAGAAGGCAGGTGGACTGAATGCAGATCAACCTCATATTCATGGAGGTATGGTTGTCAAGTGTGAAACACCAGTGTTGACACCTTGTCATTTTGTCATCTGTTCGTAACAGTGCATAATATTTAACAGATGAAGTTATTTCTATCCACGTTAGCGGCATGGCTGTATGGATGGTTGTGTCGGTCCACCACTTTGGTCCAGACTGAAATATCTCAACAACTATTGGATGGATTGACATTCATGCCGCCTGTAGGATGAAGTGTAATAACTTTGGTGATCCTCTGACTGTTCCTCCAGTGTCATCATCACCTCCAATTTTCATTTGGTCTACTACTTTTTTGTGACCAAATACCTGCAAAACTAAATGAGCCACAGCTTGTGCTTAGTAGCAAATGTTAGCATGGAAAAACAACGTGAATATTATACATGTTAAACATCAATATGTTTGCATTGTCATTGCGAGCATAACATGCTGACGTTAGCATTTAGTTCAAAATATAGCTGTGCCACCACATTTCATCCTTATTTTTTTTCTTTATAGCATTGAGGAGATTAAGTCCAGCCAAAGAGGTAGTAATGTCAATTTTCATAAGAAAAAAAAGAAGTATTTTGGATTTTCTATTTCATAAATATATTTCCAGGATGCATGAATGAGGACTGAATGAGGCCAGTTAATACATTTGTATAGTAGTTCTATAATATCACTTAATTATGTGGTTTGGTAGTTTTTCTCTTATGATGATCATCATTTTATGATGTATCTTGTTGTTCCTCCGGTTTTTCTATATACCTTAAATTTGCGTTTTTTTTTCTAATATCCAGCAGGGGGGCGACTTCTCTGGTTGCAAAGAGAAGTCTGATTGTATAGAAGTCTACGGGAAATGAGCCTGCTTTTCACTTGATTTATTACCTCAGTAAACATTGTAAACATGAGTTTATGGTCTCAATCGCTAGTTTCAAGTCTTGCTAAGTACAGCATGATGTTCATTTAGTAAATTATGGTCCCATTTAGAGTCAAATAGACCATAAGGAAGGATATGCATGAGGGCGTGGCTACCTTGTGATTGACAGGTTGCTGTCATGGCGTTGTCCTGTCTAGGAGTTGTTTTTGTCTTAGACCTTTAAACCCTTTCAGTGTGTTTTCGGTTCATGAAATTTAATATTAACGTTTTGGTTGCATAAAAATGTCTTATTCAGCGGTGTTGGTTGGTTGTACATTTCTCTACCCTCTTGTTTCACTTCTGGTTGCAAAAAGCTAAGATGGCGACGGCTGAAAACACAAAACTCAAGGCTTCAATAAGTCCTCAAACCAATGGGCGACGTCATGTTGGCTACATCCACGTCTGTGTCTATGGTTTTAAATGAAAGTCTTTTAAAAGTATGCCATATCAGATAGGCACATTTTGGGTTAAGGCTTCTTCTGTACAAACCTAGTGCCACCCTTTAGCTGCATTTCTCCAGTTTATGGACCAAAATGGCGTCACCCATGTCCCTCATTGGACAATGACACCTTTGCCATTGATTGATATGTGTGTGATTGTATATGATTGGTTGTCGTTCATATTTCTTTTTACCTCTTTGAATTTTCTTCTGCTTTATACCTAATCTGTTTAAATGTTGTTTGTAGTGTGTTTCGTGGTGATCCTGATGAAGGGCACAAGCCAAAACACATTGGTCAAAACAATAAAGTTGTTCTATACTGTATACTACAAGTGTTGCTGGAGTTTAGACTTTTCCTCTTCTTCCATACACCTTTGAAACAGGAGAAGTTGTGCCAGAAACCTACAGTTCCCTAAGCAAAGCTTCACAGAGCTGCTAGCATTGCTAAAAACTTTTAAAGTAAAGGATTATTTCCCATATTAAGATGATCATATCATCACAGGGTTCTTATGTCTCCAAAATGAGAACCAAGGATCACAGTTACCAAGGCACTGCAGTTGCTGCTGCTGTTAATGGTGATGACTGGCACCACCATCATAATCATCATTATGCACCACAGGTCACTGCTACCTCTCAGAGATATAATGATGCCGTGATATGGCTGCTTTATCTGCAAATGCAAAGCTGATGCTGAGCTGGCTGAGTTGAAAAAAAAAATTAAAAAGTACCCTGCCACAGAAATATTCCTCAGGGCTCTGATCTATTTCAGGCACCCTAAACCAGAATCAGCTAGACATTAAGCAACTGGGATTAAATCTCACTTGACACAGCAAAAAATGTAAAAAGCTGCAATCTTTTTGTTTCTGTGAAGCTACAGTAAACGTCATATTAACACCCCACAGATCACAATCAAGAGTACAGCATCAGTGCAGCTGCCTGGGAAATATATAACTGTATTAGAAGAAGAAGATATTCCTTTATTAGTCCCACAGTGGGGAAATTCAGTTTTACACTCTGTTGTTCACACAGTACATATACATGCGTCAATGGAGAGATGTCAGAGTGAGGGGGCTGCTCCTGACAAGCGCCCAGAGCAGTTGGGGGTTCGGTGCCTTGCTCAGGGGCACCTCGGCAGTGCCCAAGAGGTAAACTGGCACCTCTCCAGCAACCAGTTGGTCTTGGTCCATGGGGGACTTGAACCGGCATCCTCCGCGTCCTAACCCAAGTCCTTACGGACTGAGCTACTGCAGCCCCAGAGCAGCTTTTTTTAAAAAAAAAAAAAAAAAAAAAAAAAGATTAATTAAATCCATTTTTGTCAAATTATGTCCTGTGAAAGCCAGATTTTGGGCTGCACAGCAAGATTTTTGCAGGTTTGAGTCCGGCTTGGGGCGCTTCTGTGTGGAGTTTTTGCATGTTCTCCCTGTGTTAGTGTGGGTTTTCTCCAGGTTCTCCGGCTTCCACCCAGTCAAGACACCAGGATCTCTTCTTAGTTATTCCTCTGTTTACTCTGATGAACACAATGGGAATCAGAACCTCCATATCATATCTACTGCCCACTCCAGCTCCTCTCCCATAGGATATAAAAAATATCCTAACCATGGAATACATTCAAATATACAGTGAAACGTACCTGCTAAACAGATAGGGAGACACAACCTCCATGTTAAATCTACTGTCTTCTCCACCTCCTACACACATGAATACAGTTCACAAAACTAAAGCTAAACTCACCGTAACTTTAAGCTAGCAGCGTTTACTCCTAAAACAACTACTTTTGAATGCCAGTTTGTTGAAATCAATATATTGACAGGTTGGAATAGACATTATAAAATGGAAGCAAACAAAAATATAAGTAAAATAGTACGATAATTGATGGGATTTGTAGGGATTATAAAACAGTCAAAACAAATGACACCCACCTTTCCCAGATAAGTGTACCCTAAGTATAAGTGTTTAGTAGGGACCACAGAAGAAGAAATGGGCTATGAACTTCACATAACTTCATATGGCTCCTCCGGTAAGCCTCCTCACTCTTCAAGATGCATTTTAGGAGTAGGGATGTCCTCCAAGATGGAGCGCGGAGTATAGTAAAGGGATGGAACTACAATGTGAAGATGACAGTATTGACGTGGTGGCATTTAGGATCGCGTGATTTGATTATTTTCTTTGGCAGAGACTTGCTCTAGTGATATATGTCCTGAAAGGAGGTTCAACCATTGTTTTACAGAGAGTAGGTGTCTGGATTTCCAATTGAGGAGAACAGTTTTCTTGGCGATAGCTCGAATCACAAGTAAAAATGTGTTGCTTGGTGTTATTAAGTCTGACAGGTCGCCAAGAAGGCAGATGGAGGGAGATGGTGGGATGTTGCAGGCGGCAGGTCCAGAGGGCGTGTAGGTAATTGTCGTGGGTGCCAGTTCACAATGTGTGCAGTACTGTGTTACTAAATCCCATTGCGTGCATTGTGTGGCCTATGAGATGTGTGTGCTGTGTTATCTTGTATTGGATGAGTTGTAAATTGATTTTTCTGGTCGTTTGAAAGGTTGTTTGAAAGGTCATTTGACAGAGTTGTGTCCAAAAGTTGTTATACTGAGGTCTCTTTTCCACTTTTCTATTGGTAGGGATACTGTGGAACCTGATGCAGATCCATCCATCGTCAGCCACTTATCCCTTATAGGGTACACGCTGGACAGGTCGCCAGTCCATCACAGGGCACATAGAGACAGACAACATGTAGACAGACAACCATTCACACCTACAGGCAATTTAGAGTCATCAATTAACCGAAATAGCATGTCTTTGGACTGTGGGAGGAAGCCAGAGGACCCAGAGAAAACCCACGCTTACCCAGGGAGAACATGCAAACTCCACACAGAAGAGCTGTGAGGCGAGAGTGCTAACCACCGTGCAGCCCCCTGATGCAGATATGATTTTGTAAAATCTGGGATAAGAACATCAGAAGCAAAGTCATGGCGTTAAGCCTTCAACTATTAGAGGAAGAGAGAGGAAGACACACACACACAAGACACCAAGTCATGAATCTACAGACAAAACACGGTGTATTTAATGATCTGCCATGGCATATGTATCTTTATGTGAACTTCATTAAGTATCTCTTGCTCTACCCGGCGAGGTGGGAGCTCCACATTTGCATTTGAATCTTAGTTATTGCAGTAAAACTCTGAAAGTACATTTCAGACGAAGGGTGGATACAGGTATATTCACAGAGACAGCATGAGAGAAATAAAGAGAATGTTCATGACTGATGGCGTGGTCAGACAGGCTGTAGGTTCAAGGTCTGAATGTAGTACTGGATGTATAGACTAACACACAGCACTTTGTAAGGTGTTGGTGCTGTTGATTTCTTTTGTATAAGATGTTATGTGGAAGCTGGAAAACTGAACATTTGAAGGTTATCCTCAGTCTTTCTGAAAAGCATGCATTTGTCACCAACATATTTCAAAGATGGTGGCCTATTTCTTGGCTCAACTGGAGTTTTGTGCTTTCAGATTTTTAAGAAATGGAGACAAATATTGACTGACAGATTACAGGAATATTATTCTGTTCAATATGTTGTCGCCACTTGCAGCCCCGGTGTTCATTAACAGCATGATTAACTGACATGCTGACAGAGTACTGACGTGTATCATCACTCTTATCACCCTGAAACAGATGGTGATTATGTTAATAATTTCATTAAGTTTATGAGATTTTCTATTGAGATTTTTGTTCTTCATCCCACTTATCATCATCCACTTTTCCAGGTAAAAAATTGTTGTGCACTTCTGATCATAAAAACTGAAAGTCAGGCGGGTTTATTCCATTTTTTTACAGACATATTGAGCTCCCTAACCTTTGCCCAAACAATTGTGTTTCAGTCTTTCATAAGAGGATGGGACCCTGCATGTGGTTTTCCATAGGGCTTCACAAATAGAGAACGATTCACAAGTCAGAGTCCTCCAGAGACTGAAAGCACAGTAATGTAGGTCAGACTCGTCTTGCTGTGAATCAGATTTCACATATTCTCATGGTACTCAGCAGCATCAAGAAATCTATCTATCTATCTATCTATCTATCTATCTATCTATCTATCTATCTATCCATCATCTATCTATCTATCTATCTATTTTTATCTATCTATCTATCTATCTACCTACCTACTGCATATCTGAATATTAATGCTCATACTGCAGCTATGATCTGTGAGATCTATATGATCTATGATTGTCAGCTGGAAACAGATTTTAGTGTCATAAGGCAACGAAAAAAACATACTGAAAACACACTGTCTCTTTCTGTTGGCTGAAGAAAATATAAAGCATATCCATAAATCATTTCTACTGAATAACAAGAAAATAAAATAAAAAAAAAAAACACATGCACACATACACTCACATCAAAACATTTCAGGTAGTTTAAAAATACAGTTTAATGGTTTTCAGACTCAGTTTGCCCTTGTTGTGGGTTTGTCTGTTGCCTCTAAAGAGAGACCTCACAGAGGTCTGAGACGGTGCCTGGAGAGCTCTGTTTTATCTCCAGTCACTGAGAGAAACCAGATCAACCAACTACGCTGCTGTGCAATGCACTTCTGTGAGATCCCAAGCTCGCTGACTGGAGAGATGAAACAAGGTCTCCTCGAGAGGGAAAATGATTTTGATGTGGACTGAGATTAAGACGGGTTATGTTCTTTTACAGAAATGTCAGACACACTGTGATGTTTCACATGTCATACTCTCAATGGGGGTTGATTCTGTCTGCATTGTTTCATGAAACGCTCTGCTTACTAACTACACAGCATCTAAATATAAAAATATTCAGCAAATTTGAGAAGCTGGAAGCATTTCATTTTCAGCATTTTAGCTTAACTTGAGAAGTTTATTCCTGGGGACACCCCAACACATTTTGGAGAGTTTTGGTAATTTTTCTTCCATAAGTAAGCAAGTAAAACTTCATTTATATAGTGCATGACGGCGAGCACAAGTGCATCACACAAACAACACTGTTTGTAGCTTTTCTCATTCATTTTCAGTAAATTCTCCAATGACATTTTTTTTAAACAATGAACTCAAATCTCTGAACAGTTGTTCACAAGACATCAGAATTTCTCATTCATTCAAGCAAATTGCTTTGCAAAGTTTTGGCATGTGCAGTTTTTCCAATAAGGATTCACTTTAGATCAGCTTTGTTGACATTTAAAGGCACTTGTACCCTTAAGAAGTCTGCAATAATTAACAAATCTGCTTTTTTATACTTTTTAAAGAAAGGGATCATTGAAAAAATCATCTAATTGAAACTACATGCTTACTACAGGCAGAAGAGAGCTGCACATATACGTTACCTGCCACAACTTACCCAAAAACACAAACTGCATACAGAAAAAAAGAGGCAACGGAAGGACGAGCCCCCAAATCATATTACAGCCCAACCTAGGTGAAACCCTGGCACTACATGAATAATGAGGCTCCCCTCTCCCAAGCTCCCAAAAATAACTAGCAACAAGGCATTTGCTGCCCTATAAGAGGTTTATTCAACTTATCTTTAGGTTAGGCTATAACAAAAATAATAAACAGACACCTACCTACTCAAAGAACGGATCCAAAAGAAAAACAGGAGAAAAGAGGCTCAACAAAAATGCTGCCTACCCCTACCAAACCTGGGCTGTATACACAGTGTATTTGCAAATTTCAGTACATTTTGATGGTGTTGTTCTTGCTGGCAATCGAGAAAGGAGAGCAAAAAGAAAGAACAAAGAACAAAAAGATCTAGCACAGAGCATATTACAGCATATACACAAAATACAGAAATAAATGTTCATGGGGCCGTAACACGTGTGTGAGTGAGATTAAGATTAAGATGAACCTTTATTAGTCCCCGAAGGAAAATTCAATTTTCACAGTCTGTTGTTAATATTACACAGTACACACACACCTGAAATACATACATGCACAAACACCTATATTCATGCATTAACGGAGAGATGTCAGAGTGAGGGGGCTGCTCCTGACAAGCTTGCTCAAGGGCACCTCAGCAGTGCCCAAGAGGTAAACTGGCAACTCTCCAGCTACCAGTTCAGAGTCAGTTTTTGGTCCATGTTGGGACTTGAACCAGTGCCAAGCCAAGTCCCTACGGACTGAGCTACTGCCGCCCCCAAAGCAGAATTATCTACAATTTGCACAATAGCTATTACGGCTTAACAGCTAACATTCCGAACAATAGCTTTTTTTGTATGTGATGGCTTCTTTGAGTATATCTTAGAAATATCTAGCAGGATGATGGCGCAAGGGGGGGTTGTTGGGTTCCTGGGGCCCGGGGGTTCTTGCCGCGGCTCTGCCGCCCGCTCACCTGCGTCTGTCGTCTTTCCCCGCCCCTGGTGGGGTCCCCTTGTGGGTGTTAATTTTTCCCCTCAGGTATTTGGTGTGTTTGCCTGCCCTTGGTGCGGGTTGGTTTGGTCCTCGGGGGGGTTTTTTCTTTGGGGTTTGGTTTGGGGGGGGGGGGTTGGGGGGGGGTTTGGGGGGGGGGGGGGGGGGGGGGGGGGGGGGGGGGGGGGGGGGGGGGGGGGGGGGGGGGGGGGGGGGGGGGGGGGGGGGGGGGGGGGGGGGGGGGGGGGGGGGGGGGGGGGGGGGTGGGCGGGAGGCGGGGGGGAGGAGGAAAGTCGGGAGGGGCGGAGGGACAGGCGAGAGGGGAGGTTAAAGTGGGGATAGATGGAGACTTTAACTTTGTTGAAAACGCCCGTCCCCAGGAGAACGTCGTCACACCGGGCCCCACCCGCTGAAGCAGCGGTTCCGCCGCCCGCTCCTGCTCCCCGGGTGGCGGTTCCTGCAAACCTGCGTACCGGGCTTTTGCGGCGGCAATGCGGCGTTAGGGCCTCCGAGGCAAACGATCTGGGAGAGTGAGCGGGCAAGCGGAGGCACGGCGACGTGTCAAACTCTGCCCGCGAAGAAGAGGGGAGAGGCGGGGGTGGCCGAGGGGAGGAGAAGCGGGCTGACTTGCCATCGAGCCGACACTCGCCGTGGACAGCGGTGGAACGACGCGCCCTGTTGGACACTTCTTGGCGGGGAAAGTAGGGGCCCTGTCGCGCTCCGATAGCCGTCGGATTGAAATCGGTGCGGGAGAGGGATAGAGAAAGAGAGACGGAGAGGGAACGTAGAAGACCTGCATTTCCACCTCCAGTCCAGACGAGGCAGCATGGCGCCTCTCGACCATCTTGGCGCTCTTCTTCCCCGCCTCCTCCGAGAGCTCTCCCTGCCTCCTCTGCTCCGGATGAACCCATGAAGTGGGAACACTCGGTCACTCCAGAAGAGCGCGGCGCCGGTGCTGGAGGGGGTGCATATCTGCGGCCAGCATGGACACCTTTGGCTCGGTGTCCATAAAAGGCCAGGCTCACAGTGACGGAGAGGATTCTGGTGAGCCAACATCTTCTCTCCTCTCCTCTCGCTCTTTTACAGGCCCAGTCTTCTCCCTCGCAGTCCTTCTCAGCTGTCTGGTGGCTGGTCTGATGAAGTTTTTGACAGTAATTCTGGCTCCTGGGCCTGAAGAGGTTTCCTTTGGAGAACTGAAAGCTAGTGATTGGACGGACGCTGTGTGCCGGGTTCCCACCGTCAGGTAACATAATTTTGAGGGTAATCATTCGGAGACTCTTGCTTTCATGTTTTTGACTCTTCTGCTCAGCCTCTTTCCTGGGCCTTCCCGGCTAAAACTACAAAACATTGCTGGTCTAATGGGAAGGTAATAAGTGGGGGAGGGGTGTAAACTAACATGCACTACTCTGTTTTGCTCCGGTGAATAGGGGAGCCTCCCGGTTTCCCCAGGGGCAGGGGTGGGAACTCCCTCCACCCTGAAAGCCCGGACCTAACCGGGGTTCCTTCCTGTTTCATGCTAGGGAGGTGTTTAGTAAGGGTAGGCCCTCTCTTCCCCGCAGTGAAAACGATTGTGCCATTGCCTGCTCCTGGTCCCTCTCCCAGGGGAAGATTTTTTCTCTCTCAGCTCCAGAAAGAGTGCCATGAACGAATAATAGAGCTCCTGGGGTTCATTCGGCCCTCCTCTTCCCCTGCTGGAGCTGGGTTCTTTTTTGTTGAGAAGAAGGAAAACTCCGTGTCGTTCAGAGGATTAAATAAAACACCATTAAAAACAGGTACCCCCTCCCTTTTTCCTCTGGTTTGAGTTTAAAGGGGCAATGTCTTCACGAAGTTGGCTTGAGGCGCTTCCATTTGGTGAATAAGGGAGGGGGAGAATGGAAGACTGCTTATACAGTGGACATTATGAATATTTGGTTGCCATTCGGGCTACTAACGCCCCGGTCTTCAGTTTGGTTATGATGTTTTGAGGGACATGTTGAACATTTTTGTGTTTGTCTTCTTGACGACATTCTCATCTTTTCCGAGATGAGGCTCCCACATCCACCTGTCCGCCAGGTCTCCAGAGGCTGCTGGAACACCAACTCTTTGTGAAAGAGAAAAATGTGAGTTTCACGTGCCAACAGTTTCCTTCTCGGCTTCGGTTCCCAGGCAATTCTGATGGGAAAGGTCCGGGGGTGGCAGATTGGCCCCCTAACAGCGAAACTTGTTCAAAGGTTCCTGGGGTTCGCCAACTTCTCCGCGCTTTTCCGAACTTTGCAGTTCGCCGCCCCCTCTGCCCTCCTTCCCCCAAGTAGTCCCTGGTTTGAGGGATGGGGTTTACAGGTAAAACTTCCTTCCTCGGCCCCCTCCTCCGCTCCTGCCCACGGTTATAGTGGAGGTGGAGCGGCTCTGGGCTGGGGGCGGTCCTTTCCAGGTTGGCAAGGATAATAGTTCCCCTTGTGCCTTCCTGTCCCGTAGTGTAGGAGAATTTGATGTGGGAATCGGGAATGTTGGGTGAGGGTGGAGGAATGGCGACATTGGTTGGAGGGGGAGAGAGCGTTTTGTGTGGACCGACCAAAAAATTTAGAATATATCAAACGGAAGGTCTCAGAGGCAGGCCAGATGGGTTTTTTTCAACCGCTTTCTTTCCCTGTCCTTCGGCAGGGTCAAAAAACGGAAACAGCGTTGTCCGGTTGTTCGACTTGGTGCGGCTGGTCTCTCCCCTTTGCGTTCTGTGTGGTGGGGTCTGTTTATGGGAAATTGTTTCAAGGTGAAAAGTTTGAAAATGTGGTGCCCCCCAGGGTGTCCGCGATAACTGTTTGTTCCCAGTCTGTCGTTCGAGGTATTCCTGGGCCCCCCCCAGCTCGCCTGCCCCCGGACCGCGCCCTGTTTCTGCCGTCGGGTTTTTGGTGGGCATGGAGAAAGACATTATGATTGTCTCTGCCTGTGTGGTCTGCGCCCAGAACAAGCCCTCAACCAGTCTCCGCGGGGCTCCTGCAACCCCTTCCTTCCTCAACGCCTGGTCCGACGTCTCTCTGGCTTTGTCCAGGTTTCCAGTTCTGAAGGTCCCCCTCCTTCGGTGTTGATGTTCTCCAAAATGGTGCCTTTTTGCTCTCCCTACTCCCTCCGCCAAAGAAAGGGGGGTTGCTTCTCCGTCTTCCGTTTCTGGTTTCCCAGAGACATTGTGTCGGCCGGGGCCCCAATTTGTTTCAGTTTTGGAGGGGTTCTGCAGTTGTAGGAGCCTCGGTGGCCTCTCTCGGGTCTCCCGAATCTACGGTCAGACGGGAGGCTACAAGGTGGAGACTGGTCTGGGTGTTGGTGGCGCAGACATCTGGAGAGATCTGTCTGGATAGAGTACGCTCACACACTCTCCCGTCTGCGGCTCTGGCCTGTCTCCCTTCCGTGCGCCTCGGTTTCGCCTCCTTCCCAGAAGAGGGGCTGATCCAGTGTTCCCCTGCTCCGCTCTCATTGGGATGTGGGATCTGGAGGGGGCTCGCCAGTGTTAGAGAGTGCCGCCAGGTACAAGAGGTCGCGGCCGATCGGAGCCTGCCCCGGCCCAAGCTGGGAAAAGGTGTGGCCTCCACTAAGCTGCGGGTGGGTCCCGAAACTGGCGCCGGTTTGTGGCCCTTCCCTTCCCGTTCTCCTGTGGCTGTAACTTCTCCCCGGTCCATGAGGTCCCACGTTCCCGTCGGCCGTCTAAAACCAGCCAGAGAGAGTCCCTGGTCCCAGCCTCCAGACCCCCTCCACCCCCGGCGTCGTGGGGGTCGTTTCCCGTCGGCGGCTGCTGGATGTAGACAACGAGGGCGCGGCAAAAATCCTCGTGGCTGGGAGGGCTCGGCCCTGAGGGAGGTCTTGGGTCCCCTCAAGACACATCATGGCCGCCTCTCCGAGAATTCAACCAGACCGCCGTGCCCTCCTGGGCTTCTGGAGCCGTCCCTAGAGGGGGGTCCTGTCGTTGTAACTAGGTGTGGGTTTCCTTGTCTTCTGTTTTTGTGTGCACTTCCTGTTTGTTGTGAATCCTACCCTCCCTCTCGTTTCGTGCACTTCCTTCCTGCCTGCTGCTCCCGCCCCTCTGAATGATGCTTCCTGCCCCTTTTCGTCCCCCTCCCTGCGTCTGTCGTCTTCCCCCGCCCCTGCGTGTCCTGTTGTGTTATCCTCCCCTCGGTTTTAGCTGTGTTCCCCTGCCCTTCTGTGCCAGTTCGTTTTGATCCTCCGTGACAAACAACCGCGTTTTTTCCCTAGTGCATTCCGCTTCCGTGTCCGTGTTTCTGCTTGTGTTTTTCGCCCCTGGTTTTGCCTGCCGTTTGGTATTGTCTGCCTGTTGACTGCCTTCCGTGTCCGCCCCTGCCTGGTAATAAACTGTCTGCGTTGATTGAATCTGTCTGTCCTCTGAGTTGTGCTTTTGAGTTCTGTTCTGCCTTCCTTAGCCCGGCGTACGTATAGTGAGAAGGTATAATTAGTTGTTTTTTACTTAACTACAACAGTTTTTTTCATTGCTGCATGGCAAATTTTCTGTTGAATGTAAATGGTTTTACACAATAGCTAAAAGGTGGATTTTCTGTAAATGTAACATTTCTTCAGATATACAGTTACTATATATAAATGTGCATATTCTGTTTCTGTGTACTACAGTATTGCACAGTATTGACTTTCCTCAGTACACTTTGACCTACTGTTGAAATGGGAATCTAAAAAGCTCTGCGCTGTACACAACAGCATTCAGCTCGATAAAACTGACAGTCTTGTAATGTATAATACAGTAAGCAGAATAAACGTAGACAAGTAGACTAAAGTAGAATAAAACAGAAATTTGTATGCAAGAAATATTTCCATGGTTGACTGCCGCGGTGAAAAAACACATTTTGACCAGTACGGCTCACACAATGACAAAACAACTTTTCATTTTGGTGCCATTGGTGAATTTATTGTTTTGAAACACGAATAATGTGTTCTGGGTAAGTTACCACCTTTTGCAGACATGACAAGACCCAGCAGCTCAGTTAGATTGAGGGAGATGATTCCAGACAATTGAGGCTACGACAGAAAAGGCCTGATCGCTTTTTTGTTTTGTAGCTGGAGCAGGGAGACGGATAAAAAGCAATCTGGAGGAAATCTGAGGAATGTGGCTGAGAGGTAGAATATGTCTTCTTTCAGACTAGAAGAAGGAAAACATCCAAAATACACATTTAGGTTTTTATTTTAGTACTTTGTCTGTTTGTGTCTGTGGATTTCTCCTAAATTCAACCAAAGTTAGCATTAGATAACGCCTCATTTGCATATTTAAATATATAATTCCAGAAAACTTGTAATGCAAAACATAATTGTCTTAATGTCAGTAATCAACTGGGGAACTTTCATGGTGATATCTATTGGTTAAATGTTTTACCCTAGTGTCTTCAAACGCCTCACAGGAAGAGGGTCACAGGTTTGAATCTGGCTTGGGGCTCCTCTGTGTAGTTCATGTCCTTGTCCTCCCCGTGTTAGCATGAGTTTTCTCTGGGTTCTCCAGCTTCCCCCCACGGTCCACGGACATGCAGGTTAATTGATGACTCTAAATTGCCTGTGGGCCCGTAGCTGTCTCTATATGCGATGGGCTGGCAAGGTCTTCGCCTTCGCCAGCTGGGATCAGCTCTAGCCCCCCGTCAAACTTTAACAATCCATGTTTTCTCTAAATGAGTTTTTTTTCTCCGACTCTAAGCCAGAAATCTCCACTTCAGCAGCACTTAAATGCACTGAACTTTCCAGTTTCGTTCCAATCTGTATTCTGCAGGTTTTCACTGAGTTGTTTGCTCATAAATTAGTCATAGCCTGATTTATAAAACATTTTATTCCTACAGACATGGGGGAAATTGATTTTTTTATGTTGATAGTATTTTCTTTCTTCTTTAAAAGATATCCAAAATTTCCTCTGTGAAAACCTTTGACTCTAATATGTCAACAGAATTAAACAAGAGTACTGAACCTGGCTTTATGCGATGCTCTGATTTCTGTTCTGGAAACGTATGACCTTTTTACTAAGATGATGCTTCATTTGCTTATTTAAACATAACATTTCAGAAAACTACCAACTTAATAAATTAACGGTCTTGGTGTTTCATGGTGATATCTGTTAGATTTTTAACCCTCCTCTATATGCTGATTAAGAAAAGAACACGACGTCTAAGAAAGTTTAATGAGAGACTATGTTGATTTCTATTACAGCAAGTCAACTCTGCTAATCCGACGGCGGTTCTCATCCTTACTAAGTCTCTCTAGTCGGCGATATGCTTTGAATTAGATTAGAGCGTAAACACTCAAAATATCAACACATGACAGCAGTCAGTGTTGTGTAAATCAGAGCAACATAACCGACCGGCATCACAGGGAAAAATCCCTCTCCTCCTCCTGCCGCTCTGTCTGACCTGGACTACGTGAGGATATGCAAATGAGATGATTAAAGCAGTGTACAAAGTTAAATGAAAGAAAGGAAACACATACAACGGCGGGCAACCAGCAAGCGAGGAGGGCTGCATGACTGATCAGGGAGATAATTAGAGATTTACACACAATAAAATGTCAAACTGAAAGCAATTTGTTTGTGAGGTCACTAACGACCACATTTAATTAGCTCGTCTATGGTGTTGGACTGTGTTCAGAATGCGAAATGATGCTGGTTAGCAACAGCTGAAGATGAATTTTTCCCTTTGGCAAAATGTAAATATTGTTCTTTACTTCTTTTATATTCGTTCCTTTCATTATATTTATCTCAGGTGCTTTTGTTTGCTGTAACAGCGTGCAGTGCCATTTCAGCTGCAAGCTGCCGTCTCTCCCTCTATCTTCCTCTGTAACATATTGCTTTTCCAAGATAATAAAAAACACTATGGATTACAACACAATAAAAAAACAATCCTTCAGAGTTGGAAGCGTATAGTGGAGGCGCCGACATCGCAGTGAAATAGGAGAAGAATTCCTTGATATTTGTTGACTATTGATCTGAAGTTTTTGTTCAGCTGGTTCTACTTTTGTGCAGAAAGTAGAGTTGTTCCAGTACCGATACCAGGTATTCAGGGCAGCAGTACCTCAGTCTGTAGGGACTTGATTTGGGAACTGGAGAGTCGCCATTTGGACCAAGTACTGAGTGAACTGGTAGCTGGAGAGGTGCCAGTTTGCTTCTTGGCCACCAAACAACGACTGCTCGGAGGGCTTGTCAGAGTCAGCCTTCGCCCTCTGTCATCTCTCCATCAATGCATGTGTATAAGTCCTGTGCGTACATGTATGTATTTCAGGTCTGTGTGTACTGTGTAAGAAATAACAGCAGAGTGAAAAAGTTGAATTTCCCCTCAGGGGACCAATAAAGTGTGTTTAGCTGTGCACCAGTTCGATATGGCGTTATCATTTACCCAACCCGGGCTCATAGGAAAGTGTATAAATACCACGACATTACATGGATATTCTGTGTGTCATGAGTACAAATGTTTCGGGTTTAAATAAGTATGGAAGTTTAAGTATGAAAGTTAGGTTTTGTGTTTTCTTATGAATGTCCAGCAATTTCCACTCCAGTTATTTCAAAATAAAACTGCTTATTTAGGTTTAGGAATGGATCAACTTGGTTAGGCTAAGGCAACAAAACTACTTCATTAAGTTTAGGAAAATATTGAAGGTTTGGTTCAAATATCAATATAAACTGAAGTGGCTTAACTTACGTACAGAAGTTACAAGACAAAAACTATTTAGACTGCTTTAGCAAAAGATTGTGATTTGGCTTAAAATGACTCTGGAAGTGCTGTAACTTACGTACAGAAGTTATGACAAATAAATCAACTTGTGGTTTCACACTGGACAAAGACAACAGTCTCCTGTGTTTTTTGACACACCCATCCAGCCTGACCTCTTCCCCATGTGGCGTTTGTTACTCTATACTTCCTGTTTCACAATTACATGGATTACATACAAACTGGTTTTGTGCTGACAGCACAAAAAAATGTGAAATTTGTGTCGCAACACATTAAATTTCATGACCTGCTGTGTGACTGGGCTGTTTACAGGCCGGTTTGTGTTGTATTAGTGGAATTACTTTTCATGTTTTGCACTTGGATTGATGCAAAAAATGGCAAATTGAAATAGTCTATTGAATCATATTTCGGTATTTCTGATTCATTTCTGTGACATACTGTAAAGTAGCACAATCTATGCAATAACGATGTGCTCTTCTTTTTTGGTGAATGGTTTGTGCTAAATAAATAAATCAATAAAAGATATTCCATAGACATCAGTGATACACATTGTAATGCTACATGTTGTTTTTGTAGTTTTAGGTCGTGTGATGAGTGAGAAAGTGTTCTGGTACTAGAGTTGATCCTGACGTGTACAGTATACAAAGGGTTTTGGTTGCATTAGTGCATTGAATGTCAGATTAAATGTTATGAACATGAGAACAACTTTGTTCCCAGTAAACTGACAACGTTAGGGTGCTGCCATGTTTCTCAGATGGGGACGTTTAATCAACCGATGTCATGGTGTCCAGGGACATTATCATTATCATTTCTCAACAGCAGCGTTGTGCATTTCCAGGGGGTCAACCTCGAGCAGGCACTCCACTCTGTGATAATATTTCTCACAACCCTGTAATTCCTGCAGTTCAAGAATGCAAATCTACAGAAAGTAATGTCAAGGAGACGGAGCGGCGATGGCTCGCAACAAAACTGACTGTAATTTATTCTGCTGTTAACAAGTTCTATTATCTGAACAGAAATATAAGACATGTCAGTCTGGGTGTCTCGCGATTTAATTTCCCTGAGTGTCTGACGTTAAAAAAAAAAATCTATGCATGTACAGCCTTGTATGGGATTGTTATTTCCTATTCATACAGTTCCTGGTAAGAATTGCTATTTAGCTTGTCAAGGATGGTGTTGGCTGCCTGGCTGAGTGAAATTGAACCCTCTGGCTATGATAATATATGAGACCTGGCATCCTTCTCTCCCTCATTAAAACAGCATAAGTTTGCTTGAAAATATGTTGCGCAAGAAGAGCATGTTCACATCCACAGAAGAGAGTCATCAGTGACCGAAAAAGAAAAAGGACTGAGCTTGGATTCCCTCCTCCTCACTCTGCCACTCCTGTGGGTTTCCCTGGCACCCTTCCCCCTGTACTGGTGAGGTTAGTGGTATAGTAACCTTTTTAAAGAAAATCTTTTATTCCAAAACTCTGTTTTTGGAATAAAAGATGTTATTTTGCAGCTTTTATCATTGCAGCAACTACTCATCATTTTTAATTTAAAGTAAAAGTTACTTGAAATTCATGTCTCTTCCCTTTCTCTATATCAAAATAACTAACACATGTCCTAGTAGCCTGGGTGTCCAGGTTACATTGACTTTATGGTGCAATGTTCAGTGATTTCTCATATCAGCTCTACAGAGTGTTTTTCCATCTTTCATCTCACTGTTTTGTTTTACCCTCAGTTTTACTGTTTAGGACACTCTTGACGCTCTTATCAACCACGTTTCCAGCAGCAAGCAGCTGTTTTCAGCAGAAAGGCTGTCGGTGGAGACCAAAATAGAGTTGAAAGGAGAGTTAAGATTGGACATGCATTCATCAAATGGCCACAAAAACATTTCCAAATGATTGCTGATGTTGCTCTGTGTCTGCTGGATTATTAGGCAACTGCCTGCTAACACATTAGCTATAGCCCATCGGCTTTATAAGGAATGAACATTATATGTGTTTCATCCAGCGACTTCTGGTCTTTTTATCAGCCGGGAAGAGAAAGAACAAGCAAGACGCCTTGCTGGCGTTAGTACATCTCAATATGAAATGCAGACATTGTACATGACTTTTAACTATGTCATTTTTCTGGTTCCGTATTTTTCGTTTTTACGTCTTATAGTTCAACAGTTTTACAACACTGTGACTTTCTTGACTTGCAAAATTATGTTTTAAACTGACAAACATATGTGTGATCAAGGCGCAATTTGACTGAGATCAAAAAATAATACTTGTCTCTCTCTGTTGACTACAGTTCATATTTTTTCCAAACTAGGGCCCCATACTGGTCCACCAGAAGGGGCGGGACTTTGCCTCTATATTGCCTTAAGGGACAAACAGTCGTATGCAGACACAAGGCAACTACTCAATACTTAAACCTAGATTTTCAAGCGACACACACGATGAACAACTTAGCTTTGCACAAGAGGTTGACGGTGTCTGAGATTTGTTTTCAATGCCGATCTTTGTTGTGTAATGAGACGCACGCTCTCACTTCAGTTCTCATACGTCTCTTTAGGGTAAAAAATGAGTGGGGACTGTGGAAAACTTACTCCCGCAGTTTGTTTACTGAGTGAAGAGGAGGAGATTTGGACGCTGCCATCACTCAGCTCAATATCCCCTCAAAGGATCTGGAAGGCTTAAAATTCCCTGCAACACTTAAATGTTGGCATTTCCTCAGCTTTTAATATGATTTAACCTAACATCCTGGCAGAGAAACTGCTGACCCATTTTATATTAATATTTTTATTAGAGGATGGATTTTAGATTGTTGACTAGCAGAAGTCAGTTCTACTCCTCTGCCATCTCACTTGAGAGCTATATCCTTCATTTATTATACATATTTTATTCTCCTTTTCTGAATATAGAGGGTTGCATAGCAGCTGGGAAACATATAGTATACAACTACATGACAGCATTTTGTAAAGGTTTCTCCATACTGCATGGTCTGATAACCAGTCCATCACAAAACCAAAATGGGAAATGCAACACAGGTGCCAGTAGCAGAAGCCATCCATCCAAATGTGGCCAGTAAAATCACTGGAGTGAATTCATGCACACAGGAGAAAACCTCTCCAAGACTCTCACGCTCACATTATATAGAAGCCAAGTCAAATGGAATTGAGCTGAATGGCTCTTTTGTTGCAGAGCATTTAGTGTGAAATCTTCAAAAGAGAGCACACTGCACACAAACATTAAGCCTATAAAATACAGTTTATTACATAATGATGATGGGTATTGGGGTTAGAGGTTAGTAAGCCATGCAGGAAAACATCATTATTTTTGTTGCATAAAAATTAAAGCTGTCAAAGGATTATAATATTTAATTGTAATTAATCGCAAATTAATTACACTTTTTTTTTTTTTAAATCTTCGAAATATACCTTGAAAGGTACATTTACAAGATTTGTCAAGTATTTAATACTTTTATCAACATGGGAGTCCGCAAATGTTTGCTTTATGCAAATGTGTGTATGTACTTGAAAATCTTGAAAAGAATCAACAACACAGAACAAATATTGTCCAGAAACCCTCTCAGGTTCTGCATTTAGCATAAAACAATATGCTCAAATCAAAACATGGCAAACTGCATCCCAGCAGGCAACAACAGCTGTCAGTGTGCTGACTTGACTATGACTTGCCTTAAACTGCATGTGATTATCATGAAGTGGGCATGTCTGTAAAGGGGAGACTGGTCGGTACCCAGAGAACCCATTTACATTCACATATCTTGGGGTCAGAGGTCAAGGGACCCCTTTGAAAATGGTCATGACAGTCTTTCCTCACAAAAAATGAGTGCAAGTTTAGAGCGTTATTTAGAAATAAAGAATAAAAAAGAAAAGAATAAATACATGAATTCTAAAACAAATTTATGTTAACAGGTTATTATTGTATCAACAATACGTTTACATCCTCCTTTAAGTCTTAAATCATCAGCTTGTAATGATCAGTGCATCCCAGCTTCCTCTGTTATCTCAGAATAACTGTTTACTCACTTTCCCTCACCACCATGGTCTACTGAGACTACTGTCAATGAAAACTTATCTCTGCTTCTTGCTTAATGGATCTCTGCTTTTGTGCTTGTTGAACACAAAAGCAAAAATGCTGAGTCAGTTGATAAAACTCTCGTCATATCTTTTCAAGTCTGGGATGTGCTACCCTATCACAATTTCTTAGCTCGTTGGGTTTAGCGACACTTGATGATATGGACTGAGTCAAATATTTCTCCTTACATATCGAAAACATTTGCTGTGCCTCCTTAATGCAGAAATAAATTTAATAAATAATTTTAACAAAATTGACTTTCCTTTTTTGCTTACAGTGTGATGGCAGAGGAGGAAGAAGTATGACAAAAGTAAGGGGTATGAACTGAAATGACCAAGTTTGCTCCCACCGATAAAGCTATGTTTCTGAATCAAAAATATGTTTCATAAATACATTTCATATCAACCTTGTATCACGGTTGCAGAAACATACAAAGCTGTGAAATGATTGGTTAGTTTTAGGCAACAAAACTACTATTACAGATTGATGTGATGTGTTACAATCGTATCTGAGTTTCTATTGGCTTAAAGTTAACATGGGTAGAAGTAATGGACACAATGGGCTTGTTTTATTGGCTCAAATGGTTCCCATCTGTAGTTATGTACTTTTTAATTATACAGCCAATTTTATAATTTATAGCAAATTACTTCACGGACCCCCTGACAGAGTGCCACGGATGTGTTGGGGTCCCCCAGCCACACTTTCAGAATCACTGTTTTCTAGAGGTAAATTACTTGT
Organism: Pterois miles; assembly: GCA_947000775.1. Lineage (NCBI taxonomy): Eukaryota > Metazoa > Chordata > Actinopteri > Perciformes > Scorpaenidae > Pterois > Pterois miles. The sequence goes on from CAMQGK010000171.1 coordinate 16,349,854, forward strand.
TATTAACCTCATTCATAGCAGTATATTATCCAGTGTACAAGGTAGATTCACAGGAGCCACACTGTCTAAGATACCTAATTCATCCAAAGAATTGAAACAATACAGCACCAAACAACTAAATGAACCCAACTTTGCAGACAGCTAGTGCTAAACTGAGAGTGCATTTTTCCTTGAGTTTGCTTGTATGAAAGGACCCACTTACTGCCACAGGACTGGATCAGCAATCTCTTTAGCAATTCAAAGACATTGTTGGCTCATTCTATCCAAGACGGGAACAACGGCGAGAAAACATGAGTGTGATTCGCTGCCTGATTTGCAAACAAATTACTGTTGTTGTGAAAGACTGTGGAGGTTAGTATCCAATACCTTGCTGGCTGCTGAAAGATTTATTTAACAAATAAAAAACTGTGTTCTCTTATTCTAATCTTTGAAGCACTTTACTCTGGTTAAACCATGATGCATGAATGCATGCCCTTATATATGGAAAACATTTGCTGTGCCCCCTTAATGTAGAAATAAATGGCAATCTCCAAAGAAAACTGCAGTTGATTTTCATAAAATTACTTTGATAGTGACTTTCATTTTTGGCTTTCAATGTGATGGCAGGAAGAAGTATGACAAAAGCAAGGGGTTTGAAGTGAAATTACCAACTTTTCTCCTACCAATAAAGAAATATTGTGCAGTATATATTCTCTCCATCGTGTCCTGCAGCAGCCCAGTCACCAGAAAAGTGTTTGTATTGTATGTTTCTGTAAACCATGGATACGGTGAATGTTGATGTTTCTGAATGAAAAATAGGTTTTATAAGTACATTTCATATCAACCTTGCATCAAGCTTGCAGAAACATGCAATTCAATGTGGTTAAAGCTGTGAAATGATTATTTAGGTTTAGGCAACAAAACTACTTGGTTAAGGTTAGAAAAAATATCATGGTTTGTGTTATAATAAAAATTACAACTGTAACAACATAACAATCGCCCTGATTTTCGTAGCGTTACGTAGCGTTACCTTGCCAGCATAAAGTTAACGCTGACTTTTGGTTTCACAAGGGACATGATCCTGGCTGAAAGTCCTGTGTTTGTTTGACCCATCCCGCAGGCCCTAAGTGGACTTTCTCCGTTGTCATACCTGTTATTATGTCACATAACTTTCAATAACGGTCGCTGGATATACTATGCCACTTGCTCTGCGTGTCGCTCGTTGTAGCTTGGGTCAGGTACTCTGACTACTCAAGCCCACAGGAAGAGCGGCAGGCATTGATGCAAATTTTTGTCGTGGCCAAACGGTGGTACTACAACCTCTGTGTCCATCACTCAGCAGCATTGGGCCCAAATTGATTTGTTTCCTGAAAATCAACTTCCCAGTACAAACACTTGAATAGCCCTTATTTAACTCATCACGTCCTAAAAGGTGTAAAATGCACTAATAGTGGAAGGCAGAGTTATTTTCCTTCCTGGAGCCATTTTGGCTTCGTGCAGCACTGAGCAACTCTCATAGGAATGAACAGGAGCCAACGCTGTATCCAGTTCTCTTTATACATCCATAGTCTGATTTAATGCAAAAACATTCACCATATTTGTGGTTTGCAGAGACATACACTGCCAACATTTGTCCCTGACAACTAGGCTGTCTGTCTGAAATCATCACTGGCAGAATTAATGTCTATCAAGCGCTGCACTTCAAGTTTACTGCTTCAACTTTCTAAATTTAGTGCAATTCAGCTATTTCAGAAATCAAGTAGTCCAGACTGCTCCAAGATAATTTTTCTGGTAAATGTTTATGGATAAAATCTGATGTGAAAATATGTTAAAGATAATCAACAACAACAGCTTTAAGTATAGGAATTATGCATAAAGTTGGTAGGTTGTGTCTACATCCAAAGCCGAAACATCATCAAGTATTCGTCATCTGCCCAGTGTTTCCTGTGAGTGTAGCAGTTAACTGAGGACACCTTGGCAGAGGTTTGCATTAAACTGAGTGTTTTCATTTTTCTTTGAAATTAAATTAATCCCATTGTCATTAGAAAAAGAATTATATTTATATTGGTAGTCTGATAATAATCAGTAATTTTGTTCTATCGTTCTCATTTTTCAATCCAGTGGCCAGAACGAAAGGAGAGAAAATGCCTCTGAGGATATTGTCCCACATTGTTCAGATAGCTGACAGCAGGTAAATCAATTTATTCTCATAGCTGCAGAGATTGATAAAATTGTTATCTGTTCTGTGATGATTGTATCTGCTTTTTCAATTTATCTATTTGCTGTTAATCAGTGTTCCAGATAATTTCTTATCATGCGTCATGTAGACCATAAAAGACAAAAGCAACTGCAAATAAACTTTATGTTTTCGACGTGATAACATTATTGTGTCCAAAATGCTCTCCAGAGGAATCAGAGAAGCTTCCATGCATGTGTTTAAATGTCAAATTAGCTTTATTTAAACATACATATAAGGGCCCTCCCTCCATCTCAAACCACACTAACATAGCCTGAAAATAATGAACATAAATAAAACACAAATAAAATAACATTATGTCAAAGTACATTGTCCACATATAGTATAAAATGAAAACGAAGGTAAATGCAAACAAAAACAATTAGATTTAACCTTTGCCCCTATTTTTCATAGACCCATTATTGTCTTTTTTTAGGGGGCCTTTAGGGGTATGTCAAGTAGTTTTTGTCATAAATCATAAATTTAAAAACAATACTGAATTAATTCATTTAAATAAATTGTAATAGTGTGTAAGGGTTGTTGCAGCAATTTTGGGGTTGATACGATTTGTTACACAGACTTGGTGCTAAATTTACCCATTTTTTTCCACTCAAGAATCGCTAAAAATTACCAGTAATCCTTCCAAAATACCACATTAAGACACCACGACTTTGAGGAACACCATAGAAAAAGCCATGCTGTGATTTGATATCAAAAACTTTTGACATTCAGAGATTTCTGCAAGAAATGCATTTTTCAGCAATTACATGGTGATTACTTCTGTTGTGGAAACCCTCTTATTGTCAGTCTAGCTGGGAAAGCCATCCATCCTCTGAATGCTCTAGGTCTTTTGTTTGTGGCTGTGAAGTTTCATGAGGCTGTGATTATCCTAGAGGTCAGACTAACATCATCACACATGAATGCAGCTGGGCTCAGTGGATCCACAAGAGTCTCAGCTATGCAGTGATACCTAATTTACATCATTTTAGAATAGGAGAAAATAACACATTTAGTCTGAATTTTGCTCAAAACTGCATGTGATTATCATAAAGTGGGCGTGTCTGTAAAGGGGAGACTTGTGGGTATCCATAGAACCCATTTTCATTCACATATCTGGAGGTCAGAAGTCAATGGACACCTTTAAAAATCGCCACGTCAGTACCATTATTTAGCGTTCTTCCCAACATGCTAGCATGACACGGTTGGTGCCAAACTACAAAACTACAGCATCTGAAAAAAGGTTTTTAAGTTAAATCTCCCACGCAGGAATTACTCATTTTGTTAGACCAAATATTGCAAAGTGAACTGGCAATGCAGGTTTACTTGGCGTTTCTGTGCTCCCTGCAGAGGCAGTAGAGCACAGCATGGACCACATGCCAATGTTATAAATAACATGCAGGCAGCATTGCACATAATCCCTCAATGGCAATTATCTTGGCAATGACAACCCTCTAGGGTGTACAGAAAAAGAGTACAAATGAAACAGGTGGAATTTGGGAAGCAGCAGCAACAACAATAGCAAAGCTCATATCATTGTAAAGTGTTACAGTAATTCAAGCATGAAGACCTTAAACAAAATCAGGTCACAGAAATGTGATGGCGCAGCGCAACTTAGAAGTCCCTTTAAACATCAATGAAAGCTGGCTCAAAGTCAACAGCTTTCAGTTCTGTGTGAATGTTTAACCCCCAGTGCTCCAGTAAGCCGCCTGCTGTCCATGATGCTGGCTCCAAGCTGGCTTTTGGATTTTGAAAAGCCATGTCGGCATTGTTTACATCATGATGACACACTGCAAACACAAAAAAAATCAACACTTTCTTTATTCCTCTTTCTGTTCCTCTCTCTGTCTCTTTTCTCTTTCACTGTGTTTTCCTTCAATCCCACAAAAGGACGCCACAATTTGCCATCAAAACTAGGGCCGTAAATGTTAATGCAATAACGTTAACGCAAATTAGTTCAAATGCCACTAATTTCTTTAATGCATTAACGCAACTCACAACTTTTAGGTTGTCACAGGCAGTCATGGCACTTTTCAATTTGACCCCTTGGACCTCTGACCTCAGATATGTGAATGAAAATGGGTTCTCTGGGTAGCCACAAGTCTCCCCTTTACAGACATGCCCACTTTATGATGATTACATGCTGTTTACACCATCCATCCATCCATCGTCAACCGCTTATCCCATTAGGGGTCACAGGGGTATGGAGCCGATCCCAGCTGACACTGGGCGAAGGCGGGATTCACCCTGGACAGGTCAGAAGTCCATTGCAGGGATTATACATAGAGACAGACAACCATTCACATTTACATTCACATCTACGGGGAAATTAGAGTCAACAATTAACCTGCATGTCTTTGGACTGTGGGAGGAAGATAGATAGATAGATAGATAGATAGATACTTTATTGATCCCAAGTTGGGAAATTGTGGTGTTACAGTAGCAGGTTATCAGCACAATATACAAGAGAGAATATACACAACTATGTACACATAAAAAAGAGAATATGCACATCTGTACGAAGTGTGAAGTATATACAGACAATCTTGTTATAAAACTAATCTAATTCTAAGAAATGTAAACATTATACACTATATCCAGAGACTTCCAGAGGAAGTCAGAGAACCCGGAGAAAACCCACGCTAACATGGGGAGAACATGCAAACTCCACACAAAAGGGCCCCGTGACAGTGCTTGTCCATAAATCACTCAGTGGTTTAGCTCCAAGATGTTTATCAGATCTCCTGACCCAGTACAAACCTTGCAGACTGCTCAGGTTTGCTGGCTCTGGATTACTGGCTGTTCCCAGAGTTCAAACTAAATGTGGTGATGCTGACGACAATGCAGACTACTGTCAGATCCAAGTTTAAAACCTACGTGTTTGCCGTTGCTTTTAATTAATATTCTTGTCTGTCTTATTGCTCTTATTGTGTGCTACTGTCTGGTTTCTTTTATTGTTTTCATCATCTGTTTCCTGTGCAATCTATAAAGCACTTTAGGTATAAAATGTGCCAAAAAAATAAATTTGCCTTGCCTTGTCTTCATATAATAGAGACACACAAATTGGAAATGGTTGTTTTTTCTTCTCCCGAAAGTGAAAAACCAAACCGTGACCCAAAAACCACAATACAAACCAAACCATGGGCATGTTGAACTGTTGCACTACTAGACAAAACTCACATCAACACGCAAAAAGGACATGAAGTCCACAGGGTGAAGCAGGGCTGAAACCCAGGATTGTCCTTCTGTGAGGCGACAGTGTTCATGAGCCGCTATGCTGTCCATGCAGTAATGTGCTTGGTAAAAAGCAAACTATAGACTGTGCATATCTCTCCACCAAGACTACACAAACCTCTAAAATAGCTATTTTAGTTATAGAAGATGTAGGAAAAAGTCTGCATATTGATCCAGATTGCATGGAATCTTTGGGTTTTATACAAGATTGAACTGTGTGAAATTTTAAGTGGGCCAGACTCATAATTACTGCTGATTAATGGACATTTAAAATGACCATGTAGTCCACCTTTAGTTTAAGTGCTGTAAAATCCTGCTCAGCCTCATAGCACGGACTAATTCTGAGAAAAATCATGATTCTGTTTATTACCTAAAGATGCTGCTGCAACAGAGCACGATAATTTAATTGTGAGGACACGCAGTGCAAGTTTCACACCATTGTTAATTATGTTACTGAGCGGAGCGCAGAAACTGTTCGGCACAAACAAGCATGCAAGTTATTCTTCAATAATGATCTGAGATAAAAACAAATTTAATTCAGGATCTGCTAGAGTAACTGATGGCACTTAAATTGCCATGGGTAGGAGGGAAATGATTGGTACTGACCTTTAAGGCAAGATGTAAGAATCACGTTTCCACTCCCACCTCCATGTGCAGCTCCAGTAGATGGCTGTAGGTGGATGGGAGCATAGGTAACCTGGATCTGTCTCTGTGTGCACTGCTATGGTTTGATCTTGTTTTCACAAACAAATTGTGGGGCATTTATACTGGGTCATTTTGATCAGCAGTGGAAAGTTGGTAAGTATGTTTACTCAATAATAAAAACAATAATAAGCTTTAAAAATAGAGCACTTTTCAAAACCCACGTCACAAAGTGCTTCACACAGGCAGCAAAATAAAACAGACATGTCATAAAATAAAACATTATTTCAAATGAATTAAAGACAGTTCAAGGCAGGGGTGTCAAACTCAGTTTCATCCTGGGCCACATCAGCCTTATGGTTGCCCTCAAAGACTATATGAATATATCTACTCTTGATCATATTACAAAAATGCCTCTGCTTTTGATTATTAGTCTTAGCAATAATTTATTTAGTAACTAGCTCTGAAAGCAGACATCTAGGAAAACTAATTGCAAGCAGAAATATTGTACAATTTATTTTTAAAAATATTTTAGTAACAAAAACATGCTGTGCATCAATATATATGCATGTACGTAGACACAGAATACTGTATGTGGCCACACACTCACATTTCTCTGTGTTATTATGACATAAATCCCATCTATATATTTATAGTATTAATACAGCACATTTAAAAACAACAGGGGCTTTCCAGTATAGAGGCAGATAGGTTAGATCTGGTGTACTGGAATGATCAGATGAGATAAAAATGAAAAATGAGAAAAGTCTTGTGTGTTTTCCCTCCAGACGTTACTCTTGTTTTCTTCATTCAGTCTCTGTTCTCGTGCACTGATTCGCTTAAGCTGAACTGCCGATCAGAGTGATTTCTGTCACCGATGGGCTCTTCCGCCGATTCAGTTACTGTCAAAGTCCCTTCTGTCACAAGGAGTCACACATTGCACTTATATGACTCTGTTATTGGATGTAAAACATGTTTGTGTGTTTAATTTATTATTTATAGTTGGTGTTTGCCATAATGATACCTTGGAGAGGTGCTTGTGTTCTCTTTCTGAGCAGCATTTATAGTCAAGGTAGTACAAATGTGTTTGGAATATTTTGAAAATTATTTGGGAGCTCTTAAGCACATAATTTCAACAGTGTTACAAAGTATTTTCACTGCTTTCAGGAGCTACATTTTTCCTGTAAACTAATTAAAAAGAGCATATTTTCCTCTAAATACTGATGTAGGTGAGTGGTGTTTGAGCTCATACATGAGGAGTAAATGAGGGAAAGGATCAAGGCGAGAGAGCGACAGGCATGCATTTTTGAGGATCAGACTGAAGCAAATATGTGGACACGATATGTCAAACTTCTGTCTCTTTCTGTCACGCAAAGCACCAGAAGAACATGGTCTATTCTTAAAGTAAGCACAACGACAACTTTGAATTTTAACAAGACACAAACATTTCCAGTGGGTAGCTGTTGTGGGATAAATCATACCCCTCTAAAAGTCTGGTGTCATTTCAATCCATAGTCAATTACTCAGGCTGAGCAGCCTGCCATTTCTCGCTGTCAATCATCCTGTGCCAGTGTTTTCAGATATGACAGCACGCTGAGAGCTACAGCGTGATGCTCGACAAGCTGATCGAGATCCAGAGAAGTGTGATGGCGTTAAATGAGTGAATTTTACACAGTTTACTCCCTGTTCTCACAGGTAATTAACACTGTCATATTTGTTCGATTTTTGAGCATCTTTCTGTGTCTGTGTCCATTTTAGGCCTAATTGTTTTCTAATTTTGGACCCAACTTGACAGCATTTATAGCCTTCATTTTAAGTTAAAAGCTTTCTGAAAATGGTCAGTAGCAAAACTGACATAGTTCTAATAAATCCAGACATTTAGACTCAAGTCTCAAACTGACTTTCAGGAAGTGCTTCAACTTAAAGCAGAAGTAGGCAATAGGCAAATATTGATTATTTTTATAAAACACTCACTATATCTTGGCAGTAGTGCATGAGACAGGTAATCTAAAAAAAAAAAAATCATGCCCCTCTGTGTCCTCTGGTGCTGCTAATGGCATCTGCAAGATTTCACAGACCGGAGGAAAACAACCAATCGGAGCTGGAGTCTGAGCAGCTGTCAATAACTCGTAAACTCCGATCAAACGGTCAAACTATTCAGCACTGATCAAATATGAATCTATATTCTGTTACTGTAATGTCTATTTCACTAAAATGTTTCCAGAAACATCTTGTAGTTACTGCTTAGCTGTAAAATGAGAAAGTTTGCTCCAGCTGGTGGGCGGTGCTTGGTATTTCGTCAACTTACCGGGTCATAAACTTTCCGTTTGTTTGCGAGTGATTGACAGCTGCCTCCACTGAATGAACAGCCAATAGGAACGTTCTCTCTCTGAAATGACCTGTGATTAGCCAAAGTTTCCCATCACAGACTAGATTTTTTAAAGCCTGAAAACACAGTAAAGAGGAGGTGGAGAAGTCTAGTTTTCTCTCAGATCACTTGAATTACAATATTCTGAAAGGTAATTATCGATTTTTTGCTCAATGATGCCAAACAATGTTCTGCCTACTGCCACATTAAAAACATTGAACTTATTGCTGTGTGTCACAATCAGAGTTTCTGTTGGCCCAAAGCTAACATGGGTGGGAGAAATGGACACAACATGTTTGTTTATTGGTGCAAATGGTCCCCATTTGTAGATATGCACTTTTTAATGATACAGCACAATTTTATAATTTCTATCTAATTTCTGGGGTTTGTCAAATCCCACCTGCTCTATAGAAATGAGGAGTTATCTTGTCTTTCTTACCCATCCATCTGTTCATCTGCATGTTAACAGGGCTGACTTTCAACGCTGAAATAGAAAACTACAGAACACAGATGCATTAAGATGTCCCAAAAAACAAAAATGATTTGTGTGTAAAAAGGTTGTTATAATAATGTAGGTGAAATATGATTTTAAAAGGTAATCTGAAGCTGTGAACATCTGCAAGGAGGTGAAAAATTCATAAGTGAAATCCAACAACCCAGAAATAACCCTGTACATGTGCTGTACATTTAAAAGTATTTATTATTAATGACTTTAGCAGAACTTTAGTGCAGGAACTTATCATACAGGTACAGCATTTTTCATACTAATGAAAACATCCAGAATGTAACTCTGAATGTTAAAATTAGATTCATATGATGATGGTGGTGGATGGTGATATCATTAGATAGGTCTCTTACTGGATGTCCTATTGAAGACTTATTAAATATTACCTTGGATCTACACAGGTATTATGACATGGAGTACTGGAAACCCATCCATCTGAAGACTGAGTGAATTATAAAGAAGATTCCTGGATTATTTTTGACAACATCACTCATGTTCCCTCTGTTCATTGCCACAGAGATTTTAAAGCAAACATGTCATAAGAAGGAAAACAGATCAGCAGCTCTCATTGATTTCCCTCTGCACCAGACTGTTGGCTCTCACACAGCTTGTTTTGTTGTTTCTCCCTCCTTCTTTGTGTTTCTGCATGTGTACTTAAAAGCCATACAGTTGAAGAAAGCCTTGGCTGTAAACTAAATGTTCACTGATTTCAAATAAATCAGCAGAAGAAGAGTAACTGTAGGCTACCAAACGTTGTTAAGGTAGTTTAACTGGAGACTCACGGTACATTAATGCCACCATGATCAAAGAAGACATCAAGTGTTTTCTATCACAGAGTCCATGAAGACAATAAACCTCAGAAAGCACTTGTGTGAGTACAACATGATCCCTGTCTAACTCAGTGAAGGGTAAAATGATAAACACAGTGGAGTGTTAGCTGAACGATGGATGTGAATCTGGGGCACCACCTGCTGGAAAAAATGATTAGGCAACATTATGTGGATAAATCTTCCAGTATATAAGAATCCTTAGCCCAACAGCACACTCATCTTTCTAACAATAAAATCTAATAATAGTTTGATCAATTTCAAAGGGGTCACTTGACCTCTGACCTCAAGATATGCAAATGTAAATGGGTTCTATGTGTACTCACGAGTCTCCCCTTTACAAACATGCAGTTTTATGCATTCAGTATAAATGCGTTATTTTCTCCTATTCTAAACTAGTGTATTTGAATATTTCTGCATACTGGGGTCCTCAAAGTCTTTAATTATATGAATTGGGGATCACTGTAAACTGAGACTCTTGTGGATCCAATGAACCCAACTATATTCTCGTGTGATGTTAGTTCCCATAGTAGCCACTTCGTTGTAGTGTAGACCATTTTCTGAAAACTTGACCTCACTGTATAAAATATGGATAGGATAGGATAATCCTAGTGGTGACCTCTAGGATAATCACAACCTCATGAAACTTTACAGCCACAAACTAGAGACCTACAGCATTCAGAGGATGGATGGCGTTCCTAGCTATATTGAAAATAAGGGGGTTTCTCAGTATTTTAATCAACAGAAGTGCTTGCCATGTAAAAATGCAATTCTTGCAGAATTCTCCAAATATCAAAAGTTTTTGCAACCTAATCACAGCATGGCTTTTTCTCCGCGGTTCCTCAATGCCTTGGTGTCTTAATGTGGTATTTTGGAGGGATTATTGATCATTTTTACCAATTCTTGAATGGTATTAACCCAAAAACTGCCGCGAGAGCTTATGAGACATAGAGTATAGGGATCACCATTACATACTTCTATTACAATGTTCTAGCCCCCAAGCACTTTTAGGCCTACTTAAAGTACCAAAAGTAAAAGTACTGATTATATAGAATGACACACTCTAAACAGTGGAAGATGAAGTACCTGAAGGCCACACTGGAGTAAATCTACTAACAACTAACCAGAAAAACGCTTTAGTAGAAGTTAAAGTCACCTATTAGAATATTACTAGTAAGATTACTAGATTTAGATCTAGATTTAGATGGGCGGCAGTAGCTAGTTGTAGGGGGTTGGCTTGGGAACCGGGGGGTCACGGGTTCAAGTCCCGCCATGGAAAAAGAATGGGGGGGAATTGGTGGGGGGGGGGGGGGGGGTTTACTTTTGGGGGAGGGGGGGGGGGCCCGGGGGGGGGGAAAAAACCCCAAATTGGTGGGGGGGGTTGGGAGGGGCAGCCCCCCTCAATAAAAATTCTTTTATTTTTGGATGTTTGTGGATGGGGGGGGTGGGGTTTGAATTGTGGGGAAAAAAAAAAAGGGGAGAAAAAAAGAATTTCCGGGGGGGAAAAAAAAAAAAAACTTTTTTTTTTTTTTTTTGAGTAAAAGTCTTAAAGTATCTGATATTTACTGTACTAAAGTGTCAAAAGTAATTTTCTGATTTTACACGTACTTAAGTATTGAAAGTAAGAGTGCAAGTAAATGCTGTTAATAAAAAAGCAAGCAAGTCAGGATTTTTGTGATTTATGAAGTTTATTCCTCTTAACATGTGCACAACCTTAAAAATTGAGGCTTCATTACACTTGAAGAAAGGCAAGGTCTTCAAATGTTAAAGTATTTAAAGAACAAAGTCCATTTTTCCCCTTACAGTCACAAGCAGCATGTAGCATGATCAGCCCTCCTGGACATGAGCGGAAATCGAAATTCACCCAAGGCTTTGAGAGAACTTTGTTCCCACTTGCATTAGGAAAATAGGAAATATTGTGACAGTAAAAACTCAAGTACAGATAGACCTACTCCCAAAAAAAACTTCAGTACCATAACAAAGTAGTATTACTTTGTTACATTACACCACTGATTCTAATACACTATAGTGCATTCTAATTATTGATGCATCCCTGTGTAGCAATGCATCAGTTTAATGTTGCAGCTGGTTAACATTGGGTCATTTTTATCGCTTTATGTACCGCTGAGGGATTTTAATCTTCTTGGATATTGAAAACACATGTAATTTTTGTGGGCCTAGTGATGAGCAGGAATCATTAACACACGTATTTTTCCATGGTACACATTCAATTACATTCTGGACTCAAATGACAGATTATATATTGTGTAAAACTAATCATAATATTTAAATTGAAAGTAAAAATGTAATTTCACATTTCAGCCGTGATAAAGATAACACTGATTTCATTGTTAACTTACTCTTCATGCATGGTAAATATTTCATACACAAATACAGAGATGCCAAAACTACCACCAATATCACTGGATTTGTATGTAAATTTAAAGAATATATCGAATCTCTCAAATGTATTTCAAAACAATAAAAGTGTAGAACTGTATAAGGAAGAAATTTTTTATTATTTTGGTTTAATTATTCTTATCTAAAGTCGTATCTCTGACTGTACATTTATGTTGACTACATGTCTGTAATATTTGTAGTGTATGTTTGACAATAAAGTTTTGAAAAAAAAAAGGTCTTGAGCGTATCATTACGTGATGACGTACGTTCCTGACGCACGTAATATAAAACCTTGTTGGCTGACGTCAGCGGCCTCTTCCCTGCCTATGACCTCGTGAGGTGGGCAGTGTAAAATTTCCTGTCTCGTTTCGCCACTAAGCGGATCCAAAACCATCCGTCAAAATGGTGAGTTTATTATATTTGACTGAGTAGTTATGGTATTGTTGGGCACACAGGGTGTCCTGTACGTAAATATTAACGCGAGTATTTGACGGATGCTATGCGTACTTGCATGTCAATTCTGTGGATTTTGCTTTGATCAAAATGGCAGCCGTTCAGTCATCGATACCGCTAGCCCTATGGAGCCACGGAGACCCCAGACAACCACTTCTAAATTGTTTTACTCAACTGTTTCCCTATTGATCTAAGTTAAAGCTTTTCTGGCAGTTCTGAGCGCCAATGTGTCGGCTGACTCTTTGTAAAGCTTGAAATTGTTAACATTAGATGATGCTGCGGTTTTGCGCTAGCTAACATTAATAGCAGCGGCGTTAGCTTTTCACCGAAAATTAAGCGGATATCGACATACGTGAATAGCGGTTTAATTAGGACAAATGATTGTTAAATATTTAGTCTGTGATGGGATTAGCGACATGTTTTTTGAAGTTGTAACGGGCTGGGGGAATAACCAGTCTGATTTCGTCCTGGCCTGCCGGCCGGCTGATTAGCATTTAGCATAGTGTCAAAGTCTGTACACGTGGCCTATTTGTGCAGACGGTATGCCGGGTGCCGCTTGGTTGAATCATATTTTACAAACGATTTTTGCGTTATATTGTCAGTTTATTAAAGATATTATTGTTATTAACCGGATAGATTGATGAACGAAGATACGACGTTGTGAGAAAAAAGACGCTAAGTGGAGGCAGCAGGATTGTCCTAGCTGTGATGATGGCGGATAACGCCCTTGTTGGAGGTGCACAACTATCAATGTTGCGTCAGCAGCAATTTTCTGTATGCTGTGGCTGCCCTTTTGCCATGTGAGTGCTTTGTGTTTTTGTGAGTTTCCTAATCTGATAATTCCCCCCTCTCAGGTGAACTTTACCGTGGACCAGATCCGTACCATCATGGACAAGAAGGCCAACATCCGTAACATGTCTGTGATTGCGCACGTCGATCATGGAAAGTCAACTCTGACAGACTCGCTTGTGTCAAAGGCTGGCATCATTGCCTCAGCTCGTGCTGGAGAAACCCGTTTCACTGACACACGCAAAGATGAGCAGGAACGGTGCATCACCATCAAGTCTACGTGAGTATTTTTTCAGATGCGCTCATGCAATACAGGTGTATCATACCATTGCGATGTCATTGTTGCAATCCTTTCAACCAGTCAAAATGCAATTAATTGATAATTGCAGTTCATAAGGGAGGATGTGCTTGCTTTTTCAGTTGCCTGCTATGCATATTTGTTTTACTTATGCTTAGAAGCACACTGTTGCGAGGACATAATGATTGATCACTTTACAAACTATTAAGTATGTTTTAAAAGTCAAAATAACTTAGCAACGGTTCAAAAAAAACAAGTCAGACTTGTAACATGACATGTACCATGTACGAGTTTAACAGAGTGTAAATTGAATTTCCCCAATGTGGGACTAATAAAGGTAGATCTTCTTCTTCTTCTTAAAAGAAATCCCTGTGCTGTGTAGTTCATCCCAGTGGATGTCAAGTCTGCGTTAGATTTTATTAATGCAATATTACAAGGTAATGCCTAACAGGCTTCTTAAAGTCAGTATGTGTTCCAAAAGCATTACTGGTGTTGCCTAATGCTGACGCATCTAATCAGGATGAATCAACAATGACATCCCTGTCTGGGTCACCTGTTTCATGGGTTACTCCAGGATTCAGTATCCTGGCATTTTGGTACAGCCTCAAGCTAAAAAAGATAAACAAATCAAAACATTGTTTTCACTGGCTTTTAAAATTTGTTTTTGTAAAGTTTGCTCTTTTGCACTCTAATAACCTCTACGGTGATGCTACATTAAACTGAACACGTTGGGACACGGTGAACCTTAAAGGCTGGGTGAACCTTTAATATTGTAGGTTTTCTTTCTTTCAGCTCATTATTCATTTAGTGCATTTTCCAAATCTGTATTTCAAGTCAAACACAATTACAATGCATTTCTGCAGTGTAACACCGTTGATTGCACTGTGTATTAGTTTGATTATTTTGATTTGAATTTATTTAACCATATTTCATGTATCTGCTCTGGAGAAATACTCGCATCATATTACAAGTTGACAGATTTTTTTTGTTTTTAACTCATGTGAATCTTTGAGTGTGAATTATTAGTAGAAAAATACAAGTTTAGTGATGTTTGAATCGTTCCATTTGACATCGGACTTTAACAAGTTGTCCCTGACTTACAGCGCCATCTCCCTATTCTACGAGCTGAGCGAAAATGACTTGGCCTTCATTAAGCAGAGCAAGGATGGCGCTGGCTTCTTGATCAACCTGATTGACTCACCAGGACACGTTGACTTCTCCTCTGAAGTGACTGCTGCTCTCCGTGTCACCGATGGAGCCCTGGTTGTAGTGGACTGCGTGTCTGGTAAGGATGAGGCTGAACAATCTTCAATAGACAGTAGGGTTGCTCAATCACAGCAACAATCATAATCGCCTTTATTTTGGTCAATGTTGAGATCACAAACACTGACCAAACATTTAGAACCAAATTTATGAACATTTTAAGCTTAAATGATCAAGTTGGTCCACTTGGAGAGCAAATTAAGATGCTAAATCTTTGAATAACTGTTGTTCTCTAAGTAATTTAATTATAACCATATTGGTATTATAGATATGAAGGGTGATGACACCGCAAAAAAAGTCACACCCACAAAACGAGACTAGGTCCGTAGTTTCAAGACTGGTTTGGTGGGTTGCCAACATCACCACATTGAGGACAGTTACACTGGTTGATGGTCATGCCGGGAGCCCCATCATTCCCTGCAGGGAAAGAGGGCACCGTGCGCACCAAGTCCACAGCTCTGGCAAGTGCTGATGTCTAAATGAGGGGTGCTGTGAGTTGACAGCCAAAGCCTTTCCACGTCGATGCCACAGAGGAAACATGCCCGGCGAGGGCTAGTTGGCTCCAGGGAGAGGTCCCACTAGAGCAGCTCAACCCCCACATGGAGCGGGGTTAAAGTGCACTGCTATAAAAGGAAAGGGGTATGCTGGATATCTAATGCAGCACAAGACAAAACAAGAGCATCATTGCAAAACTTAATGTGGCACAAAAAGTTTTATCAGCTTGTTTTTATAACCATTGGAAGCAAAAATTAATTGAAATAAAAATTTAATTTATCACCTAGCCCTAGTAGCTAATGTGCTCGCTCTAACTGGAGACTCAATTTTTCACATGTGCATTTTTTTCGTAGTCCACAATTATGGAAACGCAGGTGGACACCAGTGCAAATAAGATGTTTATAATGCCAGTCACAATATCTTATCAAGCATATAAAAGTAGACATGATTGTTCGATCCACAGTGATGTAAAAGTTGGTTGAGATGTTTTAATGTTGACTTTGGTATTATGTTTAAAAAATGGACTCTTAAAAGACCACAAAATATGTGCTCATCTTGGCCCATGGGCTGCTTGCTAATAATTCTTTGCCTTCAAGAGTGCACACTTTCACTTAAGTTTTTATTTGCGGTAAAAGGTGCATATACTACAGGATAATTGAATGCTGATTTGGCAGTGTCCTTTCAACTATTAACAATTGTGCTGCTTGTATGAAATTTCTTAAAACTTGATCTGCATTTCCCACAATTGAAATTGTCTCTCATTGTGTAACCTTGCCAGGTGTTTGTGTGCAAACTGAGACAGTGCTCCGTCAGGCCATTGGTGAGCGTATCAAGCCAGTCCTGATGATGAACAAGATGGACCGTGCCTTGTTGGAGTTGCAGCTTGAAGCTGAAGACCTTTACCAGACTTTCCAGCGTATTGTTGAGTCAGTCAATGTCATCATCTGCACTTATGGAGATGAAGATGGACCTATGGGCAAAGTCACGGTGAGTGGCTATCCGAGCCTTTAATCCAAAATATAACACACTGGCCTTGTTTTGTCTGGATAAATGGTTCAAATTTCTGTCTGGTGCATTTCCAAACAAAAAGGTTGTGATCAGTTAACTGTTTCCCAATTTATAGATTTGTATTGCTTTGAAACAGTCAAAACAGCCATCATTTTCTAATTTAAAAAAAAAAAAAATCAGATTCTATGACTCAAGGTTTTGTAATTAAAGGTACAAAAAGGTTTAATATTGATCCAAGTTCAATTTTGTAAATGTTCACACTTTTGGTTCAGCTTGGCTCAAAGGCAGTATGTTTCAGTCAACTAAAAGAAGTATTTGTCTCTTTAGTCTCATATCCAAAGTAAAATCAGCATAGTCAAATACAACAAATTGAAAAATCTCTTAATGTACTCACATCCTTATGTGGTGGTGTCAACTCTTCAAGGTTGAGCCACACTTGGGTACCGTTGGCTTTGGTTCAGGACTCCATGGCTGGGCTTTCACCCTGAAGCAGTTTGCTGAGATGTATGCTGCCAAGTTTGCCGCCAAGGGTAACACCCAGATGACACCAGAAGAGCACTGCAAGAAGGTGGAAGACATGATGAAGAAGCTGTGGGGTGATAGGTAAGTCTCTAAACAGAGCTTGATTCCCGAATGAAACAGACGTAGCTTGGTAGCAAAGTGGGACGTAACTCCCACTTTAAAGAGGGATGGGAGAACACAGGAAGTAACTTGTTTTAAAATGTTTCTCACTTGATTTAATTTTTAACAGACTGTTGGTCAGTTATCAATGTAGCTGTTTCTCTGGCGATTGTATTGGTAAATCTTTGCACTTTTCTGTATTACTCTAGGTACTTTGATCCGGCCTCTGGAAAGTTCCAGAAGGCCGCTACTGGACCTGATGGAGCAAAGTTTCCCCGCACCTTTGTTGCTCTTGTGCTGGACCCCATCTACAAGGTAACATGACTGATTTTATTAAAATATTATTGTTGTGATGCAGTCTCAAAAAAAAGGCAGCATTTTTTCAGACGAGTAAATTATGTAATTTGAAAATTCTGTATCTGTAAACTTTGAGCGAAACAGATGAGCTACTGTGATGATGCACCTGCAAGTGATGATTTGAACTTTCTTCACTTTGACCTGAGTAACTAGTGATGATAACCTTCACTCTGAGCAGGGCACAGAAACCGTGGGTTGCTTTAAGATTCTTGGCTAGCTCATGTTAAATTGCAGTCTACTAATTTAAATTAACGTCCATTTAGGTGTTTGATGCCATCATGAACTTCAAGAAGGAGGAAACTGAGAAGCTGATCCAGAAGCTGGAAATCAAGTTGGATTCTGAGGACAAAGAGAAGGAGGGTAAGCCTCTCCTGAAGGCAGTGATGCGCCGCTGGCTGCCTGCCGGAGAAGCCCTTCTGCAAATGATCACCATTCACCTGCCTTCACCCGTCACTGCCCAGAAGTACCGCTGCGAACTGCTCTATGAAGGCCCTGCAGATGACGAGGCTGCCATGGGTATGTACTGGATTTATTTTAGTTGCATAATTTCAGTAATTGCTCATGGCAAGACCTGGGCAGGTTAGCCAGAAGTGGCTTAGATTGGAGTAGTTCTTGGACTGATTATCAGACCGTTTTGTTGTTTTTTTTAAACAGGTATCAAGAACTGTGACGCCAAGGCTCCCTTGATGGTGTACATCTCAAAGATGGTCCCCACCAATGATAAGGGTCGCTTCTACGCATTTGGTCGTGTGTTCTCTGGTTGTGTCTCTACTGGCTTGAAAGTACGCATTATGGGACCAAACTACGTCCCTGGAAAGAAGGACGACCTCTACTTGAAGCCAATTCAGAGGTTGGTTGTAACATCCGATCAGTGAGCTGATGTGTGTAATCAGTTATGTTAAGTTGATTTATCAGATATTTGTTACATCTGAATTCTTATTTCTACAACTTGCACACATTGCTCTTTGGCAGGACCATTTTGATGATGGGTCGTTATGTTGAGCCCATTGAGGATGTTCCATGTGGTAACATCGTGGGTCTGGTTGGAGTGGACCAGTTCCTTGTCAAGACTGGAACAATCACCACCTTTGACAATGCACACAACATGAAAGTGATGAAGTTCAGCGTCAGCCCTGTGGTGAGAGTTGCTGTGGAGGTCAAAAACCCTGCTGACCTGCCCAAGCTGGTGGAGGGTTTGAAGCGTCTTTCCAAGTCTGATCCTATGGTGCAGTGCATCATTGAGGAGTCTGGAGAACATATCGTCGCTGGGGCTGGAGAGCTACATCTGGAGATCTGTCTGAAGGATCTGGAGGAGGATCATGCTTGCATTCCCCTCAAGGTAATTAAAAGCAAATAAAAATAAAAGTTTTAACAGTGAAAAATGTCATCTTGATCGTATCCCTCAAGGCGAACATTTTTTCATTGGAACCTCTTGTTTTCTTTTTAGAAATCCGATCCGGTGGTGTCTTACAGGGAGACAGTCAGCGCAGAATCAAGTGTTATGTGTCTGTCAAAGTCACCCAACAAGCACAACCGTCTCTTCATGAAGGCCTGTCCCTTGGGAGATGGCCTGGCAGAGGACATCGAGAAGGGTGAGGTTTCCGCTCGTCAAGAGCTCAAGGCCCGTGCTCGCTACCTTGCTGACAAGCATGAGTGGGATGTCGGTGAGGCCAGAAAGATCTGGTGCTTCGGACCCGATGGAACTGGCCCCAACCTTTTGGTCGACGTTACCAAGGGAGTGCAGTACCTTAATGAGATCAAGGATAGTGTCGTGGCTGGCTTCCAGTGGGCAGTTAAGGAGGTAAGGGGCCAAGAATACCGCCCATTGCATGGCGCTAAAACAGTCGAAGAATCTTGTGTTTTGCGTATACTGTTTTTGTAATCTACAATTGGTGTCTCAATATTGTGTTTAGGGTGTCCTCTGTGAAGAGAACATGCGTGCCATTCGCTTCAACGTCCATGATGTGACCCTACATACAGATGCTATTCACCGTGGTGGTGGTCAGATTATTCCCACAGCTCGCAGAGCTCTGTACGCATGCGAGCTCACTGCCGAGCCCAGGTTAATGGAGCCCATCTACCTGGTGGAGATCCAGGTAAGTGCCACTGGAGATGTTGTAGGACTTGCCTCTAATTTCACAAGTGTTGATGAGTGTTGTCTGTGCAACTCAATATTTCCTGTCTACTTCGCAGTGTCCCGAAGCTGCAATGGGTGGCATCTACGGTGTGTTAAACAGGAGGCGTGGTCACGTGTTTGAGGAGATCGCCGTCATGGGCACACCAATGCGTGTTACCAAGGCCTATCTGCCTGTCATGGAGTCATTTGGTAAGGACTCATTTAATAAGGGCTGATCTGAGCAGAGCAGCCAGAACATTAGTTCTTAAGTCTGTGTTGATTTTGTTACCTGATTGAGTTTATAGTCTTAAAGAGCAATCATGTACAAACAATGGTCCTACACCAGACATCATTTTAATAACATGGGCTACTTACTTTTTATGCTTTGTTGGTGTCAAGTTTCAGTTGGCTTGCAGAAGTTTATTAGCTAGTAGTAAACACTAAATTCATGTTACTGAAAACCAAGATGCTTATTTTTTAGTGCAACAAAGTATCAAGCTACCAAAACTAAAAGGAGAAGTTTTTGTCAGCAGACCATTGTTTTCCAACCAATGGGATGCTGCAAATGTAAACTTTGTATTCAATATTTTGTGTTGCACTGCAGTTGCGCGTCGACGCAACTCACAGCTCGTATTCAGTGTCATTCTTGAAGTATCAGTACTTAACAGAGTATCGTACCATTTTCAAAGGCAGGGTAGTGCAGTACCCTTCTAGTATCAGTACACCATGCAGCACTAGTTAACATGCACATTTTTAGTCACCTGCACACTCAAAGCGGATTGTTTGAGCTACCATGTGATATTGGAAGCCCTGATTTATTGAGCAGAGGAGAAAACAAATGTTCCCACATTGGTGACTGCTGTAGCATCGCTCCTTTAACCCATAATGTAATAGAGGCCTGGCAGGACGGTATTAAAGCATACGTTGCTCTGTCCATTCCCAGGTTTCACAGCTGACCTTCGCTCCCACACTGGTGGCCAGGCCTTCCCACAGTGTGTGTTCGACCACTGGAACATCCTTCCAGGAGACCCAATGGACCCAGCATCCAAGCCTGGTGTGGTCGTCACTGAAACACGCAAACGTAAGGGCCTCAAGGAAGGAGTCCCAGCCTTGGACAACTACCTGGACAAATTGTAAACGCCTGGACCCAACTTGGCTCTTGCCTCATTCCTCCCTTTCCAACAAAGTTAGATCTATGTGGGAGTGGACTGTACAGAACACAGTGAGCACTAATGTTTGCCAAACGGATTGATAATAATGGATAAACAACTACAAAAATTGTAAACGATAAATAAAATAAAATTAAAAAAGTTTATGGCTGTTTTAATATCTTCATGGGAATTATGTGGAAGCTATGTAAGACTTTTTTGCACTGCTGCTTAAATTCATCTATGGTGGCTGCAATTAAACTACAATAAAGAATTGAGGTGCTCAATTTACTTTGTCGTAAGTTAACCAAATATTAAGTATCTAACATTTAGTCAGCCCTCTTTTTGTGTTCAACTATAGACTTCATTTGTTTCTCAAAGAATGCACATCTACAGTTAGATTTATGGTGGGTGAAGAGCATTTTCAGGATGTAAACTGCATGTGTGGAAGATGGGAGTTTGCTCGGTTTTCAAAGCAGAAACGAAGATGTTGGATTGTGCTCAAGTGTCAGCTAGGACAATATTTAAGCAAATGCTTGTTTTAAACCATGGAGGTTGTGCATTATTTACATATAATCATAAATGCTGCGTGTCAATGGTTTATTTCGAGGTTTACCGTGATGGTGCAACATATAGCTTATTATTCTAATCACTGGTGGCCATGGTTTGTAGTGTAATCCACACTTTGTGTTTTTTTAGAATATCAAATTAAGTATATTGCAGTATCGGTTTCCATTTGCCTTCAGTTTTATTTCATTATAAATTCTTTGTTTTCCTGGTTGGACTAAACATGTCCCCCTAAATCTACCTTTTGTTCTATGTACGTCAGCCCACAAAGCCGACACAATTACCATCACTAAAATGACTCAAAATCAAACCTCAAATTATTTTTTTTTAGTTAAGCTTGTAAACCATAAACCATGATTTTAACTTTTAACTTGGAGTTGAGATGATTACCTGTTAATGTGCAAAGGTAAGTTATTATATTTTCTTGCACCACAGAAGAAAAAGTCCCATGTTAGGACTGAACCTCAACACTGGCTCTAGTCTGGTGGGCTTTGAGATCCAATGGGTCTCTATTTTTATAAAAGTAATGTACCACGCTGAGTTGTTGAACGGGTCAGTGGGGAGTGACTGGGAGTAACTAAATACATTGAACAGTTTATTTAAATTACAGAATAAATGTAATCTTGCTCTTCATATAGAGTAGTCCAGCCAGTGTACACCAGCCAGTCTTTTGGCTTTGCCTTCGACAGCAATTTGGGGTTAAGTACCTTTTCCGAGGACACAGACGTGGACAGAGCAGCCGGGGATCAAACCACCGACCTTCCGACTGGTGGACGACCTGACACAGATAGCCAGGAAGTGAAAGGACCCAATGTAAACATATACTGGTCAAGTTTGTTTAATAGGGAGTATGTCACCCTCTCATAAGCAGCCAATTGAGCCATTGTGGTAGCCCATTCCTCGTAAAGGGGTGGATGTTTTTTTCCTCCGGTGTCCCATAGTATCCGTTTAGCTGTTGTAAAAGTCAGAATTTTAACAGGGTAACTAGTAATCTGCAACCTATTACATTTTAAAGTAACCTTCCCAACACTGGTAACCGATAACTGCTAACCTTCAAGGGCAACCAAACAGGCTGTTGGAGTTGTTGTGATCCAACATGAGTTCTTGAACTGAGGCCTAACCCAACCCTGACAAACGTGTTCTGTGAGATCTGTAGTTGGTCTTCAAACTTGTTGCCCAGACAAGAAACCATGAACAAACTGAGTATTCAAAGCAACTCAAACAGGAGAATCATCCCGAAGTTAGAGACTTCTTTTAAAACTTAGAAGTAACTTAGTTTTGCTGTCAGAGTCCAACTGCAGAGAGTTTGGCAGAAGAAATCGGAGCAAGGTGGGCAACACCGGTAGAGTTTGTGCTTTCTTAATCTAAATTTGGATCCAGTGAAAATAGATTACCTTGAAGATGTGACACCTGACAACATGGAGCCATTGTTTCTGGAAACAGTGGGTGATATTTTTGTTATTATGTATTTATAGGCCTCTCATACCAAATCTGTTCATGCAAATTAATATTAGGACCTATTTGTCAATAAATCAATTTAGTAGAGAACAGACAATCATATTCACAGATCAATTAATATTATTTCATGATATTTTCTGTTGGTTTGTCCCTGATTTTGGAAGTATGTAGCGGAGGTTTGCCACCAGGCCTACACTGACTGGCTTTATTCAATCTAAAGTTTTGTTGCTCAATGTGACCAGTGGAGGGCAGTGAACTCTGATGATTCAAAACTTTCTAAACAGAAAAAGAAGACCAGACCCAATGTCCCCCCTAAAACCTTAAACCCCGAACCCTCAGGGGCTTGACTGATGTCATCTGGTAAATGGTAAGAGTATGACAAGGGCTTGAAATGGCCTAAATACAAATTATGGGACAGCACTTTGCTGCGACATGTTGTATTACCCACAATGTCAAATGTGGGTTTTTATGCTGCGTTTTTTTACTGCCTATTTGAACGTCTGCTTTATGAGACATAACTGTCAAATAATCAGTTTACTCATTTCTGTCGAAATTCGTCAAGAGCAGATATTTCTCCAGTATGTTCTGTCTGTAAAACACAAAAGACAAAAATAAATCCATTTCTCACTTGTTGTTTTAAGTGTTAATAGACTCACACCAATATTAGAGGACTTGGTCCTGTTTCTAAATTGTAATACAGGCTCACACTCTACGAACAGTGCTGTCAGACTTATTTGTCTTGTTTGTTTGTTTCTTTATTTACACATAGAAAATGAAATAGACACAATATATGCAATTTGCAAGGGGGTGTGAGGGAGAATTGCCTAAAAAGCCTCCAGGGCCTTGAACAGTGCCATTCTCCAGGCAGCATATTACATGAAATAATAACAGTAACGTAATAAGATAAGATAAGATATTCCTTTATTAGTCCACGGGTGGAAATTTGCAATGAATAGCAGCAAAGTGGACAGTGCGAAAACAGATGCTAGACATAAAATGACAATTAAAAAAAAAGGGGGGATAAAAAATTGGAATATGAACAAGGTGAAATATTACAAATAGCAACAATATATACAGTATTGACTTAACACAGTTGCACAGGTGGAAAAATAGCTGTTGCAGAGTTATTGTAATAAATATTGTAAAAGTTTGATCTGAGAGTATTACACAGTTTGAGTTGAGGTTACACCTGAGTAATAGTGATATTACACAGTTGGTGTACAGCATAGTGCAGTTATTATCAGTGTGTATTTGGTGTGTATGTGGTCTACTCTGAATAGAACAACATGAGAATATACATGATATGTCCTGTATATATCTATCGATAATTTTGACATAGTAAACAACATAGACATAGTTTAGCAAAGAACTTGACAGCAATGCATCCCATAAAGACCCACTGGTTATAATATCAGGAAGACTCATTCATAATTCACTGTCATTAATTAACTAAGAGCATACAGTACTGTGTGTGTGCATGTTCTCCCCGTGTTAGTGTGGGTTTTCTCCGGGTCCTCCGGCTTCCTCCCACAGTCCAAAGACATGCAGTTTAGGTTAACTAGGTTAACTGAGTCTGTAACTCAGATGAGGAGGAATCTTATTTAAAATAATAAAGTGCAGAGTAAAATACCGTTTTCTTGCTTTCTAGTTTTTCCTTCCTTTCAGGAATTTCACAAATAGTTAAAACTCATAAAGAACGGTCAATAGTAAAAGTAAGTACTTAACATTTACTCAAGTACTTGTACTTGACCTGCGAGTAAGGTACTTGCTTGAATATTTGCATTTTATACTACATTGTTTTTCTACTCCCCGTCACAGGGCCGTGTCTAGAAGGTAGCCCACGAATTGGGAAACTCTCGCGAGATGCTTACGGTAAGTCATTGAATCTCGATTAATTAAGGTTAGGCATCAACCTAGTATAGTTAAGGTTAGCCGCCGACCAATAATGGTTATGGTTAGGCATTGAACTCAAATAGTTAAGGTTAGGATAAGTCGTCGGGCAGCGAGTCTCGCGAGAGTTTTTAAACCCGATTTCCCAATTTGAGGGTTACCTTCTAGAAATGACCACAGTCTCTTTAGGGTGATCCAGCCAACCAATCATGACTCGCCGAGCCGACCAATCAGAAGGCAGGCAGTGTCTGCTCTTCCTGTTTGGCCGAGGGGATCATTATCGGGTGAGTTACAAGCCGTTTATCCACAAAAAGGAGAATAATTATGTAAATCTGTGTCTGTCCGAAACGACTAGTCGTCATTGTATGCACAAATACATTTTTTCCTGTAATTATTTTTTCTTTGTGAAGAGTGAGCAGTTTGGATTACCTTTTTTGTCTGGATATTGTCCGCTGTGTGTGCGTGTGTGGACGGTTAGCCGCATTGAACAGCTAGCAGTCAGGATAGCTTATCTCTACGAGGAAAATAATGCTGAAATTTACTGTGGCTCGCATCCTTTTTCCAGCTTCTCCCGTGTGATTGTGCACAGACCTCTTTCCATGATATTTCCCTAACGGATTACGACCCATTTTCACAATTTCATAGTCAACTGCACGGAGATCATGGGAGGGATCAAACAAGAGCAGAGTGATGCCTCACAGCAGTCCAAACCATCACATTCAGCAGATCCACCACAAGAAGAGGTGGGTACTGCTACATCTGACCAGGATCAACAGGCAGTTTGCCTCCCTGGTTGGAGGAATAAGGCTGACAAGTTTTGCAACCAAAGATTTGATTGACCATTTTGTTTAAGGAGTCAAACTGTTCATACTAACCCTACAATATATCTTACCTTCATAAAGGTTATAATGGTACAGCAGACAAATTCTGAGAAATGTAATTGACTTTTTATTTTTACAAGGTAGGTTGGTTGAGCTCTTTTATGACAATGTCCTGTTAACAGCTGTGCCGAATAGTAGAAACAAATCAACAAGGACAGACAGTGTCAGTAAATAAAACAGGAAATGACTATTGGTCTTAACTGTTTGAATAAAAACCTAACTGTATGACCGTTTGAGTGCTGGAACAATTTATCAGTTAACGGATCTGATTAAGGATGAACAATTTTATTATTGATTAATCATTTTAAGTCATTTTTTAATCAAAAATGCCCAAATAATTCTGGTTGCAGCCTCTCAAATGTGAATATTTGCTGCTAGTCTTAGTCTTCTGTTAGAGTAAATTGAATATCCAAGCAGGATCGAAACATTGTCAATAAAATTATTGTGGTGTGAAGTAGTGTGCAGACGTTACCTTTTTCTAAACTGAATATCTTTGTCTTTTGATCAGACAAAACAAGCAATGTATTGCCTATTTGTTGGCATTTTACTCACCAAATGATTAGTAGAGAAAATCTCGAATTGATATTGAAAATAATTGTTAGTTGTAACCCTAGTATGTAGTTATGGTGGTTGTCTACTGAGCGAGGAGGAGCAGCACAGATGAGTGAGCAGCCCTGCCTTCATGTGAGTGTTGTTCCCCCTCTCTGCAGCCGAAGAAGAGAGGCTGGCCGAAGGGAAAGAAAAGAAAGAAGGTGCTACCAAATGGTCCCAAGGCACCAGTAACGGGATATGTCCGCTTCCTTAATGAACGCCGAGAACATATGCGGGCCAGATACCCTGACTTACCTTTCCCAGAAATCACCAAGAGACTTGGAGCAGAGTGGACGCGATTAGCCCCGAATGATAAACAGGTAGGCATGCTGCATCTATTGTTTAACATAGTATATTCAAAGATGCTTTATTACTGGGCCAGTTGGGCTGTTATCCACAATTACACACAGAAACCACAGTTAAGAATAGAATTGCAGGTGCATTTTGGCTGCAAGGAGCATCATCATCTGTCTGTTTTACTTTCATAAAGATGTTGCAGAGATCAATTCAGATTTTTTTTTAAAGCTCTCTCTAATCAGTAGTGTTTTTTAATGCGATGGTTTAGAAAGATGCATGCTGGCAAACATTTTTATGATAAAATGTCCAAAAATGTGCCTTTAACAGAATGATGTGTAACATTTCTGGGGATCTATTAGCAGAAATGGACCATAATAATAATAATGATAACAACTTTGTTTTCATTGGTGTATCAACTGAAACTAAGAATCATTGTGTTTTTGTTAGTTGAGAATGAGTCCTTCATATCTACATAGGGAGCACGTCCTCTCCACCAAGTCTGCCATGTTTCTCCAACATGTTTCCACAGTAGCCCAGAACAGTCAAACCAAACGCTGGTTTTAAAGAGAGCCTTTTGCATTTTTACCTGAAGGCCACTGTAGTTCTCCAACATGCTTGTGAAACTGTGGTAATGTGAGCTACAGAGTGCAAAACCGTGGTACCGCAAGGCACTGTCTGACTTCCATAGCTCCTAAAGTAGTGCTATTGGCTGGACTGCAGAGGATCAGCTTCACTGAGTGGTGAAGTTACATGATTGGACGGCCAAATGTTGGAGTTTCCTCACTGGCTGTTGGTCTTTCAAAATGAAAAGTTGGGAACAGGCCTTTTCAGGTGCATTCAACCATAGGGTACGTCACCGTCTGAACGGCCAGTTGAGTAGCGCATCATGTCCCCTGTTATCCTCGCCAGACCTGGTGGACATATACCGCTGGATTTAACATTATAGACATGACCACTGACTATCTGTGTAACAAGTTAGCCACAAATTCACAGACTGGCTGTAGACGGCCCAGACATACAGTATACTCGGTTGTGACCAAGTCTTGTTATGGTAAGGATGGCCTCTGAGCAAGGTGAACGGCGTTACCGCGGTTTTATCCTCAGTGGCTCACGTTACTGCAGTCTTGGAAAGGGAGGAGCGAGCGCAGGGGTACGCAGTTGGCTGCAATCTGCAACCAAACCGCAAGGTGCTGCCAGATCCTACACACTGCACCTTTAAAAACCTGTCCACCTGTCCGTTATGGCCGGACCGCATAACAGCGCGGGTGTGTCGTGGGACCTCTTGCTTTTTATTTCGACAACTTAACAACAGTTTTTTTTTTTTTTTTTTTAAATGTTTCAGTGTCTATCTGTAGAATATGTCACAGACATGAACAAAAGTTTTTCTAACTCAACACTTCCTGTTTCCGTTTCAAAATAAAAGCCCTCCAGCGTTTTTTTTTTTTTTTTTCTGTGGACAGAATTACTTTATTTGTAACACAAGTCTTTTTTATTCTGAAATATTTGCAGGACAGTGTTGTGGCTCCATGAACTAATATGTTCCAGCTTTTAATTGTGGATTATTATTATTTACACATGAGTACACACTTCTTAACCTTCTTCTGTCTAAAATTGATGATGGAATGAAATGTGCGTCCAGTGCGCAAGACAGAACTGTTCCCTCAGTAAAGCAGCACAACATTGTTTGTGCACTGCCAGCGCTACCTGGACGAGGCAGAACGGGAGAAGATGCAGTATGCGCAAGAACTAAAGGACTATCAGCAGACTGAGGCCTTTCAGATCACCACTGCTAAGATCCAAGACAAGAGGATCAAGAAAGGTGACAACAACTGAGCTCTACTTACATCATACTACATGTAATGTACACCACACCACAGGGGATAATGGCTACATACTGTATATTTATTATTTCCGTACTCTGTGCTATGTGCGCTGTAATATGCACCTACATTTTCTCTTTCAGAAGACACTCCATCTGTCATCATCAGTACTAGTTCAGAGCCCTCTTTATCAAAGGTACATAACACGTCCATATCTTGTCACTGTATATTCTGCATTTTCACATAAATCTCAAACATATGCTCTTGATGTATTTTAGGCTTCTGACCTCACAAGCAGATTCGACATCCCTATCTTCACAGAGGAGTTCCTCGATCAGAACAAAGGTAACAGGAAATGATCGTTAGAAAATGGCTGAGTGAGTACTAAAGCTAAGACAAATAAGCTAACAGGATTTTTTAAACAAACCCCCTGACGCTGTAAAGTCCCATCCAACATATCATGCAAGACATGATCTTGTACTGCCACTGAATCCTGTTTTATTCCTCTCTTTGCGCTTTCAGCTCGAGAGGCGGAGTTGCGACGGCTCCGTAAGGCCAATATTGAGTTTGAAGAGCAAAATGCAGTGCTTCAGCGGCACATCAAGGACATGTACAGTGCTAAAGAGCGCCTGGAGGCTGAATTGGGGCTGGACGAGAAGCGTACTCAGGCTCTTCACCAGCACTTGCTGGCCATCAAACACACGTTGGTCAACAGTCTGTCATCGGTCCCTCTGCCAGGTCAGCACTCAGGTGGATGTATTTAGTCAGAGGAGAAAGACGGATGGATATCAGATGAATCTCCAGCTACAATGTTATGTTTTCAGGCTAGATCTATTCAGTTTAGTCCCATAATATAAATGTAGTTATAATGTTGGCACTGGTAAACCACCAGTGAAAAGAACACAAATTCTCCAATGAACTGGATTGCCATATCAGTGCTTATATTTGGTGATATTTCATGTAGAGAGGATGTGTGGATTTAATTCTTCTTTGACTTTTCTTGTTTTTTAACGTTATTGTTAACTTTACAGGCAAATGGCAACACAAAACAAAATTGCCGTGAGAGTCACCTGACATACATGTACATATAGACAAAATAACACCATGCTGATACATATACTTATAGAAAAAAATACAGGCCTACATCTAAAAGTGCGGAAAAATCCTAAGATAGTAGATAATAATAATAATCATAATCTTTATTTGTATAGCACCTTTCATACAACATTGCAACTCATAGTGCTTCCCAATAAAAGAAAGAGCATTAAAAAAAACACGAGAATATTTAAAAACATGACAAGAAAATAAAATCAAACATTGCCTCTCGCTGCATCAGGCTTTTCCTGGCATCACCTAACGTGGCATCGTCTTACACGGCATCGGGACAATCAACTAGATAACTGATGCCCAGCTCCTTATAAAAGTAGTCAGGTTTTAGTTGTAGATGGGCAGTCATGTCACAATCATGGGAGGGTTAGGCTTCAATTAATAGTAATTATTTTTCCAGCAACCATCAAACAAAATATAACATACTATATATAACACTAGTCTGTGTTAAGCAGGTGTTCAGGTGATACTTCCAATAAGTACAATAGCGAGTCCAGGGGAATGTCCATTTTCCTAAATGTTTGTATTTTTGGTCACCGACCATGACACAGTTTCTCCAGCATTTGTTGGTACAATTGAC
This sequence comes from Pterois miles, assembly GCA_947000775.1. Lineage (NCBI taxonomy): Eukaryota > Metazoa > Chordata > Actinopteri > Perciformes > Scorpaenidae > Pterois > Pterois miles. The sequence goes on from CAMQGK010000171.1 coordinate 16,379,781, forward strand.
TTTCAGTCAGTGGGATCCTAAAGAACCTCATTTTAACCTTTCAGTCAGATTTCCATAGCTGGCTCCCAGCCCCCCTGTGGCATCTAGAACATGTGCTTTCCCAGGCGTCATCGTCCGCTGTTGGATTCAGCTCTAGTTCCCATTGTCCTTTGATATGTAAAGTGTTATTCAATGCATCTAGCATTCGCTTTTTGTAAATATGGGATTTTTTTTTTTGTTCTTCTTTGACTTTTCTGAACAGGCACAGGTGAGACAGCGTCTCACGGGAACTTGGACTCATACCTGAGTCGTCTCAGCGGAGTGCTGGAGGGAAACCCTCACAAGCATCGCGCACTGCTCACCCAGCTTTGCGAGGTCCTCTCTCATCTGGACAGGTAACTAAAGACTCCCACACTCAGCCTGGTGGGGTTGACGAGGTTTGGGAGCTATATAATGAAGTGTTGATACTTTTTGCTTCTTCTAATGAATCAGCTGGCCTTTACCTTGTCTAAATATAAATATGGATGTACATTTTCATTTTTCAGGCTTGATTTTTGAGATATTTTGTCACATTTATGACTTTCTATGTGAAGTCAAGATTTTAAGTAAATAATGTCCAAATTTTGACATAGTAATCCAAAGTTATTTTGCAGTTAAATGCACTTCTATTTGTATTTTGGGCTGGAATTTTCATTATTATGAAAGTAATAATGAAATTAATATGAAAGTATTATGACCCATCCCTGTAGCAACTATTGAACCTTAGTCCAACATTATTTTCCATTTAATTTGTTTACAAGTCGATAACCATATATAATATTTATATATAAATATTTTTATTTGTGTGCTTTAATTTGTTCGTGAGTGTTAGGGAAAATTGTTAGGAAAGGGTTCTTCCCCTGTCTTTCTGTGTCATATATACTGTATATTAAGAATAATCCGCCAGTTATATTTTCATTTAGAGATCATTAGCTCCCTCCAACTCTGTTCTAGTACAGGTTGTTTTCCTTTCTCCCCACCTCCCAAGGTTGGCGCAAGGGTTTAGTGAGTGATCTTCACTCACACAGACTCAAATTATTTACGCTAGAAACATTCTCAGTTGTCTCATTTATATCTAAGGAATGTGTTTGGGTTATCAGGGTGCACACTGAGCCAGGTAAAAAGTCCCTGCTGGCCAGCTGCGTGGTCAGAATAGAGTTGGCGACACACGTGTATTGCTGACTTGATTCTCTTTGAATACAAAACATAAAGTAAACCTAGTGGAAGTCATTCTGGGTCTCCGGTCCACTTCTTCAGTCGCTTAATTAATTGCTCTAAATATTTTCCTTGACAGTGAGAAGTTATGAGGAGACTCCAGCCAGCGACTTTTTCATTCCTGCATCAGAGGGACGCGTGACGGGCTTGGTGGTGTTAGGTCAAGTCAGTGCCATTCAACAGAGCATGTGGATATCTCAAGGATAGTAAAGGCAAGGGTACAAACACTTCACCACACACACAGTCCGCGTCTACATGCCTCTTCTTTATGAATATATGTATTCTGCGGAATATGTGTATTCACGCACATGAGTTTTTGTGAATGTAAATCTGTGTGGCAGGGTTGAGGGTTTTTACAGTTCAGGAATTTCTTTAGATGTAATGTAATTTTATCTTCAGTCAAATTTACCCCAACCTTATTGTGTAGTATCAGCAGTTACCTACAGGCACCATGATCTGTCCAACAGGACAAGCCTAAATATTTGTTTACAGTTGATGCCATTTGGCATTTGGTGGGGGGGGGATGTGTACGTAGTATTATTTAGAATGCATGGAAAACAAATAGAACTGGAAAAGGTGAAAATCAAATGTTGGGGTTTACATGTTTGAATTTACATTGATATTGGCAGGTTGGTGAATGGACAAGCAGTTTCACATGTTGTCAGAATATTATATATTTGTGAAGTATATTTGTATTTTCCGAAATGTTCATTAAACCATACTGAAAATGTTTCCAACAAAAAGGTGAACGTGTACAATGTTGCTTTTTTTTTTAAACTGTTGTGAGACACACTGAATCATTTAAAATGCCCCAGCTCAAGGTTAAAGTCAAATCACAAAACACACTGTTTTCCCCTCTCAAATATGCATCACCCTAGAAGTAACTGGTGAAATATGGCGTTGTGTGATTTTGTTGAACTGACCCTAAAGGAGTCTGTGAAGATGCAGTGGATGCCGTGTCCCAGTAGGGGGAGCTGTGGGTCCACACTGGAACAAGTCTTGAATCTTGGGTTGTTGTTTGCGTTTTTTTTTTTTTTTTTTTCATACCGGAAGGATGAAGGTGGCATGACCTGTGGTAAATGTGCAAGAGTTAAACCCATCCATGGTGAAATCATGGTCACATCAAGGTGTAAATATATAGTTTGCTGTTTTGTTTTTCCTGTATTTTGCAAACTTTAGCACTAACATGGTATCTGCTTTTAGTCAACTGAATCACCTCAGCCGAATCAGTGATGTGCGTCACCATTACTGTGTTACTGTTAAAAATGTGAATACATGCATTTAAGGTGAAATTTGTATTAGAGTCTATTGGAGTTTATTAGACTTGACAGATTGCCACAGCCGCCGCCACGTGGCTCTCAAAATGGCTCTATCTTAGCCTGGTAGCGGCTAGTTCTAGCTAGCTGCTGGCTAAGGTGGGAGCCAGAGATTCTCGCGAGACTGACAGAGTAGGCGTTGGCCTCTGATAGGATAGGTCGTGGGGCAGCGAGTCTCGCGAGAGTTTAGCCAGCGCTCTTTTCAGATTTCGCACTTTGCCGGCTCCCTTCTAGTCATGACCGCTAAGCCGACGGCTAGCAGCTAAAGGTGCGATCAGTGCAAATAACGACAATAGTACGGATAGAGCTAATAGTGTAGATCTGGAGTGGGGGGACCGGAGGGTGGATGCTACTTTTCTCCAACAGCACCGTCGATCGGAATGGCATTATTAACGGCAACCGCAGTATGAGCAGGTGCAGTTCAGAGGGTGGCCATTAGCTAAGGTTAGCTAAAAAGACACAAACATGCACGGCCACCGGGTTACAACACACAGACGGAGAGTGACTTCATTTTTTGCTCAGGTAGACGTTACTCCATTATATCTTTACATAGTTTTAACAGTTTTCTGTTCTGAGTGTCGCTGACACTTGCAGTCAGTGTATGTTAATGTGCTAAGTAGGGCTAATTATTACATGACCCTGTCTGAGCTGGGTAATATTGACCATCTTTCACTGAATACCTGCATGTTGATAATGTGTAATTATCTGAGGAAGATGTTTTTTGAGGAGTAAATGAAAAATGTAGGCTAGAGGCAGACGGCTAATGATCAGGTGTTTGAGCATCTCCATCCCCCTCCGCCGCCCTGACGTCACTGCCAGGCTCGGTCCACGCGCAGTGGCGGTGCTGAGGCTGAACAAGATGGCTGAGTGTCGAGGAGCGGAGAGCTGAGAGACAAGTGGACAGGAAGCGTCTCAAATTTATTCAGACACGTCAAAAACAAAAAAAAAGACAGGAGGAATTGCGACACTGGCGTTCACTCTCGAAGTGTGAAGATATATATTTTTTAATTTTCGCCAGGCGTAACGAGCCCTGCCAGGCCCCGTCTCTACCAGCGACGGCAGGCTTCTCCATCCACCCCCAGCCCAGCGGTTCACTCCCAGGCTGTATATTTGCACCGATTAGCCCAATAACGGAAGCTGGTGAAGAGGCTGGACCCTGCACTAAAGGCACATATAAGAGATGTCATTGCTGTGTGTTGGAGGTAAGAAAACAACTATGTCTTGACGCGACTTGCTGTGCATGTCCTCGACCTGCTGGTGTGAGCAGCTTAAATGGCTCTTTACAGATTTTGGGGATTCACCTGTTAGGATAACGATCCATCCATCAGTATTAATGGAATAGCCGTTTTTGCAAGGAAATGTTAAAACGCGGTTAAAATGACAGTTTAATACAAATCCCATTAATAAGGATACTTCACACCCCCTTTGGAGATTCTTCATATTTCTAATCTGTATCTACACCCTGAAATCTGTCACTCCTGCTGTCCTACTAATTTGAGCTCGTTTTACAAAGCATGCCATCGCTACAACCGGATCGATTTATGGAGTAGGTGTATGCTTTCTGGCAGCCGCTGTCAAACATAGTAAAACTAGATGTAACCCACTCTGTTTCCCCCGTGTAACAGAAGCGTGGGGTGTTTTTTTCATTTTGGTTAAAAAATGTTTGGTTTGGTTGTTTTGATTGAAAAGCATCTCCAGTGCAGACATTTCGTCTCAGTTTTCATGCGTAATTTAATAAACAGCGTGTGCAGTACCCTTATGTACAGGATGGTATTTCTTTAAGCCACGTGATTAGTTTCAGTAATATGTATTTCTGTTTCTACCATTGATTGAGCTCTTTAATGACAGCCGCAACCTGTTCTGTCTTTGAATAATTCAGTATTCCCCAGTGGTGTCCAAATTGGTTTTCTACTGTATAAACAGGCTGCAACTCATCATATTTTACTGTATTATGACTGCAGGGCAAATCTCATCCCGTTCATTAATAGTTTGTCATTTCATGTTGCTTGTGATGTATTTCTCCAGTGAAACAAAAATGGACCCCCAAAGAGATCTGTTGTAGATTTAAGGGCTTATCTAAAATGTATAGTTTTTGTAAGATTTTTGTATCAGGCTCTCCAGTTAGGAACAAAAGACCTTTATTTATTCTAATTAACCTGATCTGAGTCTATTGCTGTCTGATATGATTTCATTTGAATTGCATTATTGTGCAAGAGTAAACTGGATGGATAGATTGTGCAAATGCCTAGGGAGTGAAATGCTATTATCCTGGGATCTCACGTAACCTCTGAAACATCCCTCAAATCCCAGAAGCAGGTTTAAAGTTTCATAAGGAATAAAAATGCCCCCCTTTTAGAGTCATTTTAATTTTTTTTTTTTTTTTGTACTACCTCTTGGCAACACGTAAAATTAAATGCATGTTGTTGCAGCATTCATTCAATACCTTAAAAAAAACTGCTTATGAAGAGACTAATTTGATGCAGAAAAACTATTTATTACTCTTAGACATGTTTAAACAGAGCTGCAGCTTTTTAAAATCGAGTTTCCCAAATTGCGCAGGTAATAACATCTCCTCAACAACTCCTGAGCCTAAAATTAGGGACAAATTTGCACCTGCACTCTGAGAATTTGCTGCCAGCTTGGGCTCTTTTCCTACTCTGAGAGACTTGATAGATACAGTGCCTGATTTATCAGGGAGCAGTGACGGAAAGATGTAAAATCGACTCCAGACTTCAGGCTCCTTCTGCAGATTTCTGGCGAGGGTGGAGCAGGCTTGTAGTGTGTATGAAGAGGCTGCTATGTTGTTGACACCAGTGCTAGAGCTGATGGAACAGTTGTCAGGATTGAGATCCAGACTCATTGGTGGTCCCTTTATGTCCTCAGGCTATGTTGGCATAGCAACTCAAATGGTATTTTACCTCTCTGCTGGCATTTTCCCATTAGTTTCCACACACACTTTCATAGGCCTGCAGCTAGGTTTATATTGATATTATGCTATATAGAATGAAGAAATATAGAGGATGATGAGCATGGCCGTTTACCTCGAGCTGCACAGTAACATAAGTGGGGCTGTAGTATTGCAGCTGTAACATTGCAGTAGCAGTGATGTGGCATTGCCTTGTCAGATGTGTGTGTACTCTACTTCCATGTGTCGTGATGTTAGACGTAGTCTGTGAAATGATGCAGCCTGTGTCACAGAAGCTGAATAAGCACATTCAGATCTGGCAACCATCCTCTTACTGTCATTCTAACGTCTATAACAGAGTGAGACACATCCTCATTAGTGTCACCGTCTCTCATTAAGGCATTATCCAAACATCTATTTAAGGCTATTTATACACTGTATATAGGCAGATCATTAGGGAAGATTATTTATTTATTTAGTTTTTGCAAAAGAAGAGAAATGAATATAATTTTGTAACAAACCGTCCTTGGCTAGTTCTGAGTCTTATTACCATTTCAAACACATTACTGTGTTATTGTAATAATGACTAGGGATGCTGGGGAGTCTGGGAATAGGTAGGAGCAAAGATCAATTGTGTTTTTAATGGAAATATATACAGTAGATACACTGCAGTGTCCATATTCTGTGGCTAGTGATTCCAAGGTTAGCTGTAGTGTGTTCTCTGAAGGTCTGCACTGTCTTTGTCTTGCTTAATCAATTTGTTACTTGGTCTGAATAATGTCAGAAAATGGTGAAAAATACAAGTGTTTCCCAAAGCCCAAGATGATGTCCTCAAATGTCCTTTTTTTTTTTTTTTTTTTGTCCACAACTAAAAGATATCCAGTTTCCTGTCCAGTTGTAAAGAAACCAGAAAATATTCACATTTAAGAAGCTGGAATCAGAAAATTTAGATTTTTGTCTTTTAAAAAATGACTCAAATCGATTTTTCGATAGTGTTACTGCTTTTACTTCAGTAGAGATATGAGATTTTCTTCCACCTCTCATTATACTTTTTTCCAATCCAGTGATTTTGGCCCATATCAGGCCGATACAGATACTGCGTATCGGTTCAGCGGCAGGTGAACCAAAGACATAATATTCAGCACTATGTGGCTGAGTTTTATCTGGCAGAGGAGACAGAAACATGCTGTAATGATCTCAGTGTTTGTAACTGTTTTTCACTTAATTGTGCACTTAAGTCATTTCTCTCTTTTTGTCATAATCTTAAGGTTTTTCTTCCCTGTCTGCTGGTTTATATTGTTGTTCAGGTGTCAGTAGAATTGCTCTGAAGTGTGGGCTCTTTGAAAGCCTTTGACTGGAAAACCTCAGGAAATAGAAAGCCCCTTTAGGTCGTCTACACCAGGGCGTGAGCGAATGTATTTTGTCCAATTTTCCCCAGCAAAGAAAGAGAAATGAGATTCTGTAATTGCCGTGGCAGGGGCTCAACATTTTCTGTTGAGGGTTTGCAGAAAATGTTTTTTTTTTTTCCTTCACCTACTCCCCTTCACTGTGCTGTAGCTGCAGCAGTGATGGGTTAGTCTTATGCCTGTGAGCTGTAAGCACCCCCCCCCCCACACACCCCTTTCTGGCACCCCCCATCCCTGTCACACTGAAGTGGTTATTTTTAGTGTTGGGGATGCAGCTCTCTCTGCCCGCATCCGGCTGCACAGAGAGATTAATGGAGCACGAGAGAAAGCGATAGAAAGGGAGCACACGTGCATACTCGCCACATGGCAGGGGGAGCTTGTAGGAGCGAGTGATTGAAGGGGAGAGAGAGACGGAGAGAGAGAGAGAGGGCCGATGACTGGTGGATGGTGAGGAGAGGGTCGTGTATGAGAGAGAGGGAGCATTGGCAAGGCTGCAGCCAAGGTGTATCTGTCATTTACTGTCTATTTAAAGCAGAGAAATGAGTAATTTGAACGCCTCTTTGTTGAATGCATATTCAGGGCTTGCATGGAAAACAGCCTCCCATACCTCTTAGGTGTGGCTGCCTAGTCAGCAGCTCAAGTATCAGGATCACAGGCACTGTTTGCATTGGTTCAGGAGGCTCACTGAACCCATAGAAATGCATCTGTATTTTTATAATAATGCAGAACTAATAAAATATTGTAATGATATATATTAACCTTGTTGATAGATGAGATAGATTTGTGATCTTATACCTAATAACATTTATCCATGCAAATATTCTATTACATCATGTAAACAGACCTCACGTCTATCACCTGTACACTCGAGATCAGTCTGGAGACGTAGCCACTTAAAAGATGGGTGGGTAGTACTTTCTTTCGTTGTTGTTTTTTTAAACAAAAAATACAGGTTTTCTACTGCAATAACTCCTGAAAATGAGATGCAATACAGCCTCCAGTAGCCTAAGTAAAATTTCAGGCAATCTCCTGGTTATCTCCCTTTAGCTTGCTGCCTTCTTATTTAGATGCTTGTAGTAACATGAGGAGGTATAGTATAGTTAGCTATTCGTTTCAACTTAACAAATCAGCCGTTCCTTGTCCGTTTCAGCGCTTTCACAGTGAGCGACAGGAATAAATGGAAACAGCGGCGTCTGACAAAAGTTCAGCTCAAAACAGCTCCCTGTGCTGCGCAGTGCGCTGTCGCTCGTGGCCACTTAGGATATTCTAATAGAAAATAATGCAATCAAACTTGTTTTGAACCCTTAACCTTAAAGTTCAAGCTGCGCCTATGATCAGGATGTGGATTTTACTTTGAAATAGAAGCACATGCTTCACCAAACCACTTGCTCTGCCACCTGCCTCATGAATCAGAGTGATATTTAAGTGATAAGCATTATCCCAGGGGTTCGCTGGGGTGACGCTATTTTTAGAGGCATACTTGTTCTGCTGTCACTGACTCAGAATGCGTTTCTTTATCAGCATCATTTTTTCTCCCCTAACTTTTAAGCTTTTTTTTATTTAATAACTGGCAGTGTTTATTATTATTTACAGGTCATATATTATAAATCGCACATGTTCAGAGAATTTTTAAGGGCTTGCTTTCGAGGTCCAATTACATTTTATATTATGCTTATTTCCTGTATTTCTTTTCTGAAATGTAACATCAGTGAAAAGAGGTAATCAGCAGGGATATAAAACAACAAAAAAAACCCTAGCGCTCTGAATATTAATAACTCACTGCTGAACATAGGGATGCTGGGCATCGGCAGGGTGCCGGATTGAATGAATAATGAATAGGTTGCTGACGTCACTGTAGTTTTAAAAGTCTGGTAGCTCCAGAGGTCCCTGCATGGACGAGCACCTCAACAGAGCTTTGTCTATTGTGTTGGACAAAAAGCAGCACTTCTCCGTCTTTTATCCACCATCCCCCCGTTGTCAACCATGCAGGAATACATACACAAACATCACTCAGAGAGGACGAGGCATGTGGCCACTCTCCTCCCTGGCATCGGCTTTTACTCTCACCTGCACAAAGTGTCCTCCCGGCCCTGTGACATCTCCTGCTGAACGGATGCAGTGTTTCATATTGAGATCCTGGCGTTCTGTCCAAAGAGGATAGAGGAGTCTCTCTCTGCTTTGTTTTAAAATGCCAGGCTCCTGTCAATCACTGGCCAACCAGACTTTCAGACATATGAACTACAGGCAAAGGCCTGCCTGGACTGTAGGCAAAAATCACATCACACAGTAAGCTTCAGCCTCAGAAAAGCCTTTGAGGATTTACTGAATGTCATATTTATAGCATGAAAAGTGACTAATCTTTGAGAACAGTCATGTTAACGTGTTTGGAGGTTTTATATTTTTGCTCACTTTTTCCATAGTTAGACTAACTTCATGCTTGTTTTTTCTGTTTGTTTGCAGTGAAGAAAGCCAAGCTCGATGGACCCCAAGGTGAGTTGTGACCTGTGGATATCATCCGTTTGTTGCTTATTTTTACTGAATCAGGTTGTTTCATGTAAACACACACAGTAGCATGACCAATGGTATGTCATACATAATTCAGTCTTTAAGTCAAGTCAACCTTAATGTATATCGCATGTTTAAAAACAACCACAGTTGCCCAAAGTGCTGAACACGTACATAATAAAATGAATACTATGCAAACAATAAGAACATTGCAAAGTCAATAGCCATAATGAGCACATAACAGAAGTAAAAGAGCAGCAGCACAACAGAAATAAACTTAATCAAATGCCAGCGAGAAGAGGTGAGTTTTCAGCAGCGACTTAAATGATACTACAGTCTGAGCAGTTTTAACATGAAGAGGGAAACTGTTCCAGAGATTAAGAGCAGCAATGGCAAAGGCTCGGTCACCTCGATTTCTGAGTCTAGTTCTGGGGACGTCCAGGAGCATCTGATTGGTCGACCTCAGTGCTCTAGCTTGAGTATGAAGGTGCAATACTTCTGATAGATAGGGTGGTGCCAGCCCATTTAAAGCCTTAAAAACAAGCCATAATGTACATTTTTAAATTAGATTTTATAGTGTTCAGTGCACATTTTTTTTTACTAATATGTACATATTTCATATATATTATCTGTCACTTTATGTGCAGATTTTAATGTACATCTGTCATTGTAAATATATAAATCCTACTCATTGTGCATCCAGTGTATAGACATCTTCACATGTACATAGTGTACATAATTATCCAGTCCATATCCATCCAGTATTTATTTATTTGGACCATTTGTATTGTTTACATCTTCCAGAACGCTTGACTTGTATATAGCTATTTTATGATTGTATTCTTATTTTATTGTTGGTCATTGTTGTTCCTCTGTGTAAGTACACTGAGAGTCATAGTCCGTGTGTGTGTATAGTATACTTGGCAAAAATAAAACTGATTCTGATTTTACTTTTTAACAGAGAAATTTAACACATACGTGACCCTGAAGGTGCAGAATGTTAAGAGCACAACCATCGCTGTGCGGGGCAGTCAGCCATGCTGGGAGCAGGACTTCATGTTGTGAGTGTTTCTTGCCCTTTCTCACATCTTCTGCCCTGTTTTATCTCCCCACGCCTTTCCCTCTTTTAACCCGTCTTCTTCTGTAAATCTGCCTCATGGATTGTTGCCTAATTAGGGGACAGTCTCTGCTGCACAATTTCTTACTATTCCCTCCTCTTCACACTTCTCCTCCTCCTCTCACACTTTCTACCCCCCACTGCCTTCTCCTTTAAATAGCACCTGTAGTGCAATGAGCCTTTTCTCATTGAAGTTAGGCAGGTGGCAGAGAAAGGCTCACAGCATACTGTACTAGCAGACTATTAAAGTTTGTGACCAAGAAAGGAGACTTTAGATTAATCAAAGAAAGTGTCAGCTAAGCCATAAATAATAAGCCATGTAAATAAGTCTGTTAACAGGTCTTGTGGGGAGTACTACTGCATATGTAAAACGGTTGTATAAAGTCCTTTGTGGCTCCAGAGGGAGCCACGTGAAATCTGATAAATTACCTCACGTGATGGCACTCGAATCAGGGTCAGTTGGGGCTTAAGTTTGAAAATGAAAAATATCTATATAATTTTGAACATACTTTGTTACTCCTAAAGAGTGAAACCATCATTAAATGGTCTGTAATGCAAGAAATCAAAGTATTTAAACTTAAAGGTACTTCAAGAGTGCAATATGTTTGCTGTTGAGATAATCGTACATTCAGGTTGATGTAATCCCAAAAAATCTACATCAAAGGCAGGTGTGAGTTTGTATTAATATATAAATAGTTTCAATGTAGGCATTAAATAATGAATGCTGTCAATTCACATAAATAGAGATGTCACCTCGGGCTCAGTTCAGCACACAGATGTTGTGCAACACAGAGCAGCAGGGTCAGCTGTGACATTTATACTTCCTAAAAGGAGTTATTTTTGCCCTCTGTCTCTCTCTTTGAAGAGCGAGGGGGCGACATAACACCTGCTCCAGCAGAGTTCAAACACCCAGTGAAGAGGGTTTCTCTAGGCTTCAATACACCTCCGGAAAGTTGTCTGAAATAGGAGAAAAAGCTAAACACAACTGGCACCGCTTCAATGTTTAATCTACTACAGTCATAGCTTTAATCTAAACTAAAACAGCACATTTCTTCTTGCCCTCCTACTCCTTTCCCCTTCACCTTTTTCACTTTTGTGAAGTAACACATCATTCAGCAATTTGCCAGATTACTTACAGATTATTAGATGTTTTCATATCAAAGCTGTGGTTATTATTAGGGTTTCTCTGAAGACAGCCCTTGGGCCTCAGAAGAGGCAGTGCTTAATGAGAAATGCTTAGCAAGGTGATAAACTGCTACTTGTAATCACTTTATAAATCATAACTAGTTCAGACCTTAGGTATATTTGCTGTATATGAAGCATTTTTGTTTGTCATACAGAAATATAAATATAGATAGTCTCTGCTGTTGTCCTATGTGCTCTCTCTTCCATCCTGCCAGCAGCCTAGTTGACAATCACCTACTCTTTCCATCTTCATGCTGAATGACTCATTTCCCACAGCAGATTGAATCACAGTGCATATCCATCGCCAGATTTAAGTGCAGCTCCTGATGGCATAGGCTGTATTTCTGTTGAAAGCCCTTTACAACCCTGTCTCCACTCACTGTTTTATAACATTCTGTATTATTTTACTCTCTTCCCTTTGCCTTTTTTTGCTCTTCATTTTTCTTTTTCTAAATCTGTCTCTTCCTTTTTCTGCTGAGCAGTGAAATAAACCGCCTGGATCTGGGCCTGACAGTGGAGGTGTGGAATAAAGGGCTGATCTGGGACACCATGGTGGGCACCTTATGGATCCCTCTACGCAACATACGGCAGTCCAATGAGGTACACTTTCTCTCTCTGTGGCTCCTAGGTTTTATTAGCTATGCTTTGCTATGCTACACAAAATACTCCAGTAAGAGTGTTGAATTAATGCAATTTTTAAAATAGTCTAATCAGCATATGGGTTACTTTTGTTCTTTTTTCTTGTGAATTTCTCCACTGTGGGACTAATAAAGGAATATCTTATCTTATCTTTAATATACTGTATATATATATATATATATATATATATATATATATATATATATATATATATATATATATATATTTTTTTTTTTTTTTTTTTACCAATGTAAGATGCTGTATTTTCCATTTAAAGAAATAGTTCCTCTAGGGATGCTAATTTTGAAAAAAAAAATTGTAACTCATAATCAACTCTTGTTAATCAATTATTAACTGTCAACCAACAAAATTAGTTTGTCTCATAGTGGTGCACCAGCTGCAGTGCATAAGCACAACAGACAGCTAAGTCCCTGGTTCTGCCCTGCGGGAGTGTTGGCAGCCAATGTGCTGCGTGTAGTGTCGCGAACATACAACCACTTTCCCAGTGAAAGTCCGCCACCACCGCAGCATCATTTAGTTTAGTTTAGCAGGTTGTCAGCTGTGACTGCCCGACATAACGGCACTCTGTCACCAGGTTTAACTTTAGCGATTGGCTGAGAAAACATGTGTATGTGCTACGTCAGCAGCTGTAGCGCTGCTGGAGGCTTCATGCTCGCCGCCGCTGCAAACATACGTTCTGTCAGCGTGGCGTAACTTTAGCAACTGTCCAACAAAAGGAGTGTTTGTGGTGGGGGTGACTGTGGGTTTGTTGGTGGCGTTATAGCTGTGTACGTAGCTGTAGCAGTGTGTACAGTTTATTTGTCGGTGAATAAATGCTACGAGGCTACAACCCCTCTGCTCAAGACCAGAGCCAACTTCCTGTATCTGTAACTCTGGCGCAGACTCTCTTAAGGTGGACCAACTTTCTGCTAAATCTCACAAACCACTTCTCTGAGTTTTGCTCAGCTTTTTAATTATCAATATTTCTTTTAATCGTTTAATGATAGCATTAATTGGTTAATATTCTTAATGTCGGTTAACGGTTAAACAATCAATTATTAACATCCCAATGCTCAACATTTTTGGGAATGCACAGATTAGCTTTCTTTCCAAGAGTTGGATGAGAAGATGGATCAAATATGAAGCTACAAATGGGGCGATTATCTCCGTATGAATATTGGAAACAGGACAACTGGCTAGCTTTAAAGTACATATACTAATACCTCTAAAGCTTACTAAGGCTGTATTTAAAACAGCATGCTATACTAGTAATACACACTGATTTGGCTAAAATGTAGCATGGAGTATGCCAACAAAAGTGAAATCTACAATATGCCAAAATACCCAGATGTTGCACCGATGGTGAAAAAAATCTCCAGTAAGCATTGGACCAGACCACCTCTCTACTGTATCCCACAGTGCAAAGCGCTGGAACGGTACAGGCTATGGTCATGACAGCTGTGGCCACTGTGCTTTAAGAGCTTGTTTAAAGGCTAAAGCCTGGCCCAGCATGCTGTAAAATAAAGTGATTTAACAGTTTCATACCATACTATGTTATACTGAGGAATGCAGGATGTACTCTATACTGCATACTGTGCTCATCAGTAGTATGTAATATGCTGTTTTAAATACAGCCCAATAGACCTTTTCATAGCAGACATTTTGTCTTGTCATAGTTAAAAATATAGGTAAACTATTTCAGTTAATGATGGCTCACATCCAGGAAGTGTCTCACTAAGCCATGACAGTGAGCCATCGTGCACAATACCAACAACCTGGAACGAGCACACCTAAATGAAAAGCAATTGATTTTGGTGTCATCAGGTACACTTGTGCTTTTCCTACTATAACAAGCCAAAATGTCTGCTGTGAAAAATGTCTGTTGTTGTTGTGGACAAGCCGACTGACTTCCTGGAGTTTTGTCACACTGAGGCAGTTAATCAGGCCTGATAATCAGACTGAGTTACCGTTTCATATAGCAAATGGTATATTTATCATGCAGTAAGTATAGCTGCCTATAGTCATTTCTCTGCTCCTCTTCCTCTGTCTCTTCCAGGATGGTCCAGGCCAGTGGCTGACTCTGGACTCCAATGCGATCATGGCTGAGAATGAGATCTGTGGAACCAAAGACCCGACCTTCCACAGGCTGCTGCTCGACACCCGCTTTGAACTGCCACTAGGTTCGGCCTTTCATCATAGCTGTATTTATCCTACCTTGAGCTTTGTTTTTTTTTTTTTTTTTAGAGTGGTGCAATGATGAAGTATTTTTGTTGGCCAAACAGGAAGTTAGCATTGCATGGGTTCCCCGTGGATGTATAAAGAGAACTGGATACAGCGTTGTGGGCACGTTCCCATTCATTCCTATGAGAGGTGCTCAGTGACGCATGAAGCCAAAATGGCTTTACTGCAGAGTGAAGTACCCAGATCATCCGACAAACTTCCACATCCATTGGGTCCCATGGAGCAGTAGTGTTTCCTTTAACTCCGCCTCCCAGCCATCGATCAGGGTTTCATTCACATGTACAGAGGAAGGGAAATTATTCCAGATTCTGCTGTTTGTGCATTTTACAACTTTTAGGACAGGTGGGCTAACGGTGGGCTATTGAAGTGTTTGTACTGGGAAGTTGATTTACCAGAAAAAAAAATTATCTGCAGATTTATAGATTTCTCTTTCTCAATGTAAGCCTATGTGGAAAAGCCCTTTTTGGGTCCATTGGCATCACGTGATGGACACGGACTTTGTGCCGCCATTTGGCCAAATTTGCGTCAAAGCCCTGCGCTCTTACTTGGGAATTGGGGTTACCTTGATTTTTGAATTGTGAATGCAATCGCCAGAAGTAAATAGCTAATGTTAGGCTGTAAACAACAGCCACAGTAACTGTAGCCACTGTAAAACCACAGGTTTTAGGACTCATTCCTGCACCACTCTAATAATGCTAAAGATTTTAGATATATAGTATTGATATGTTTCAACACAATGCAAAAACAGGAAGATACCAGAGGAACAGGCTGAATGTTTGTGTTGTGTGTTACAGACATTCCTGAGGAAGAGGCCAGATACTGGGCCAAGAAACTTGAGCAACTAAATGCCATGAGAGATCAAGATGTAAGAATGTCATTCTCCTCCACATTCCCATAACTCTCTCTGCACCATCTGTCTTCTGTATTTTCTCATCTCTTTATTCCTTTCTTTCTTTCATGACACCTTGCCTAATCTGTTTCCTTTCTGCCTCTTTCTTCATCTTCTATACGCTCTCTAATTACACTCTATGGCTGCCAATAACTGCAGAATTATAGAGTCAATAGTTTTACCAGCAATTTTTCCTCAGAAGTAGTGCTGGATATCATTCTCTAAGATGCCTGTTGTTGTGTTTTTTTTCCTCTCAGTATGCCTATCAAGAAGAACAGGAGCGGCCACTCCAGGCACCAACCACACAGTGCTGTGAGTGTCACAACCCACCTCCTCCTGTTCTGTCCCCCGCTGTGTCCTTTTTATTCCCCCTCACCTCAACCCCTCTGCTCCGTCACACTAAGAACGGGACTAGATGGGAGGTAGAAATGAGGCTGATGGATGAAGCCAAGGATGGAGGAACTGAGGGAGGAAAGCCGATGTGACAAATCATGCATGCAAACCCGCCTGAGTGGAATGACTTATAGGTGCTAGATGTCTGATGAATGTGAACCGACATACGATGGGTTGTCAGACACACACCACCCTGACTGACTGTCTATCATCACTAGATGATGACACAAGGAGCAAGTGTGTGTGTGTGTGTGTGTGTGTGTGTGTGTGTGTGTGTGTGTGTGTGTGTGTGTGTGTGTGTGTGTGTGTGTGTGTGTGTGTGTGTGTGTGTGTGTGTGTGTGTGGTATAAATCTATGGACAGGGGAGTTGGATGATGGCATGATGCTTGTGTGTGCAGAGATTACATGATATTTTCTGTTGTAGTTACTTGGCAGCAACAAGGCCTGCAGCATCTGAACAAAAGCTGATTTTCATCTAAGCTTCTCTAAAGACCTTGTGCTTTTCTTTTCTCCCATACATGTACATAAAGACTCGCTTGTGAACCCTCTGCACACATTTACATCTTAAAACAACTATTTCTCTGGGGTACACATCTCTACATGTTTGCTTACCTGGCTTTGTGGACTGCTGATGTGTTTAATTTGTGGAACAAACCTAATTTGGTCTCTCCAACCCTTTATCTCTGTACAGGTAATTGGAGTCTGTGGGGAGATCAGCAAAGTAAGTTTCTTTCATGCGCTTCTGCTAATGACTTGGAGTAATTCTGTATTTATTGTCCATGTCTCATTTAATGTAATGATCTCCTTGTGTAGTTTTCCTCAGAGACCATTAGCTGCCATGAAAATATGTATTTTTTTTCCCCATGCGTCCTCTCTGAACTTCCTGTCAGCTCGTATCCATATTCACCTGATGGAGTTACCGTAAATCAGGGGTGTCCAAACTGGGGCCGACCAGCCTGACATTCTGTGAACCATTAACCTTAAATGCAAGTTAATTATTATTGCAAATGGCATACTTTCACACAATTTATTCAGATGGAACCAAACAAAATCTCAGCAAGCTTTTAGCAAAAATCACTCTTCTAAATTCAGTAACTTCTAAATGTTGACATGTTAACAGGATAAGTTCTCCATATGAATCTCTGTGTCAATCGTTCTTTCATTTTTCAATTGAACATCACAAATCAAAAAAAAAAAAACGTTATTTAAGATAAGATAAGATAAAATATTCCTTTATTAGTCCCACAGTGGGGAAATTTAAGATGAAAATACAGTTATTTGATTTTGAATCAGATATCAAACGCAAAATGTATTTTCATTTTAGACTTGGATCAAAAATACAAAATGGAAAAATGTGCTGCTAGACCAAATTTGATTTTAGTATTTAATGCTGAGTATTTGTATATTTGTTTCTTAAGACCCTAATGTTAATCAGTAGGTATGAACGCAACATTTAATTTGTCAGGTTTACAAGACCCAGTTTGATTGTCAGTTGAAAAACAAAAGAACAAAAGATACATGGATTCAGGGCATATTCAGAATTGTGGTATTGATCATTAAAAAAAAATCAATTTGCTAAGATTTTAGAATTTATTCACCTCAGAAGACTAAACATACAACTTGTCTTCACTAATGTGAAGGGTGACACTGAGATCTTGACATCATTAAGTAGGCCAGGTCTGGCTCAAAAGCAGTGGTTTTGATGCACAAGATGTCACCCAGGTGAGACTCCCTTAATCTCGTCCTCACATGGTTCTTGATTAGTTGATAACCGAGAATGTCTTCTCACACAAGTATGTCGAGCCAAACAAGCTAAGCATTTTCTTAGCAAATGTTCAAATCTCTTGGAACCTGCCTTTATCCAGCTGGCGGTAAAAGTTGACAAGAGGGAGCTGTTGGTGCCGACTGCAGCACTTGGCATCACACTGCAGCTCAATGAGGTCCAGCTGCAGGTGGTCTGGAGTGTCATCAGGGTCCACGGAGGAAGGAGAGGAAAAAAAACATGATCTCCTTTTCAATAGCTGCAAAATCCTGAAAGCGCTGTTGAAACTCCTCAGCCAGGAATGAGATGTCTGCTGCATACCTCCTCAATTGCACACTGATGTTGTGGCGGGCCGCATATTATTGATTTTATGACAGAGGCTGCGGGCCGGTGGAAATTGAACACGGGCCGCAATTGGCCCGCGGGCCGGACTTTGGAAATGCCTGCCGTAAATTAATTTCTGTGGCGTTAATGTAGATACAGCTGAGTTTTTCCAAGGGCATAATTACCACTGGGCACTATAAGATAGTAACTAGATAATGTTCTTTGTAGTAAAGACCATTATCTATCAGAAAGTCTTAGCTATCTACTGTATAAAGGAAGTAAATGATTTTAAGAAGGAATACAACATTAGAATATCCACTGTTATAGAAAACATACAAGAAATAGTTTAGCTTTTTTATCTGCTCAATTTAATGTTTTAGTTGCTACTTAAGATACTAGGAGCATTGTGCATTTGTTGAAAATGCCGTCTAGCTTAGTCATTATGAAATACAAATCTTGTCTAAGGGGTCTTGAATGTGCACTTTATGGCTACATACATGTACAACATTGTGTATAGAGACTGATTCAGCAGTTAACCAGTCAGCATCCTCACCAGTTGATCCATGCGGAAGACATGCAGTGCAGTACAGAGCTAGTTTGTCCTGATATTGTGGTCCATCATCCTCTTCTCATCACTTCATCCCGTCTTCCCCTGTGTTCGCGTGAACAGACGAGGATCCAGACAGCGCCGTGGACGACAGGGATAGCGACTACCGCAGCGAGACCAGTAACAGCATCCCGCCTCCCTACTACACCACCTCCCAGCCCAATGCCTCCATGCACCAGTATCCCATGAGGCACCAGCACTACAGACAATCCTACAACGACGACATCCACGAGCTGGACTACGACCACAGAGCCATGAGGTAACAATCGCCCTACAGGCACTACGTAGCCACAGCTAAGACTGAGTGTTTTCCTTTTCATGAGATTACCATGGCGGGTTGTCATAATGTATCAGCAACAAGGAGAAAGAAAAGCAGCTGTTTAATGTTGAAGTTGTAATGTCACACTCCCCATCTTAAGCAGATATTCTTCTGTGGGGTCTAACATTTAGCCCTGAGACTGCTCAGCCCCTTTGGCCTTGTTTTGTTTAACTGTAATGTACATGGTAACATGTTGTCCCACTGTGCTCTCCTCCTCTAGAGAATAACCATGGCCTCAGTGTATACAAGCATGCTGGGGTGCACAGTTCTTGTATACAGGTCATGTATGAAGCGGGCCTTTGTGGTTATCTTTTGTGTGCACGTATGAATGTGTGCAAGCGTGCGTGCATCTTTGTGTGCATGTTGAGTGTGTGAGCATCAAAAACCCCATGTGATCTCCTCTGCACTAATATGTGCAGAAGATAACAATAATTCTGAACATTTTTGGTTATTTGTTTTAAAGGCGGCAAATGGTTAAAATTGCATTTTCATTTGGTTAGATTTAAATGGGTAAAACACATCTTCAAGTGCTCAACCTCAGTGAGAGGTCTTTGTGCAGAAACTTAAAGAAGGATGAGTTCACAATTTTTCAAGTTTGTCTTTTAAGTAATAGTCAGGTATATATGTGAACACTGCAACAGCTTTGCTGGCTGTAATCATTCCTTGTGTTCATAGTGGCCATTAAGAGATCCCTTCTTTTGCTCTTCTCGTTCAGTAGTAGTATAGCATATGTTAACAGTATGAATGTAATGAGTCAGTCATATTGTGCCACTATTCAACAATATTTGTCAAGGGAACCAGGGTGATGTTAACTTCCGGGCTGGCCTACCAAAAAATACGTCACCCCTGGAGCACTCATTACTGTAGATAAGCAAGTGTACACGGTATGATAACCGTCTATATTCATGCCGTGTTATACCGCTTTATACCGCGATAACGGTAAACCACCCTACTTACATTGTGAGCATCATAGGAAGGGATCTTTTTAATTGGTATGATCAGAGGGAATGGTTACAGCAAGTAAAATGTGCTTCAATGCTCATACGAACACCTGACGATTGTTTTAAGAAGAACTGCGAACCTATCCTCTTACCGGGCAGTGCATAGGCTCAGATTAGTTGGAGCTTTCTTTGAAAGATTTGCACTGAGCTCTACTGATGCTCCTCTCCCACCTCTCCCCTCTTCCCTACCTCCCTCCTTACTCCTCTTACCAGACGCTATGATAGTTTAGACTCGGCCACCAACGGGCGCAGCGATATCGACTCAGGCTCAGGGTCGAGCCGGCGCACCAGTCGTCAGTATTCACTAGACAGTAGGCACTCGCTGTCCGATAGGTGGGTCTCTGTACCTCCTCTCCAACTCCTCCTCCTCTTCCTTCTCCTGCTCCGGCCTGTGAATCCGTCTCGCTGTGACGTCAGTGGTGGACTTGTCCCGTCCTCCTCGCTCGCTGTGCTTGCATGCATGCGCTCTTACCCTATCTCTGTATATGTATACTCTATACTTTTTTATAGAAAACTACTGGTCCTGCATCTATATTTACTGTGTTTCTCCTGGTGAAGAATCACAAATCAGTATCACAAATGATGTATCATACTCATCTTCGCCATTGTTAAACTCTTGTAAGTTTTGCGCAGTTTTGTGTTTATGTGTGTGGGTGAGTGATTGACGAGATGTGTGTGTGTGTGTGTGTGTGTGTGTGTGTGTGTGTGTGTGTGTGTGTGTGTGTGTGTGTGTGTGTGTGTCTGTGTGTTGTGTGTGTGTTGTGTGTGTGTCTGTGTGTGTTGTTTCGTAACAGCCAGAGATGGAGAGGTTAATTGTTGGTTGGAGGTTTGTGTGAGAGCCTGTGTGAATGTGTTGTTGCGGCAGCCTGTTGTTACAGCTTCATCATGTATGTGAGACATTAAGAAGAGCCCTGTCTTATTCTGGGTGTCCCCTACTTGTTAATTATACACATTTAATTTCAACTTGTAAAACAGCAGGTGGCCGTCAGCCCAATAATTGGGCCGCAGAGAGGCCAAGACTGATTACACTCGTTTTCATCTTCATTTCATCGTTTTTTTTTTTTTTTTTTTTAATTAGATTTTTCTCGAACAAAGAGGGCAGACATGTATTTAGACTCAAACATTATGAGGCATTTGTCACTGTCTGTGTCGGTCTTTGTGTTGGTTGAGGGAGAGATTTTGAGATAGGGGATGAATAGAAAAGAACAGGGGTGTTGTGATTGTGTGTTTGCGTCCATTCATCCATGCTTGTGTATTCCCTCGGGCTCACAGCTCAAAACCATAATGCAGTTCTCTCCTTTACTGCTCCTGCACTGTGCATTATCGAACCAACATGACTGTAATCAATAGAGACGAAACAATGAAGGTGTGTGTGTGTGTGTGTGTGTGTGTGTGTGTGTGTGTGTGTGTGTGTGTGTGTGTGTGTGTGTGTGTGTGTGTGTGTGTGTGTAAGAAATTGTTTTTGCATGTGTCTCAAATCTCTCTCTGACTCATGGTCTGTCTCAGTGTCTAATAGCCTCATTCATCTTAGTGAATAAATATTATTCACTTATTTTCCTGCAAAAAGAGGCTGTTTTTGTTCTGCCAGGCTAATAAATTACCCTCAGCCTCTCCAGGTCCACTGAATAGGTCTATTTATAGCTTACAATTATGAAAAATATGTTCTTGCTAATGGTATGCTTTGTATTTTGTGTGTGTTTCTGTGTTAACTTGTGTGTGAACTAGTGTCTGTAGTAACCTTACCCATTACTAAAAAAATGATTTAGCTGCATAGATGCATCACTAGCCCAAACCCCCTTGCTCTGAGTTTTCTTATTGATTGGTTTAAAGTCACCCCTCCGTTCCTACTGGTCACTTATCTCCCTCCCTGGCCCCAACACAAGTTCCTTAAGTGTCACTGTGGCAGCCAAATGTCTTATTGTGCAAGTATGGGGACTCCTCTAGTTTATTTTAAACCTGTGTGGGTGTGTTTATGTAACAGGTGTCTGTATCTCCCCCTCCCCTCAGTCCTACAGACAGTCGTTATGCCTCGTCGGGCGAGTTGAGTCGAGGCAGCTCTCAGCTCAGTGAGGAGTTTGTCGCAGAGGACGGCGAGAGCTTGAGAGGCTCGGAGTTCTACGATGAAAACGACTCGTACCACTCCTGTCACTCCTCCGTCAGCTACGGCAAAGAGGACTCCCCAGGCTGGGATGGTGAGGACCCCCAAGGCGTCTACAGCGACGAGGGAGGCTACCTCAAAGATGGAGGGGAAGAGGGGGCGCTGTATGCTGAAGAGGAGGGTGACATGTATGGGGAGGAAGGAGAGTATAACTATGACGATGAGGAGGAGATGCCATTCGAGGAAGACGAAGATATGTATCCACTTGATGGAACACTTAGTGAAGACCAGGAGCCGCCCTATACCCCCACACCCACAAGCACTGCCCCCACCCTGATGCCCCCATCTGATGGTCTGTCCTCCACCAGGCCGCCGCTGGAGAAGCAGGCGTCGTTGCATCAGCAGCGGCCAGCCAATGATCAGCTCCAGCCCCCTAGCGCAACTCCCAGTCTACCTCCAGTCACAGAAGGCGACACGTTGCCCCCTTTCAGCGCAGAATCCACCAAGCCTCCCTTTGCACCCACCCAGCCAGCTCTGTCGACCACCACTACATCCACCCCCACGACTACTTCGCAGGTTCCAGCTCCAGATACCAAGCCCCAGGAGCCTGAACCCAAGTCTGAGGTGCCACTGGAGGAACCTCAACCACCTGAGCAGCCTCCAGTGGCAGAGAGTGTCCCTCCAGCTCCTGAAGAGAGAACAGAGGAGCAACCTGTTCCAAGGTGAACACTGTTCATACACTCAGCGTCATAGAGGAAAAATTCAAATAAGCATTCACTCACTGTCACCACACTAAGGCAGCTACATTTTGGTATGAAGACGTTCATCTGGCAATTCATTGATCTAACAATAAGCACGTGCAGTATATATACAGTATACAGTACATACTAATTATCCAAAAGAGGAACATTTGCGAACAGGTAGAAATAGGAAAAAAATTCTCCTCAGGGATCAATAAAGAATTTTGAGTACATTGAGTGCCTGTTAAGGCAACAACTCAAGATTATTATCTCAGAAAACAGAGACAAATGTCATCCCACTTTCTCAAAGTTAATGTCTTTAAATTTCTTGTTTGGTCAGTCCAAAACCCAAAGATATTAAGTTTAATGACATAATCTCCATATTTGAGAGGCTAAACAGCATTTCCTGACATTTTTACATGAAAATCTGCTTTTAACGATCTGCCATCTGCCTGTCCAGATGAACCAGCACTATAGATAGATAGATAGATAGATAGATAGATAGATAGATAGATCGATCGATCATTTCTTTTGGTATCATGTTATTCTCTGCAGCACAAATATTCTATACATTCTAACAATACAGTCAATAAAAGTTTTAAAATGAATATGTACATTTTTCAATTGGCATGTTTTCTTCTACATAGTGTGCAAAATCAGAGGAGTGCCCCTTTAAGGTTTTTAAGGTTTTTTATTTTATTTATTTTTTTTATTTATTTATTTATTTAAATGTCTTTTAGCTTCCCTAAGAGGGAAATCATGGAACCTGGTCCTGCCAGAGCCAAAGCCAACTGGCTTCGACTTTTCAGCAGAGTACGACTACAGCTGCAAGAGGTACAACCTGCATGTGTGTTTCTTTAGTGCCTTTAGGTGTGCAATTATGCAGCAGGCAATTATGCCAGGTGAATACCCGGACACAGAAAAGTTAGTAATGTCGTCTATTGTTGCTGTAGTTTAATTCATAAGTCTACAATATGAGCTCGCTGACTTGTTGCATCAGTCCCTGCATGTCCTGTTACTGCGCTTTTTTTTGTCCAGCTTTGTTGACTAGTCCACTGATCCAGGTTCACTGACTGATCCACCATTTTTCCCATTTTTCCTTGTTGTTATTGCTGTGTATTATATTGTCTTGTGTTTAATTGATAGTTTCTGTTTAGCCTTGTACTGTTTTTGCCATTTCATTATTTTCTTTTCAGTTGTTTGCCATCCTCGTAGCGATTTGCATGTTGTCCATTCTGATTACCCATGGCTGGAGCAGGCGCTCAGGTGGGTGTGGCCAGCAGTGTGTTAATTGATTATTATTTATATTTTATGTATCCAGTGCAGCTCATAGATATTTATGGGGAGCCAAGCAACACATAGGAAGCTGCTGCAAGCCTGCTAAGTGTCAGTTTAAAAGCCTGGCGTTTATACCAATCATGACTGTTTCTGTTCGTCAGTGTGACGTGAGTATCGATGCCGTGTGTCATTGTTTGAATAGGCAGGCAGACAAAGAACATGACTTTCAATAATAGAGCAGATAGAATTAGAAGAGTGACTACACAGATGGCCATCTGGCTGTAATCTACTTTTACTTTGATTCTCAAACGCAGAGAAGCTACTGCTGATGTCAGTGATCACTACACACACAACCCAGCTATACCACTCTCCTCATCCCCCCGCTTTCTTCCCATCTCCCACTTGTACCACTATTATTATTTTATTCATTTGTAAATTTTGGGAACTTGTCACTGTCACTGTGCCTACAACAATTAGTGAAACTCAACATGAAATAGTGCTTCTTGTGAAGGAACACCATACAGTATCTCTCGATTTTTTGATATGAAAGCACTATTGCAGGCCTATAATATGTTTCTAGTTATTCCAGCCACAGCTGTAATGGCACCCTGCTTGCCTATTTTTCCTCATTTCATTTTTGTCTTTCTCCTCAGGCCCGAGGAGAAAGTGTTGGCATTGCCTCTCTGCTTTTATCAGCAGGGTAAGTAACCATGACACTGTTACTACTACGGACATCGGAAATCTATAACTTACCAACTGAAAGGCAACTAAACACATTCATTGTCTAATTGATTCGTCGTGCCCAGGTTCTTGTTAACAGCTGTAGCTGGTGTTGAATCCTGCTCTGTGCATGTTTTGTCTCCAGGATGGGTGGTGCGCTGTATAGCATTGACAGCATGCCAGACCTCAGGAAAAGGAAAGCTATGCCTCTCGTACGAGATCTGGTGAGTTTCTGCATTAATCTCTTTATATTCCCCTGACTAAGTGTCTAACATCTCCCCAGTCCATCTATCACTCAGCTCAGCAGTGAGAGCTCTCATCCATTAAACCAGCTCCTATTCACTATCTGATTCTCTGCTGTCCTTTCTCATCTTATTCTCTTTACCTCATTGTTCTTTTCATTTCTCTACCTTTTTACTTCTCCTCCCCACTGTCTTTTAGCCCACTGCATTTCCCTCTTGTTATGGCCTGACAGGGCGAGCTACAAGGGCTAAGAGGCCACTGGCGAGGCCAGAAGTTTCCTCTTATTACCCCAGGCTGCCATCATCCCCATGCCTCCTTGACACTGCCTCATTAGAGATAAGACAGTGGGAAATATAAATCCTCCGGAGAAAACAGCAACTCATTCTCACGAGTCATTTCCTGAGAGTATCTTGTACTATTACATAACCTGAACAGCATTATCACATTTCTGCTTTTGTTAAAATGACAGGAGGCTCTAATTTTACTAGCAAGTATGGATAAGAAGTAAGAATATGGATAGACCAAACCTGTTTCCTTCAAAGTTACATTTCCATATAACTAAAATGCATTCTTAATTACACTTCAAGGGAAGCATATTTTCTGCCTGATTACAGGTGCAGGTTTAAACACGTGGTTAACATGATTAAAACAAAACACGCAAAAAAACTACTTGATTAGGTTTAATAAATCATCATAGTTTGGCATAGATAAGTTCTATGTCATTTAATTACAGACATAAATTTAAATATATCAACCCTGACTTTTGGTTTCACAAGGGAGACAAACAGCAGTCTCCTGGATGAAAGTCTTGTTTGTTTGACCCGCCCATCCATCCCGACCTCCTCTGTTTGTGGACTTCCCGTGACGATGCACCGATCAGCTATAAGAATAGGTTAGCATGTGCACCCTGACCGGTCTGCGGCTACGCAGCCCCATAGGCAACAAACTGAAAGAAGAAAGAAAGATATTCCTTTATTAGTCCCACAGTGGGGAAATTCAGTTTTACACTCTGTTATTCACACAGTACATATACATGTCAATGGAGAGATGTCAGAGTGAGGGGGCTGCTCCTGACAAGCGCCCAGAGCAGTTGGGGACTTGGTGCCTTGCTCAGGGGCACCTCGGCAGTGCCCAAGAGGTAAACTGGCACCTCTCCAGCAACCAGTTGGTCTTGGTCCATGGGGGACTTGAACCAGTGACCTCCGCGTCCTAACCCAAGTCCTTACGGACTGAGCTACTGCCGCCCCCAACTGAGATGTGCTGTGTGTTCTGACACCTTCTTGTCAGAACACACTTCTATTTGGATCGGACAACACAGTCCAGCCTGGCTCCTCATGTGCATCTTGGCCGCTCATGACCCTGTCGCCGGTTCACCAGTTTTCCTTCCTTGGACCACTTTTGGTAGGTCCTGACGACTACAGACAAGGAACATCCTGCAAGAGCTGCAGTCTTGGAGATGCACTGACCTAGTCATCTATCCATCACAATTTGGCCCTTACGTTTGCCCATTTTTTCTGCTTCCAACACATCAACTTCAAGGACAAAATGATCTATAAGCCTTAGCCTTATGCTATAGCTTTATATTTAGCTTGCTTTTTCCCTGTTTCCAGTCTTTGTGCTAAGCTAACTGGCAGAGTGCTATAGCCTTACATTTAACGGACAGATGAGAGTGGTTTCAATCTTCTCTAACTCTCAGCAACAAAGCAAATAAGCATACAAAAACACGTTCTGTGGTGGAACAGAAGGCTGCTTAGGAAATGGACAGTAATTTGGCGCTTTATATTAACCGTCTGCCAGGCAGTGCTCAGTGTGCCTTTTTCCTAAACGCACCAGATCCAAGCGTTACCACACACGAGTAATTAGCTCAGATGCTGTCTTCATTAATACATCCTGCTGTCACAAAGTCACAGTGACTAGACAGTCACAGGCAGGTGCACCAATGTTTCTCTTCGTCTCCCTGTCTCTTGCCTTCATGCACACACACTCACACTCACAACCTGTCAGAGTGTCTCAGGTAATTGATCGGACAGGGTGCGGGGTCCCGGCTTAATGAGCAGTGATCGCATGTTACTTCATTCATATATCTAATACTCAAGTCAGGTGGCAGCTGTGACTTCCTCGCCCTTAAAGTCTCCACATCTGGCTGTAGAGTCACCTTGTTTGATTCCCCCACCATGCTTTTATTGTGGATGTCCATTCTTGTTTATTCACAGTATATTTGCACAATTAATGCATCCTTTCTCAATTTTTAATTCTCTATGGATACCCTCTTCCTCCTCTTTCTTGCCTTTTTCTAATATTAAATCTCTCCCTTGTTCCTCCCACCTTCACTGCATTGCCACAGGCTATGGTGAGTAACACCAGCAGCACCATTTGCTTTCAAAACACTTAGGTTATGAAGGTATGATCGCTCTTATGAGAGGAAGCTTTTTAAATTCTGCAGCTGTCGCCTCCAGTTTGCAGTAACTGTTCAGGGGAAGATTGCCAGACAGACTGTAATAATACACATTGCCTCACAGGCTGCACTGAGATTTGTTTTGATAAAAAAAAAAAAAAGATATTGAGCTGAGAGAAACTGACCCCGCCTTTCTCCTGTGTCACTCAGTCATTGGTCCAGAACTCCAGGAAGGCAGGCATCACCTCGGCCCTGACGTCCAGCACCTTGCATAATGAAGAACTGGTTAGTACTCATTTACAGTATTAATACAAAGCATCTCATGTCTATAGAGGACCACGAGAGTCATGGAAATGGTAATAAAGCATGTAATTGATTAATAGCAAATAGTACAAGAAAATAGATTAATTAATTAATAAAAAATAAAATAATAAAATTAATTAATACATTTGTTTACAAGTTTATTTGTCAGTTGTTAATTAAATTTTATCAGAGAGCCCATGTGTCTAATTTGCATTGTTTTACCTTGTTTTACCAGCTCAAGGCCAAAAGTTTCACAGAAAAGCAAATCCATTAGCTAATATGTTTAGGAAATGCAAATAAGACATGAAGATGCCCTTTAAATTTATTCTTAATTTGAGTAATTTATTTCTCTTTTTAAACTGTATTTTCAAGTAGAATACCAAAAGTCTTTTTGGCACATTCTGATGACCCTGCACCTCTCTCTTCTGTACCCTCGTAGAAGAGTCATGTCTACAAGAAGACCCTCCAGGCCCTCATATATCCCATCTCCTGCACCACCCCTCACAATTTTGAGGTGTGGACCGCCACCACGCCCACCTACTGCTACGAGTGTGAGGGACTGCTGTGGGGTATCGCTCGCCAGGGCATGCGCTGTACAGAGTGTGGAGTCAAGTGTCACGAGAAGTGCCAAGATCTACTCAATGCTGATTGCCTGCAAAGTAAGCAAAATGTTCAACAATGTTATCCCTGTTTTAGCTCCTAAACACTAACCATGTTTACATTCATATATTTTTATTCACATTTTGACATATCGCATTAGAAAAGCTGTATGGAAACGGATGACAGTCGAACCATCTTGTGAAAGTTTCCCCAATGCACAAATTACCTTCTAGACACCAGATGCCAAGGAGACTTGTTTAGTTTCTGGTTTGCAACCTCTACTATTTTAAGCAATCACACATGAAGCGTAGCCTATAGCATCAACTTCTGGTAAAACTACGCTGTAGGGGAGTTTATTCGCACCAAACCAGTTGATGGAAATGCACCTAATTCGCCTTTCTTTTTTTGCGACATTTCAAAAATTTGCTTAGAATTTGCTCAACAACAAACACGACTATTGATAAAGGGCTGGATTAAAAATATGATGTAATCATCACACTTACCACTCATGTCTTTGTGGTGAATATAAGGCTACAGCCAGGAGACGGTTAGCTTGAGAACTACCTTTGCAAAGGTGTACCATATTTTTCTTACCAGCCAATCAGAGCAAATGGAGTGTTTAGACAGAGGGTGAATACAGGTATATTCAGACAGACACTATGAAAAAAATGTTCTAGTAGAAACCTAAAAAACAGCCATGAACCTGAAAATGATGATATGCCCCTTTAACCGTTTTTAATTGTGTAATTCTGTATTTACAACATCTATGATGTAAAAGAACTAAAGCTTTGATTCCACATTGTCTTCACATGGTGTTCAGTGTGAAAGGATGCTAAAATATATACAGAACCTCACCAACCATTTGCTGACTTTGTTTGCTGCTGTTTTTATTATTATTAATAATAGTAAACTCTCTAGTCCATCTGTTTCCTTTCATTTCTTTGACATTTCAAGTGTCAATGCTGAACACAGTCCTCCTACTCTTCCACTCATTCCTTCTTTCTTATTTTCCTTGTTTTCTTGAAAGGATATTAAAAGCCATTTGTCTTTTGTTGTCATCCACCTCTTCTTTCCATCTCTTTTACTCATTCATGAAATACAGCCAAGTTTTCATCACCTACACAGTCTTATACTCTGCTCTGCATGTCAATGTCGGATCTCGGATTCAAATGTTCTTATAACTTATTGAAATGTATCCTACATGCAATTTTCTGCTCTGTTTCCTCACTAACACTGTATGGCAACTGTAAGCCAACATGTATCGACTCTTATGATACCACTTCTATTTGCTTTTGCACATCTCATCTTTTTCTCTATCGTCTTAATTTTCACGCTAACCAGGAGCAGCAGAGAAGAGCTCCAAACATGGCGCAGAGGACCGAACCCAGAACATCATCATGGTTCTTAAAGATCGCATGAAGATCCGCGAGAGGAACAAACCTGAGATCTTCGAACTCATTCAGGAGGTGTTCACCGCCCCCAAGTCCACCCACGTCACCCATATGAAGCAGATCAAACAGAGCGTGCTCGATGGCACCTCTAAATGGTCAGCCAAGATCAGCATCACAGGTGAGAGCGGAGTCAAATCACTACAGTTCAGTAGCTTTGAACGGAGCTGGCGAACACTGTCAGTATCAAAGTCAGAGGGGACGGCACGTGTCAGGTGTTTGTGTCTATAAAAAGAGACAAGCTGGCATTTGTATGAAGAGAGCACAGGTGGCATTTGTGGGGCAGTAGAGCAGAAGGTCAGATGATTTAACGGGCATCTGTTTGCATCTAAACACACAGTGGCTGACCAGCTTGGTTTTTTTTTTTTCTTCTTTCTAGTGTTGTGTGCCCAGGGTCTACAAGCCAAGGATAAAACCGGCTCCAGTGATCCGTATGTCACCGTGCAGGTGGGGAAGACCAAAAAGAGGACCAAGACCATCTACGGCAACCTCAACCCTGTCTGGGAGGAGACGTTTAATTTGTGAGTGAAGACCTCTTGGAAACGTGACATTTGTAAGAGTTGGGGGCTGCAAATAATAGTTGTTTTCATTATAATATGTTGGTTATTTTTTCCTGTTAATTATATATTAGAATTAGAAATAATACAGCCAAAATCCAAAGATGTTCAAATTACAATGATAGAAAACCGAGAGAACCAAATCACCACGTAAGAAGCTGCAACTAGCCAATGTTTGGTGTTTTGGCTTGGTAAAGGATTTAAATTATCAATGAGATTGAGTACATAAGCACTTTCATGTACATATAAATAAATTCAATGTGACAAAAATAAGTGAGACACAAAATTTAGAATAAAATACATCCAGTTTGAAAATATAAAAAAATACAATAAACATTTTTTTTTTTTAAATAAATAAGAAATAAATTGCAAGAAAAACATCCAAAAAATTGAATTTCAAAGTTATAATTAAATAAATAAACCATATATAAAATGAGGTCAGTAGTACAAAACTATAATACAATATCAGTAGCTTAAAAGTGGTTGCCATATAGCATAATATTTCTGAGCACTGCCTCTTGAATTTCAAATTTTCTCCAATGTCAAACGATGTATGAAGTCTTGAATTAGCTTACTGTTTTTAGCAAAGTCTGCATTTTGAAGCAGTATACTGTAAGTCATCTGGCTAAAAGAGATGCAAAAGCTATCAGATTTTCCAAATACTACAGTAGGAGAAGGTTCTATTAGTAGGGCAGCTAAGCTGAAATATTCATAACAGTTGTGCATTTAGCGATAAAAGCAACACATTTGGCACAGACATAGGTTTATGTGTTATGAAAGGAGAGATATTGGGGCACTACTCATTTTCAAAATGGCTGCCAAATAGGCGTTAAATATTGAAAAATGTTGACTTAGTCTTGATGGTTTCCAAGATGTGTTCAAGCTGATTAATCAGATGTCAGAAGATCAGACATGTTTTTTTTTTTACCCTTTCCTTTTTTTAAGGTCAAGGTCACTACAGGGTCAAAGTTCACCCCCCTTCATGGTAGAATGATAACCATGATACATGATACACGGCAAGATCTTCACCTTTCCATCACTGTATTTCTCTTTTCATTAGCAGTAAAATTTAGAGAGATATTGCTGGATAAATCAGGTCACAGGGCCTTACGGAGCTTCATAACAGTACGTAACACATAACAGCATCTATTTGGCAGCCATTTTAGAAAAATGGCTGCCACGGCCCTCAAGCCCAAAATTAGTAGTGCCCCAATAACTATATCTTTTCGTAACATAAACCTACATCTGTGCCAAATGTGTCGCTTTTGGATACGTCAGAATATCTGAAAAGGTTTTTAATATTTGTTGCCAGAAGCTATTTACTTTTGGCCAAAACCAAAACGAATGTGAAAGTGTGGTTGTTGTTTGCCTGCATTGGTCACACATAGGATTAACGCCAGGCATGAACTTAGCAATTATCAATATTTTTGATTAACACATTTTATTCAACAAACCTATCTTTAGTTGTCGCACTGATGCATTTAGACATTTCTGTCTGCTTTCTGTTGATTCAATTCAATGTATTTATTGAAGGATAGTTTTTGAGTCATGAATCATGATAGTAATCCATCTGGTCTTCATGACCAGCTGTCAGTGTGACTGCTATATTTAGCAACTGTGACTGACTCTGTCTGTTTTAGTGAATGTCACAACTCCTCAGACCGCATCAAGGTGCGAGTGTGGGACGAGGACGACGACATCAAGTCTCGCGTAAAGCAGAAATTCAAGCGGGAGTCGGACGACTTCCTCGGTCAAACAATTATCGAGGTCCGCACCCTGAGCGGAGAGATGGACGTCTGGTACAATCTGGGTCAGCTGAACCACATTGTCAATTTATAGTCACATATACACGTATTCATACCACAGTTCCCCTCACCTTACAGCTATATGACTGAACTAACTTCTCTATTTTAGCTGTTTTCAGTTCGGTAACTGTGTTGCTGTATGTCTCTTCACAGACAAGCGTACAGACAAGTCAGCCGTGTCTGGAGCTATCCGCATGCATATTAATGTAGAGATCAAGGGAGAGGAGACGGTCGCCCCCTATCACGTTCAGTACACCTGTTTGCATGAAGTAAGCTCAGTGTGTTGTGTGTTTGAACAGGCAGAAATTAAAAAATACAGTTTATCTATTGAAGAGCTGTTAAATACTGTTTTGAGGTGCTGGTGTTTTATGTGTTCATTTTGTGGGGACTTTATACCTTTACTACTACATCTGAGGAAATATTGTAATTTTTACAGCTCATAGTTATTCTCGATATTATTTAAAGGCCCAATCGGCAGTCAGTGTGTAGCGTTAAATTCATTGTTGGTCTGCATGCAACATTCGTTATGCAGACCTTTTGAGTCTCTACGGTCCGTATTGTCTGTGGATATACGTCAGAGGAGTCACATGACCTGGACTGGGGAGCAGACTTGAGTCACAAATTTGATGAATTTAGACTCGACTTTATTTTGGACTTTAACACCAATGACTGGTGAATTCACTTAGACTTGAGCTTTTTGACTTGAGTATACTTGATACCTTCATCCAAGCCCAAAGATTAGAAAGTATGTTATTTAAAAAGATAATTTCCTGAATTAACCAACATTATTGTGATTATCTTGATTCCCCAGTTTTTTTTTTAAATATTTATTTCAGTTGCACTTGTTTTAACAAATTTGAAGGCATTCACAACTTTTGTAAATGTAATATATATTAATTCTCTGTTGTTAAAATGACTTTACACAGAGCACATTATGACTTGTGTAGGCTGCAGAACTCAAAGTTTAGGACTTAAGTACAAACACAACTTACTTGCAAAACAATGACTTGGCCCCAACTCTGGGATGCGTACACTGCACTCTAATGGCTGATTGAGCATTCAAGTAAATAAAAACAATTGGGAAACGTTTTGATCAGTGTGTTGCTACTTTAACCGTACATTTATAGTACTTTATAGAAAGTGTGTTTGTGCATCTGTGAGTATCTCTGTGCAAAGTCATCCTAATGAGCCATGCTGAACAGCTTAATTTACTTGACTGATGTTCAGATCCGTTCCAAATGAAACTTAAGTTAATACTCTGTGAAGTTTGCTCTGCTGATCGATGGTAGACCAATCACAGCCTTGTATGGAGTCATTACTCAGCTCATTACTTAGCAGAGCATATTAGCTGAACCTGAACAGACAAATGGCCGCTGCTGCACATAAGTGGCCATAAAACACGTGGTTGACTCAGAATGTTTTACAGCAACATCGTGATTGAGCAGTCAAGACAGCACCGTGGGTTGGCCTCACAGTGTAGTTTAGTGGTTATCTATGTAGCACAGCCATTTCAAGATAAACAGATCCAAGGCTATTGGTTGCTGTACAATAAAACTTATAGAAACATTGTTTACAACTGAAAGATGCCAACCATGACTATTTTTACCACTACGTAGTCTCTCTTTTGAACTTATCTCTACTTTCTTTGCCGTCTCTTCTGTATTTTCTCTTACTCTCTCTCCTTTTTTTGTATTTTCTATACAACCCTTCAATTCTGTCTCTAACTCTTTCCTGTTTTATCTCTGTGTAGAACCTCTTCCACTATGTGACCGATATCCAGAACAACGGTGTGGTGAAGATCCCCGATGCCAAAGGGGATGACGCATGGAAGGTTTACTTTGAGGAGACTCCACAGGAGATTGTAGATGAGTTTGCAATGCGTTATGGAGTGGAATCCATCTACCAGGCCATGACGTATGTTACCGTCTAAAAGCATGACTTCACATTAACTGTTTAAAAAAGACCCTGCATGTTTGCATGCATTACTGGTTGTTTTCGTGCATCAAGCTCTCTGTAAAGTATTCTGTATTTACCTACATGTTTGTCCCTCTTTTTCAGTCACTTTGCCTGCCTGTCATCTAAGTACATGTGCCCAGGTGTGCCTGCAGTGATGAGCACCCTGCTGGCTAACATCAATGCCTACTACGCTCACACCACCCAGGCAACGAACAACGTCTCTGCCTCCGACCGCTTCGCTGCTTCTAACTTTGGGGTGGGTCACTGCAGAAACATTACACAGAATCAGTTAATGCAACAGTTGAACAGATTTTCTTGTCATAAATCTGTAAATCTTTCTGTTTCAGTTACTCACCTGTTGAAAGTTTTAAGTGTATATTGGCTTATAACATGATAGAAGTATATGATGGCCATCCCCATGCTCTATTATGTCTCAAAAGTTGTTGCAGCCATTTTTGGGTTGACAATGGTTACACAGATTTTGTCCCGGATTTAAAAATATTTTACCACTCAAGAACTGATAATGACTAATTTTCCCTCCAAAATACACACATTAAGACACCAAGACCTTGAGGAACATCATAGAAAAAGCCATGCTGTGATTTGTTATCAAAAACTTAAAATTGTGAGATTTCTGTATTAATTGCATTTTCAGGTGATTGGATGGCGAGCACCTCTCTTTTGGAAACTGTTCAGAAAACCCAGTCTCAGCTTCACAGTGATTCCCAGTTTATGAATTTCTAAGACTGTTTAGGGACCCCAGTATGTACATAAACCGTGTGATGTGTCTGCTTGCTTGTAATTCCCACAGAAAGAGCGATTTGTCAAGCTTCTGGACCAGCTTCACAACTCTCTGAGGATTGACCTGTCCATGTACCGAGTAAGATTGCTCTTCGTCTTAGTGTTTACACTCTTGTGAAAGGTTTTTAGTAGATGGATAGTCAAACTGACTTCAGCCTACCTCCCCTCTTTATTCTCTACTGTACTTCTCATTTCTTTTTCTTTCTCCTCTTCCTTCTCTTTGTGAAAAACAGTAAAACAAAGCAGGCGGATGTGTTAATTAGACTTACAGCTCCACTGAAACATGCACAGACACTTCCAGGGAATGCTGCACACCCACACTGTAATAAGTGTTGCCCATGATGGATTGTGCCACACAAACACGCAGTGGACAAGGATGGATGTGATGTCATGTGTTGTGCCTCACTGTTTTGATTTTTTTCTCGTTGTATGACTGCAGAACAACTTCCCTGCCAGCAGTCCTGAGAGGCTGCAGGACCTCAAGTCCACAGTGGACCTCCTCACCAGTATCACCTTCTTCAGAATGAAGGTACCGTCCCTTTGTCTTCGTCTGTCAAAGCCTTTATGGTTTTCCTCTGTAGTTTATGCACTCCAGTTACCCATGAGACTGCCATTTTGCTTAATGTGGTACATGATGTGTTGCTCTGATTTGAAAAGCAGAATTATATAATATTATTATTATGTTGTATACTATATATTTGATGGTCAAAATATTCATCTTGAAATTAACCTAGAATTTAAAATATATGTCTTTGCAATCAAAATGAACATGAAGACAATTCTGAAATGCCATAATTTAGTGAGTTAATTTCAGTGCACCTATCTACCTCAACTGTCTCTCTCATATGTACTTGTTCAGGTCCAAGAGCTTCAGTCCCCACCCAGAGCCAGTCAGGTAGTGAAGGATTGTGTCAAAGCCTGTCTCAACTCCACCTACGAGTACATCTTCAATAACTGTCATGAGCTGTACAGCCGCGAGTATCAGACAGACCCGGTAAGAAGCAGCAATTTAGATCACATCTCTGTAGGGGTGTGTGAATTTCCGTCTCTCTTTCTCCTTCTCAAAATGTTCAAATTTTAGTTTTTTTGGTATGACTATAAAAGTACAGTGTTGTGTGTGTAAGAGTTCCAAGTGTAAGACAAGAAGAGGCAACAAATGGTTTGTGCCTTGCTACATAATCCATTATAATAAAAGAAAAAACAAATGGTTGCAAACAAATAATTAGTAAAATAAAATAGATCATATAGAAATCTGAGCAGAGGACAGATTTGTTGTGATGGTTTGTTCCACTAACACATTCTGACTCCCAACTCGTCGGATACCACAGCTTGGTCAGTTGGTTCTGCGCTTCAGTCTATGACGCTCTAGTTGCCCCTCCAGCGGCAGTTTTAGATGTGTCAGGGACGGCGTGTCAGTTTGCTTGTTGCATGCGTAGGGCCCTTTCAAAATAATCTTCTCTGTTCAGGGGGAACATACATTTTTCTCTTGTTACATGCATACTGTCTCTTTTCAAAATAAACTTCCAGTGTAGGTTTACTTTAGCAGCAAAAGTACTTGGTTAGCTTTAGGAAAAGATCAGGGTTTGGGATAAAATAAATGGTTTTTGTTACATAAGATAATACATTTGTTACGCAACTGGCATTAGCCAAATTCAAAAGTTACCTAACCCGCCCTACGCACAGTTTTTCGCTCTTAAAACTCAGTTTCTCTGACTGTTACTTGAAAGCCAGAAAGGTGCCTCGGTCCATGCATTGGTAGCTCCACTGGTTTTCCCTCAGACTGTCATGATATTGTCAAGTAAATGTTGAATTTAATTGTGCTCAAATTCCTGGTATCTGAGCTTCATTATAGGCAAATAAAACATTGTTCTTAACCCATACAGTCAAGACTAGCATGCACCTCCACCATCGGTAATTGCCAGGTTGTGGTCACTCAACTGTGTTTAGTTGTCTTTCTGAGGTTCTGGCTTTTCAGGGTACCCTGATCATCTGCAACTATGTGTAGTCTGTTCAGTGCTAAAAAGCAGTGAGGTTTACTTTTAATGTTTTGTTTTAGATGTTCAGTGACTTTCTTTTTCTTTGGCTGTAATTTGAAGTTATGTGTAAGTTGACTTACTAATCATTTAACACTGGACCAGCAGTTTTCTTCTAAATAACCATTGCAAAGAGAGGTTTCCTGGACTAATAGACGGCTTGGATAAAACCTGAAAATGATTTTTGAATGTTATCACTGTACTGTCTTTGCTGTATTTTGCTCAGTGTTGTGTTAAAAGCATTTTGTGCCTGGTAAGTTCCCATCAAACTCTCTGTCTGGGTAGGCCAGGCTCTCCCATCCATCACTCCCGCATCAGATTTCAACAGGGATTTCTAGAACTTGCTTTGAGTCCTCATTAAAGCGCCAACCCCATTCAGACTCTCCTGTGAATTTCAAATAAGCATTTTTCCCTTTGAATAAAACATTTCATCCTGAGGGACGTCGCTATATTTTGTTAAAATCTCTGCAAGATCATTCTTCACTCTTCAATCCCTGTGGTGCTCGGCTTAGTTTTTTTTTCTTACAGCACATCTTCAGCTATTTCAAAGCAGCCGTCCAGACAGTTGACATTCTGAGTCTGTTTAAAGCTTTTTGAGCAGTAGTTGAGTTTACAACAGAGCAAAGATTTCACCCCAAAAAGCCTCTGTCACAGACAATAAAAAAATAGTAACATTCACGTTATACCATGAAATGGTCACGCAATTAAGTTACGACACTAATTTTTGAAAGATTGGCCGATTAGTTATCTTATACAGCATGTGGGTAAAGAAAATAGATATAGTTTAGCTATAAAAAGTCAGTGATGGAGCAGAATACAATTATCTGCAGACTCTGTAGGTTCACAGTTGTTACCAGAGGTGCCGATCTTCCCATCATGTACTGAACAAAGTGACTACCAGGCTAATCTCCCTCCAAAAAGACTGTTTGTGACTCTAGTTTTGTTACTGCTCTTCTAGGCCAAACAGGGTGCCGTCCCTCCGGAGGAGCAGGGACCCTGCATCAAGAATCTGGATTTCTGGTCAAAGCTTATCACACTCATCGTCTCCATTATCGAAGAGGACAAGAACTCTTACACTCCCTGCCTAAACCAGTGAGTGTCTATACTTCTCCTATGTATACACTGATCTGAGTCACAGGTATTCAGTCTAATGCACTTTTTGTCCTAATACATGTATATGTGATCACATTTCTTTCTCCATCTCTTCTTCAGTCTCTTTTTTTTAAGGCTCTTATATGCTCACTCAGTAGTATTTACCTTCTCTCTCTAAGTGCATATGGAGTAAGCCTTTCTCCTTATTTCCTCCATCAAGATTTCCCCAGGAGCTCAACGTTGGTAAAATCAGTGCTGAAGTGATGTGGAACCTGTTTGCTCAGGATATGAAGTACGCAATGGAGGGTGAGTGCAAGTCAGTGATATACTAAGTCTCTGAACTGACGGAGCCTTGTCAAAGCACTGACGGCTCGTTAGTTAAATGTAGCCACAAACTGCAATTTTGTGGTCAATGCACTAATGACCAAATACATGCAGACGTAAAACACAGTGATGGGGTTTAGCTGAACCTCATAGTGCGTACAGAAATTAGACGTTTTTAGTGCCGTTCGACTGCACTTTGATCAATTTTGATGAAACTTGGTAGGATTGTTTCAAATAGAGGATTTCATAGAGAGCTGAAGTCCCTTCCCTTCCGGTGGACCCCTTGGGACCTTATTTTGTTAAAAAATGAACGGTAGTCAGTGGTGAGTTACAGATATTCTTTTGATGCTGTTTGAATTCTGCCATGAATCACACATATTGTCAATGTTTGTCAATTTAAAAACAAATTTTCAAATCAAGAAAATCTCAGTTTGTCATAGGTTTGTCGTCGTAGCATATCGTTTTGTGTGAAACCGCTCAGTGAACTTCAACTCTCATTTCGCACAATATATACACCACTAGATAGCTT
The DNA here is from genome assembly GCA_947000775.1 of Pterois miles. Lineage (NCBI taxonomy): Eukaryota > Metazoa > Chordata > Actinopteri > Perciformes > Scorpaenidae > Pterois > Pterois miles. The sequence continues at coordinate 16,418,545 of CAMQGK010000171.1, forward strand.
GCTAGCGCTAGCTAACTTAGCTATATTCCAGGCACAAGTGAAACATTATCTTACCTGATGTGTTTTATCCAGTGATTCCTGGTCTTTTTATGAGCTGGGAAATGAAAGAACCAGAAAAAAAGAATAATTAATTTGAAAATAATTAATAATAATTTAAAAAAACAAGGTCCATGGTGGTCCAATGGAAGGGGCGGGAATTTTCCTCTCTATAGTGACTGAGCAATCACAAGTAAAAGTACATCTTAATATACAGTATCTATCTCTGTCTATAGATATATAGATATATCTATCTATATATCAAGCAAACAGCCAACAGATATCAGATATATCTCATTTAGTTCAAGCTGCCTGGCTCCTAAATGTCCCTGTCCACATGCCATCTTTGGTTTTGATAAATGAAAAACTTGTGGAAAAGTTTTTTTCACATTATGCAAAGCCTGAAAGGTCAGACACAATTTTTAGGTTTGGTTCATATTTGATTTCTTTCAGAAAATTGGTGTGTTTACTTGATAATCTGGATGCAATCGTGTATTTAAACAAGTGATTATGTAATTTCTATCTAGCCAGAAGAGAAATTTGCTTTTTGCTCAACATGCATTTGTCTGCTTTATTCTTTCTCTCAGAACATGAAAAGAATCGCTTGTGCAAGAGTGCCGATTACATGAATCTGCACTTCAAGGTCAAGTGGCTGTACAACGAGTACTGCAAAGACCTGCCCTTCTTCAAGAGCAGAGTGCCTGAATATCCTGCGTTAGTAGCAACTCAACTTATACTGAAAACAGAAAATAAAGCAATAAAAGTCCTCATCTTGTCTGAATTTGGGTTCCTAGTTTGTACATACCTATATATTTTTCTGCTCTCCATAGGTGGTTTGAGCCATTTGTTATTCAGTGGCTGGATGAAAACGAGGAGGTGTCTCGGGACTTTCTGCACGGTGCTTTGGAGAGAGACAAAAAAGATGGGGTAAAAGTTTCCAGCTTCTTCTCCTTATCTCCCTTTCACTCCTCTGGAAGCGCTGAGTCGCTGTTGTTGTTCAGGCAGAATTTCTGTAATCCATCCTTTGTACTTCTTCTGTCACACTCAAAGTTATCAGCCAAAGTTTCATCCTCCCTGCCGCTCTAACTCCCACAATTCCACCGAGCCTGTCCTGCACTTTTCAAAGGCAACAGTAGAAGCATGGACAGCAGTAGCACAGATGTGGACTCAAAGCAGAACAAGTGTTTGGGCTAAGAGGATGTTTCAGTCAAAGTGCTTCGCCGTATAAAGCGACTCTTTGGAAGTTCAAAGCAGCGTGGTTGGAGACGTGCATGTACTTAAGGAGGGAGACAACTCTGTGACAGCAGGATATTGTGAATTAATGGCCTTACTCCAAAGTTTTTACTGCAGGAAATCTGTCTCCGCCTCATTACCCAGACTCCCCAGAGAAGCACCTGCACACTCACCTCTAGCCAATTAGGGACCAGGCGCTAACTGGCAGCCAATTACAAGGAGACAGACAGGAGCTCCCACCTGTCACCGGATGGCTGTTTAACTGGCTGGTTGGCTCTAAGGGGTCTGAGGCACAGTACATGTGGTCAAAGATATCAAAGGTTCGGTTTAAAATAGCGTCTAATGGTTCGTCTATATGGTCTTAGGTGCCCAGAGGTCACATCTTGCTCGCCTCCCTCGAATCCCACCTTCTCACCTGCTACTCCTACCCATCTCTAATCACTTATGCTGTTTCCCAGTTTTTAATCTTCTTGCACACCCTTTCTGCCCTACAGTTCCAGGTCACATCAGAACATGCTCTGTTCTCCTGTTCGGTGGTGGACGTGTTTTCCCAGCTCAACCAAAGCTTTGAGATTATCAGGAAACTGGAGTGTCCGGATCCGCAGATTGTAGGACATTACATGAAGCGATTTGCTAAGGTAGATTCAGTTCAATTTTGCAGTCAAATCATAGTTTACAAAATCAATGTACAACAAAGCGGTTTTTAAAAGTAGCTTGAGAACAGCCTGATGATTGATGACCTGTTGCTCTTTCTTGTTTCCCTCTCCAGACCATCAGCAATGTGCTTCTGTCCTATGCTGATATCATATCCAAGTTGTTTGCCAACTATGTCAGCATGGAGAAAGTGGTGAGTGGTCAAAGACTTGATGAACCTGTGTGTCAGCTTGGTCAGTTCTGGAAAAAAACAACAAAAAATACATTTACTTTTACAGTTTAACACTGTTGACTTCTATGTGCTTGAAAACATGTCAACATCAAAAAACAGAACTGTTCAGTATATTCATGGTTGTTGAATGGTTTCATCTGAATCCTGTACCAACAAGTAGTCTGATCAATTTGTCTTTCTGTCCTCAGCCCTGCATCCTGATCAATAACATTCAACAGCTCAGAGTTCAGCTGGAGAAGATGTTTGAGGCCATGGGTGGAAAAGATGTGAGTGATTCACTTTTTTTTGTCCTCTCATCTCCAAACAGATATTATTCACCAGTTTAAGCTGCGTTTCCACCAGGAAGTTTCTGGTAATTTTAGTCCCAGAACTACTTTTCAAGGAACTAAAAGGTTCCTTCAGCCCACTGTTGTCTGCATTTCCATAGCGATCTGAAGATCTGTGAAGCTTAGATAAATTAGTCAGCTGACATTTGAAAAAGCAACATGACCTGATATGAAGGCTGCTGATGGTCACAGCGGTAAACACACTCTGCAGCCAGCAGTTCTGTCCACAGTGTGTCCAACTATTTTATGTAAAAAAACACATTGGAAAAAGAAATAAACCTTAAAATCTGTCTTACTACAACGATATTTACTCCTGCGCAGTATTTACTGATGCACATTGAATGTAATGCATGAAATGCAAGGGAGGAAAAAGCTAAGAGTGTCTGTCTCCACAGTGAGTATTTCACCCTCTCAGCTTGCTCGCACAATCTGTCTGTTTAAAAATGAGTCAGTAAGACAACAGCACAGTTTACCTTTACTTTTAATGTTATCAAACAAAGAGAAATGCTGTTCCCACATCCTAAAATGGTCCTAAATCATCCCTGCAAACCCTGAAAGTTCCTGTACATTCAGAAAGTACTACATGCCGACAAGGGCATTTTGGGGTGTAAGATGTCCCCATAAAATGTCTCTGGAGCTTAATTTAGACCCTGGTCCCTTCTGTTGAAGTGCAGCGAGTTCCTCAGAAGGTTCCTAGTCGCTGGGGAAAGTTCCTGCCATTGAAAATGGCCTTTAGTTTTGTGTGCAGATGTTAGTATTAGTTACCAGTGGCCTATTTCAGACACATTTCATCTTCTTTATCCAAATGTGTCCACTGGTGTCATTATTACCCCGTGTGTGTTTCCATGTCCACACTTTAGCTGTGTGTGGAGGCCAGCGATATCCTGAAAGACCTGCAGATTAAGCTCAACAATGTAATGGATGATCTCAGCAGGGTCTTTGCTGTCAGGTAGGAAATGGCACGCGCGCACACACACAGTCATTCGTTTATACTGAAAGTCTGACATTAATGCGATGTATATTTAGACAGACTGGCACAGTGCAGACTTTGTTTAAAAAGTCTGTTCTACTTTTCTTCTGTAGTTTCCAGCCTCATATAGAGGAGAATGTGAAGCAGATGGGAGACATCTTGGCTCAGGTGAAGGGAACCTCAAATGTGGGAAATGCCAGCAGTGTGGCTCAGGATGCTGACAACGTCCTGCAGCCCATCATGGAGTTCCTGGACAGCAAGTGAGGCAGTCTGCCATTTTAGTGGAGTCTTCTAAAGGGGATTGCTCAGCTTTGAGGGCATTTGATTACCTATTTTACCTTAAACTCATAGATGCTTGTTTTTGTCTCTGACAGTAATTTGAAGGTATGCTGAATTGTTATAGTTTAGGTCAACATGTAGATCTCTGTGTCAGCTCAGGAGGAGGTATACCAGAAATCTACACAACCAAGTATATTTTATTTTTATATAATTTTCCTCCTTTTGAGTGTAATTTCCACTTGATTCCATAGCCATGTGATGGATTGTGTCTAATATTATCATTGAAACTGCTCACTGAGACATAAGAAGGACTAAGTAAAGCATCCATGGGTTTGCCTGACTCTAGGTGAGTAAAAGAAGAAATTCCCTAAAATACTTTTTGGGGTATGCAGGGATTTCAAGCAACAGCCCTTATTTGCTCAATCTCCTGTTCTATCTATCATCAGTGTCTTTCTTCAGGAAAACAATGCTTTCCTCCTCCTGCTGCTTATTATCTCACTCCTTCCTGTCTTCTGTCTCCCCCATCCTGCCAGCCTGACTTTGTTTGCTAAGATCTGCGAGAAGACTGTGCTGAAACGTGTGCTGAAGGAGCTGTGGAAGCTGGTGATGAACACCATGGAGAAGACCATCGTTCTGCCGCCACTCACAGACCAAACGGTGAGAGTGCACAACCGCATGAATACACGCAGTGATACAAATACACACAATAATGATGCTAAGCTACACATGTTGCCGCTCATTGCTGACTGTGCCTGCTGTACCACACGTACACATCACTAGCATCCGTTCCAGAGAGCTTACTGATTATTTTCAGTAAGCATGGATGTTGCTACGATCTGATGATGGCCACAGCAATAAGGTAGACGGCAGAAAAATTATGTACAAAACATGCAACACACATACACCTACACATTCACAAATACACACTCATACACACCTCCAACTACAAAGACAGCATCAAAAGAAAAAGGAGGAGGAGGAGAGTAAGGGACGGGAATACAAAGGCAGACATTTTGTGTGTGTTGCGATTCAAGATGTCCCTCCTATAAACAAAAGATCAATCTACTTTTGCAGCACATCTTTATGGCATCCCATCCACACATTATATTTAGCATCGCCCCCAGTGCCTTCATTCATCCAAACAATCAAGATGAAAGAGGAAAAAACAAGAAAAAAAGACAAAAGGAGTGCACCATATCATTCTAACACCAGCTCATGGCTGCTCTCCAGTATGTCAGCCCACAATTATCTGGAGAGATTTCTGATTTATGAGTAACTTATAACAGAGTGGCAGAAAATATTTGCCCAAAGGATCTGGCCCACTTCCAAAAAAGGAATCATGCATTTTGGAAAGCAGCCTCTTGTTTTCTTTTGTTTTGGATATACGTGTTCTTATTTGTGTTTGGTTATTAACTGAAGAGCCTCATATCACTGTTAATAAGGTAATAAATAATCTCTGGTCATCATGTACGGTGCTAAGCAGTTATTAACACAACTGCTTCACCCTCAGTAGCCATTGGTCTGAGCTGCCGAGGAGATGTGTGCAAATGCCACATAATCATCTCTTGAATAGCTATTTTTCATTTGAACCTGCTATTAAAAGCTTAAACTCTTATTGGCTCTATTCTAAGAAATTTTGTTTTAGTAAAGCTACTTATTAGCTGGCTCCTCTCACTACTCTACCCGTATTTAGTCCAGGCTTCAGACAGGTGTCTGGTTCACGTCCCTCCAGCCCAGAGGCCCAAACTTGTGTTTTTTAATTGATGTGGGGCTCTTTGCAGCTTGACTGACCCTTCTCTCTGGTTGTTGTTGTTGTTGTGATTACTATTACATCCCGCTCCCACCGCTCTCCCTCCACAGATGATTGTAAGTACAGCACTCCTGCGTGTGTGTCTGTCTGTCCGTCCACGGTGGTTGGTTCTTTGCTATATGTGGCTGCGATCTTCCCCTGTTTTTTACCCCACATCACACCCTGTCCCTTCTCACAGCCTCTCAGATCTGTCCCAATCTGTCTCTTTTCTCTTCTCTTTTTTCGGCCTAACTCCAATCCGGTCCCCTCACTCCCACTCCGACCCTCCCACTCCATGATAGAGTGAACTCCATTTGTAGTCACACTCACAGTTCAATGAAGCTCCCTTCTTTAAAGCGTAGAGCATCAATAGAGCGGCAAGCTTTGGGACGAACTTCCCTCTGCCAAGGATTAAATATCAGAATCAGAAATGTTCAACTGATCCCCAGAAGGAAATTGAGTTACATTTTGCACCCTTTCTAGAAATATATATTTACATATAGAGAATTAAAAAAAAAAAATAATGCAGTGCAAGTAATCATGCTGAAGCATAGGGTTTATCTTTAAGTGTCTAAAACTAACAATATTGTGTAAATAAGAATATTAGTTTTAGGGCTGTCAATGATGAACATATTTAATGATTAATCACATGATTGCTAATAGTTAATCACATTTAATCAAACATTTTTGTCTGTTCAAAATATACCTTAGAAGGAGATTTGTCAATTATTTAATACTCATCAACATGGGCAAATATGCTTGCTTTATGCATGTGCATATATTCATTATTGGAAATCAGTTAACACAAAACTATGACAAGTATTATCCAGAAACCCTCACTACTGCATTTAACATAAAAATATGCTCAATTCATAACATGGCAAACTGCAGCCCAACAGGCAACAACAGCTGTCAGTGTGTCAGAGTGCTGACTTGACTATGACTTACCCCAAACTTTATGTGATTATCATTAAGTGGGCATGTCTGGAAAGAGGAGACTGGTGGGTACAGAGAGAACGCATTTTCATTCACATCTTGAGGTCAGAGGTCACTGGATCTCTTTGAATATGGCCACGCCAGTGATAGTAGTATGACCTGTTGGTACCAATGGATTCTTGAGTTTTTATATGCCGCCAGTGTCTTCACTCTAGCTTTAAAACTGAGCTACAATCTAAAAATTGCACTTTGCATTATTGCGTTAAAGAAATTAGTGGAGTTAAAACGAAGCTGCATCAACGCATTAACGTGTTACCTTTGACAGCCCTAATAAAAATGCAAGAATAGTATAAATAAATCTGAATTACCGTAGTTTAAATGTACAGTATAAATAAATGCAGTGTTGATGCCAGAGTAAATGAGATTATTGCACAGATGAAATCAAATGAAAATGTCTTGCGTTTTCTAGTTGAGACAAGGCTAGATTTGATCCTAAATACAATGTATTTTCTTTAAGTTGTTAGCATCTGTATGACAATGAAGTAGAATAAATTAAAAGCCTATCTTAGTTTGAGCAGTTTACAAGTAAATTCTTGTACCAGTAGTCACATGGAACTGACACTGGAACGTGTTGCATGACGAACACAAAACGGCGTTGCACGTCATCAGTGAGGGCTGCTGGTTAAGTCGGCATGATGTGGACCCACACTACGTTTCCTCCTTGATTTGGGATGACACTTGGTATGGTGAACCCTCCACACGAATGTGTAAATGGAGTGGAGGTGGGTGGGAAGGTGGAGTAGAGGCCAGACTGGAGTTGGGCCTTCCTCTTCCTCTTCTCCTCCTTTTGCTTCTTCTTTTTTCTCTTCCAACACTGTCTCTCTTTTGAGAAGACAGAAGCATGGTGCATTCCTGACTGGTTCTTATAGATCTCGCACTCCCTTTAACAGTCTCCACCAATCAGTGCCCCCCTCTTCTGCTGTATCTTCTTCTGAACACTCTCCTCAAACAGGAAGTGGTACTCCTCTCTCGCGCCTGGTGTTGCCTTGTTTCTCTTCATGCATTGTGTCCTTTTACTGGGACTCTGGTGGGGTGATTCTGATCTCTTGGTGGCTTGGTATCTGGTGTCCTGCCCCACCCCCAGCCTCTGCCCCCCCCCCACTGTCCCCACCTCTCCCACCTGTTTGAACTGTGTCCCCCTCCACCGCCCACTGTGGGTTTGTTGCTTGCATCTGATCTATTTCAACACTGCAGTCTTCTCTCAGTATACTGTACGACACTGTACTGTATGTCTCTGCAGACCTGTCATGTTGGTCTGTCCTGGTTTGATTTCATGTTCTGTTGTTACTGATGATTATAATGCTGGTGTTACGTCACTGGTCCTGATGTACAGAATGGCTTTTCTTACAAGACGTTATTGGTTTCAGCTGATGTTGGTCAAAAAAATTGCATTCAGTACAACAAATACTGTATGTATACTGTATGTGATGACTCTTACCAGTGTTTGAACCGACTCCTGCAGGATATAATGAAGCATCTAGATTAAAATAAGACCTTTTAGAATTGTCTATTTTACGGTGTACTTGATAGTACAAAAAATGTAGAGCTGCACAGGAAGTGATGTGTTCTAATGAACATGAAAATTGATGTTTCTGCAACCACGTGGTCTGCGCCGCTTGTTTATTGTTTATTGTCAAGTGTAACCATCAATGAAGTATTCAGTTCCTTTACATTGAGTAAAAGAAGCACACTGAAATAATCCATTACACTCAGTAAAAGTATGCAAGTATTATCAGTAAAATGCACTTAAAGCAGGCAAAACTTCAGTGAGTTTTCAAGTATTTAATATACTGTTGGATAATTATATCTGTACAGTATATATTAAGCACAGCAAATTTTATAAGATGATCATATGGTGCCTCAAAATTGTACTATTATTGTCTTAATTTTTAATTTCACCACTTAGTGCATCAGTTGAATGAATATCTGACCTTCTGTCCAAGCTATCATATAGAGATTTAATGTGTTGAATTCTATCATGAGCTTATTGTTTTTCAAAGGAATAGTTTGACTTTGGAAATACACTTAACCCCTGTTCAAACCTGGCATTAACATGCGCCCTGAGTGAGTGGACAGCTTTAAATAGGTTTGTTGACACCTGGCAGTAGAATGTGTCACGCAGTAAACACATGACAATAAAGTAGACGACGTGAGGTAATACTATACGAATGTCAGTACTAATATCCTACAGATTCCTGAATTTGGGTACATTTTATTAACATCACAATAAAAATCTATTGTACTGTCGGCACCGCTGCCGTTCCCAGACAACAGCGGGTACAGAGCTTCAGAGAGCAGCAGGCGGGCGGCAGGTATCAGCTCCGTTCAAAGCAGCATAACAAAAACACTGACACATCTCACACAATAATGCACTTTGCATGCCTAGTCTGATAGTCTGTAGATATGTAGCCTATAGATAAGACATATTTTAATTAAATACAGTTTTACCGACAGAATACAGTAGTGCACTGAAGCTGTGTTCATGCTGCGAGGCAGAGAAGTGCTCACGTCTGCCTGTCTATTCAAGTGGGGAGCACGGTGAGATCCGTGGACCCCAGCAGGACGTCAGTTGAGTAGGCAGTCCTTATCGTGGTCCAGGACTCATTTGCATATACACTGCTAAAAGGTTGTGGCCATATGTGGCCCAGACCACCTCTGAATATGGTCTTGTGATCCGATCACGTAGGACGCATGATAATACCAGATCTGAACAGGGCCTTATTTACTTATTTGTCAAGAGTTGAAGAAGATTGATGCCACTCATATCTGTGCGTTAAGCGTGGAGTGAGGGCTGGGAGTTAATTAGCTTAGCTTAGCTTAAAGACTGGAAGGGGAGGGAAACTGCTAGCTTGACTTACACCAATTCAAAAATCCACCTGCCAGCACCTCTAAAGCTCACTAATTAACATGTTATATCTTGTTAGATTAATCCACCCACAGCCCAAAGTGTTAGATTCACAATTGTGGAAACAGTACACCCTGTAACCATTTTTGGCGGCCTGCAACCAGGCACAGTGTTTTCATGTTGGTGGTGGTGGAGCTAAACCATGCAGTATCTTATAAAGTAAACGCGCATTGGTCATCATCAAAATCAAAGTTTGATAAGTTGTATTTTTTGATAAAATTGCAGTAGTGTTACGAGTTGATTTCTTTGCCCAGTGCTTTAAGAGCTTGTTTAAAGGCTAAAACGTGCCCTAGCATGCTGCAAAATGAATTGATTTAACAGTTTCATGCTGCATACTACAGAGGAATGCAGTATATGGCATGTACTGTATATTGTATACTGCATATCGCGTTCGTCAGTGGTATGTAGTAGGCGGCTTCCATTACAGCCATAATGTGTTTATTAGTGAGCTTTAGAGGTGCTGATAGATGGAGCAGATAAAGCCAAGCTAGCTGTTTTCCCTTCTTTCCAGTCTGTAAGCTAAGCTAATCATCTCGCCGCTCTAGCTCTGTACTTAAAGCATTGACGTCTTCTCATTGAACTCAACGATGAAGAAGAAAATACGCACATTCCCAAAAATGTCGAACTAGTTCTTAACACGGCATCATGAATGGGGTATATTTTGTGTCATCAATAGGAAAGATTTTTGTTTTTGCAGGGACATCTGATGTCATCATGTGTTATAAGTTACAAGTGACCTGGCCCCAATATAGTGTGTTCCTGTAATTGTAGCCTCCCATAAAACAGCACAGTAATGGTTTTGAACACAATGCAGGGAGAGCAAATGTCACCTGCATATTTCTAAACAAATTTTGTCAGCATCCTTTTACTCCTGTCAGCATGTATCGTGTACGCTGTTCTTGCTCTGCCAACCGGCAAATTGTTAAAACTGTGTTTCCTTTGTTTTGTGGTAAGTCACAAAATCTGATGTTGCTTTGGAGGGACAGCTATTAAGCAGTGACGAGTATTCTCAGATTCTTTCTACATTTTGCAAAGCAACATTTGCACTTTTGATTGCATATTCTCATGTAGCCAATGAGGGTGAAGTCAGACTGCAGGGACTGGCCACTGCTTGAAGTATTAACCACATGCTCTCTTTCCAGGGGAGGCTGAAGAGTGCTTCTCACAGTGATGTAAGGACTAAACCCCTTTAGATCAATGTGTCTTGTCTCTCTCCTCTGTCTTCTCTCCGTGTCTGTCTCTCTCCCTCAGCTCGCCAGTCAAACAAAGCAGTGGAAATATTGATTTTTCACTTTTGTTTTTACACAACATTCCTCTATAGTGCTGTTTATATGCTGTGAGAAATGCTGTAGCAGTAGCTGCCTGCACTCGCAGCCTCACCGCAGGTCGTACACTCTAATCTGCATGCAGATATCTGCGGCTCAAATGCACTACCAACCGTAAGTCAAGGTTATCAGTCGTCACTTAATTTCACTTGGATTTCAATAACAACACACTGTTTTGTTCATTATTAAACGCAACACAGTAGAAAGAATTGGACATGGTTAATCTGCTAGTACCATCGCAAGTCAAAGCAGCTGAGTTCCATGAAGTAAGTGATAGTTGGCACTTTGACCTACACCTTATGGTGCATTTTAGCCACAAAACTGTGCTCATAGGGTGAGAATATTTGGCATAAACTAGTTATTTTCATCACAGCAGCCCCTGCAACAAAAGGCACAACTACTATATCGATTTCATTTTCTGTCAATTTTACATCACATAGCAGTGGAGGTTGGCTGGATTTATCTCACATGACCCTGTCAAGCATCGGTCGCCTGACTGAATCTAAAGTAAACCATTTAAATGTGTAGAAACATCACAGTTTTATTAGTGCAGACTATTCTATTTCTTCTAATATAATTAATGTTACATATTGTTTCATTTGCATTATTGTGATGGTGTTTGTTAGATTATTTAAACCTCAGTTAGGGCTGCACAATTATGGCCAAAAAGAAAATCTTGATTATTTTGATCAATATTGAGATCATGAATATTTTTTGCGATTATGCATCAATTTTAGTCTTTTTAGTCAATTTTATGTCTCTGTATGTGGACTGGGGACTTGTCCAGGGTGTACCCCGCCTTCGGCCAATGTCAACTGGGATTGGCTCCAGCCCCCCACGACCCTTGACGGGATAAGTAGTTGCACATGGATGCATTAAAATTCAAACAAAATCATTGCATTGCTTTCACTAACATGTTGTGCTACATTCCTGCTAATGCACAAATCTTTGCATGTAAATAAGACTTAAAATAAGGTTCTCCTTTACCTGAATTCAGTGCTTTTTCGTTTAAAATGAGTAATATACAGTATATTACTCTACTACTCCAAACTCTTAGAAGATTCAGGAAAGTTTTTCACAGGCTGTCGTTAGAGCGAGCACAGCGGCAAGATAGCTCCCCAAAAGTGAAGCCAAAGCATCTGAATCACCCACAATGGGCTGGCTGTTCATTTAGAAAGCCCTTGATTTGAGCAGCTGAGTTTTCTATGGCAAGAGCACACATTTTAAACATCGGTATTGCAGTCGATCATGTTAATTTAATTGTGGGAAGCCAAAATTGTGATCACGATTAATATTCTATTAATAGTGCAGCCCTAACTCCAATATGTTCTAGCCTCATATGGTCTGAAAAAGCTTATTCCACACCTACGGCTGTAACCAAGGATAGGATTTGAAGGTGCAGTCAGCAGCACTTAGTGATATATTCTCTTACCAGAGTATTGCATTAGGCCGGACATCCAGTAAATACCTGCGTACACCACAGTGCAACTGCATAGCTGCTACGTGTGTGTGCGTGCCTGCACGTGTGTGTTCATGAGTGCACGAGTGTGTCTTCTTTCTTGCCCTCACTACAAGCTGTCACTTTCCCTCCTCTTTGTACTGAAACGTCTCACTGTGTGTGTGGATGTGTGCAACGGAGTGTAATGTTCTGGAATGACTAAAACACAGATAAGTGTGATAACAGCACTTGAAGGAAAAAGTACCTTGATATCTGTAAAGCGGCTTAGAGTGACTGTTTATGAATGTGTGTGTCAGAAACGTCGCTGTCCTCTGTGTGACACTAAGCCGTTTACTGCTGCACTGCATTGTCGTGATAATAACAATACTCTTCTCTCTCCTTCTGTCTTTCTGTCTCTTCCAGGGCACTCAGCTCATCTTTAACGCTGCCAAGGAGCTGGGACAGCTGTCCAAACTGAAGGTACAATTCACCAGTATGCTCTGGGCCTGGCATCACGACTCTAATAGCCTAGAAAATGGACAGACAGATCATTGTTGGTCTGTGCTTCTATTGTTGTCTTCAGGAGCACATGGTTCGAGAGGAGGCCAAAGCACTCACCCCTAAGCAGTGCGCTGTGATAGAGCTGGCCCTGGACACCATCAAGGTAGAGTCATTCAGCTCTATGTGCACAGACTGTCACTGTTAGGAGCCACCTTAAATGTCTGACAATGAACAGGTATGACTAGTGGAAATTATAGCAAATAACAGACAATGCTTTGGTTTTACAAGTCAAATTAGCATTCTAGATGTGAGGATGTGATGTATGTTAGGCCAACCTTTAAGACTTTGAGCTTTCTTTTTGTGGCTTAACAGCTGATTTATTTGTTTTATGGTCTGAATGATATATGTCTAGCTCACAGCCGCCACTCTGCACTGCACTCATGCGCCGGTTACACCTGCAACGCCAACGGTGCTGTTGTGGAAGTGTAACACCCACCCCTTGTTTCCCCCCAGGTTAACACTGTTTGCTCTGTCTGCAGTGTTGCCATAGTTTTCACGGTTAGCGCCGTTTGAGACGGGTCGCAGGCTCAGCTGTTGCCATGTTGAGAGCCATGCAGAGGCAATAGAAATGCTCTTAATCAGGCATTTAGCACCTTTAAGCTACAGAAACCTTAATTAAGAATCATATTTCTTCCATTTCTATATGTACATGTGAGTGATGTACTAGGCTAAGCATTTTAAATGACAAAAAGCCACAAATCAGTGTATTGACGGTATGGGTGTTGGGTTGATTCAAATAAAACCAATGATGACCATGGAAACAAGCCATAACAGTCAATTTCTAAGTTCTGTAATTAACAGCTATTAAGCTACAAATTTAGGATTTTGAGTTTCCTGTACCTTTTGAGATGAGTTAAGAAAGGGAAAATACATATTTAAAATGGACATTTAAATCAAAAAGCATCTCTTTTACAAAATAACATGAGTATCCACAGAGCAGGAGCACAGCAATGATCCAGGAGGTGTAGAGCTGGACAGAGATTATGTGCATATTTAATTAATACAAGCTGTTGGTGTTGGGTCTGTAATATCGAACATCTTGTCGTACAGAGACAGAAACCATTATCACCATTAATATAGGGCTGAAACTCGCAAGCATTTGCCAACATTTTTTTTAATCGATTAATCATCAAAAAATTTAAAAAAAAACATAAGAATACAATAAAAATTGACTTCACAATTTCCCTGAGTGCATAGAATGTCTTGTTTTGAGCTACCAACAGCCCAAAACCCAAGAATATTCAATTTACTGTAATGTAATATAGGACAGTCGGCTAAGTAAAATTGGTATTTTTGTGAATGGAGTCTGGTGACTTTGGAGATATTTTATAGTGGCTTCATTTTGTCGGAAAGATGTGTCTGACGGAGAGATAAAGCGGTAAATATACTCTTAACTAAAGCATACCTTTAAACTGTTCTCTTTTTTTTATCAGAACAGTTTTTTAATAGTTTACTGTCAGTCGACTAATAGAATAACCAACTAACAGATATATCGTTGCAGCTCTAGATTATTGTGTAAACATTTTAAATCCTTTTTTACTTATGAGAGCAGAGTTATACCCAATAATGAGCCTTCTCCTCTTGAATCTTTTGCAGTGGGAAACAGCTGTCTTCTACTTTGTTTGTCTTTGTTAGCAATATTTCCATGCTGGTGGTGTGGGTCTGAAGAAGACTTTCCTGGAGAAGAGTCCTGACCTCCAGTCTCTGCACTACGCCCTGTCCCTCTACACGCAGGCTACGGACAAACTCATCCGGACCTTTGTCCAGTCCCAGAACTCACAAGGTAACCTAATAGTCTTTTCTCTCAGTGACACTTACCTTTTTCTGTCTCTGGGAGAGAGTTTTAATTCTCGATATTTCCAGTATCTTCAAGTGTGAAGTTAATGTTACATAATTCTCTGATCGAGATCAGCGGAGCTCTGTTTGCGCTATGCTGTCTCAAAGGAGCCACTCTACTCTGTGTCTCCCGCTCCTCTGTTGATATTAGGGTTTCCCAAATGCTGAGCTCTGTATCCTGAAAATATCTCACATGCTTTGTAGAGCATGAAGTCTGTAGCTGCACAATATTTTCTCTCTTCTCTGAAATGCTGAGTCTCCTGGTAGCCAGCCTCGGGAAACACGGAGACTATTCTTTACAAGATCTGACAGCTATTTGCAATGAAAAAATAAATACCCGCCCCCTCTTTTCTCTCGCTCTTTGGTGGTGTTGCGTAGCCTCCATCCTACTGTCAGATGGCTACATAGCAGCCATCATCTTTGTGGAAGTGCTGATGCTGACACGCTGTCCCAGAGCGCCGCTGCTAGAAATGCCATTTGAGCGGCTGATCATTTAAAATTTAATTAGCAAAATGCCATGTGGTTTTTGGAGTATACCAAAGTACTTTTTACAGCAGTAGATCTGTGTGAACTGCTGTTTGGATTGCACAGCAGGTCTAAAGAATCGGATTTGATTGAAATATGACGGTATATCTATCAGGATCTCTCCCTTCTTTCGGGTAAAAATGTATAAATGTTGGTGTGTTTTTCTACTCTGTTATTCTTAAATTCAACTCTCTGCAAACCTCATATTTCTACGTGTTTCTTCTCTCTCTGTCTACTCCCTTCTTCTGCCCCGTCTGTGGGCCAGTGTTCGGCGGGAAGGGGGTGAGGTTCACCACTAGTGAGGATGTTTACCCAGAAAAGGGTATGTGGCACTCAGGCTCAGGGCCTGAGGCATCCAGGACTTCCGGAAAGCCTCCAGACCAAAGCCCAACTCCCTCCACCCTCCACCCCACCCCATGTGCATCCCCAAACTCCCCTGCCTGCTCAAACTCATCCCAACAGACAAATAAAATGCACAGATTGAACATCTCTCTATCTCTGCCTTTTTGCACACACATACTGCACATGCCACAATAAAAACATAGACTTTATGCATTCATGCATGTAATGTACACACTGATGTCTGTATGTACGGAACTGCGCTGAATACATACGCCATGGACTGTATGTATGAGCAGACACTAAAGCATGATGTGCTGACATCAGACAAAAATAATAGAAAATGCATTGAAGTGTGGAGGAATCCTGATCCAGCATGATGTCACCCAGAGAGGCCCGAGGGCCGAGTGTTTGCGTGTACACGTGGGCGCGATGAAGAGCGAGTGACTGAGCAGAGCCAGTGTGACTGAGTGAGGCTGTCCTTAAGGTTGTTGAAGCAGAAGCCCAGTGTATCAGTGTATTGTTTGTCTCAAAACAGAGAGGAAGTCTTTTTCCCCCAATTTACCACCCCTGCCACTGTGTTTGAAGTGAGAGACGCTGATGAAGAGGACTAGGATTATTGTGAAGAATGATGATGGCTGTTCAGTTTTTGTCTGGGAGGGATTTCTGTCCTCGTCTGTTCTATCAACACACAGACAGAGACGGACACATTCAAACCCAAACAGCTCCCACGTGCAGCACGGCCCGCCCTACAGCAGTGATGATAAAGAGTGCTTAGTGTGCCCCCCCCCCTCCACAGATTGAGCCAATCAGAAACAGTCTCTCGGGTCAGGTCGTCTGATTTCTGTCCCTTTAGATTAGCCTCAAAAGATTTGAGTCTTGCTCACAAACACTCACACAGGATGACTTCATTTGATGCTGCACAACCTCCAGCACGCTGACAGTCCTCTCAGTGGACAGTAGTGTTATATAAAGTGGTTAAGGCTCCAGTAAGGTTTAAAAAATTATATTGCATACCATGTTGTGTTGTTTCCTATGGTCAGAAGGAGAAACGTATGGAAGCACTATAAGTAGCTGAATACTACTGAAAACTTAATGTTAAAACTGTGGTCTAAATTGCCCCATCTGAAATTTTCAGTAGGTGATTTCAAGCTTAAAATATATATATATATATATATATATATATATATATATATATATATATATATATATATATATATATATATATATATATATATATATATATATATAGTTGACTAGCTTGAGTGGGAGGCTGCTACAGTACAGTCACACAGTATAGCAGCATCAGATTGTTGTCTCCATCTAAATCTCAGCTCAAAGATCAAGCAGTTGGCTAATAACAGGTTGATTATTTACAGACAACGCTAACAATACCTGGTGATTCGGTCGAATATGTAGCATTATAGATGTCTGAATGAGCGATCCAGCCACTGGTTTGGGTCATTAATCCACGTCAATGGGCAAAGACTTTAAGGGGCAATACAGCAATCAACCTTAATTTTTAAGGTATCACAAATGCTCATTTATTATGTGACATGTCTAAAAAAACAGACATTTGCTGCTTAACACGAAATAAATGTATAGAAACTTGTCAAGGTTAGAATCCAAACATGTCAAATTACACTGACGTCTATGGGATCCCCTGTTGTCTATCCCCCACAAAGGGACGTGGCCTTGGCAATCTGGTCTCTGGTCTATTTTGGATCACATGACTAAGCGTTACTTGATCGGACAGAAGTCTGATCAGTTCCAACGAGACTCAGTTGCTTTTCCTTGGGAGGAAGTTCATTTGCATTTTTCATCTTGATTTAAAATTTTTCCAAGTGAAAATGTGCTACATGATTTTTTTTTCTTTTTACAGTCAATTTTAAATTATAATTTTTTTTGCAAAGCTTGAAATCTTCTGGAAGTTTCAAAGAGGGGAATTCAGACCACACAAAAGTCAGACAGATGGTTTTCAAAGTAAATATTTCATATGCTATCCACTCTGGCATTTAAATTTTAGCATTTAGCATTAATTTCACAGTTAGGTATTCATTATCACGGCCTTTCTCTGCTACCAAAGTGAAGTTATATATAGAAAACAAAGTAGTGTGTCTTCAGCTTTCCCACCAGCTGCTGGATGTCCTTGACTGTAACAAGGATGTAAATTATCTTCCTGCCGAGCAGCTTTCACTGCATAGTTTTTCCAACCATATTAGATTAGATGATTAGAGCCGAGTACTGATGGAGACTGAGTGCAATTTATTTTCATTAACTTGACTTAGGCTGATCAGTGATAACTGTCATCCTTACATGTTGCAGGCTATGAGCTGCATTATTTGTAATAGAAGTAATCAAAGGTTAAGGGGCTTTGACGCAATCAGAGTACAAGTTTGAGATTTAATATCTCTTCTGGTGAAGATTTGCAATATGGTAGAAAAATCTGCACCTCTGATTGCAGTGTTTATTGAAGAAGAAAAGCCTGCGTGTTCTTGGCAACATCTTCCTGCCTCCCAGCCAGCAAAGTTTCTTTCTCATCTTTTATGGATGTCCTCCATAGAGTAGACAAGGCCAGATGGATGACTGCTGCTCTCTTTGGTCCTGTTGGCAGCGAGACCAACAATCCCATAATGCTCCCTGGAGAGCTGCATGCCAGGAACACTCTGCCGTCTAACTCCCACAGACACCTTGTTTAGTGGGCGGCTGGTTGAAAACACACACACACACAAGCTGCTGGTCGTCGCTACAAAGATACCGTTGACAAAGTGAACACACTAATTAAAACACTGAAAATGAATGCCCATCTGTCACTGTATCCTTCTGGAGTTGTATGTGGATTGCAACCACCACCATCTCCCTCCCAGACAAAAGAGTTGGAGTCTGAGTGGAGCCATCACTGTCTTCTTTACACTAAAATAGTCTTACAGCTAGACAAATGGAGCCAAGGAACCCAAGACCTGAACTTGGACCCAGGTCCAGAGTTAAGATATCTTGGATGGGTGGTGAACTAACTTAAATCTATTTGGTATTTGGGGTTAAATTGCAAAGGCATATCTGATTTGCAATCCTAGTTACATTAATTAGAATATTATAAGCAGGGCCGTCAGTAAACATTTAATCAGGATTACTCGCATGGTTGTCCAGATTTGCATGAACAGGTTATCACGTAAACTTTGACATCCCTGCTTATAAGTAAAATTGGAGTCCTCGGTAAAGTTTATTCATATAGCCAAAATCACCAGTGTGCCTCATTGGGCTCTATAAACTTAGACTTTTAGTTTCACTTCCATGTGATGATTATTACACCGGGGAGAAATGACAGCATGAGATAGGGTAAAAACATATTTGAAAAATATGTATCTGTAACTTAAACTAAACCCAGACACTAAGCTTTATTGAGAGAGCTGGCTATCAGACTTGCTGTCCTTCACCGACAGATTTGAGGGGCTGAGCTGATTCTCTCTCCGTAAGCTCCTTCCCTTTTCTTGTCCTTCCTCCTGCCATGCTTGGGTAAAAGTCTTTACCAAGGAATGGGTGTGTCCACCTGTCTAGATCCATCTGAGCATGTCCTGACCTGATCTATGTCGGGGGAACCACACTGTCAGTTGACCTTCTCCAGCTTCTCTCCTGTCTTCTTCTCTGCCTCTTACTAACCACCCTGCATCCTAACAGACAATTTGCATCTATGAGTGGGCACAAATTACTGTCCTCACCGGATCCAAATTATTACCTTTCGATTGCTGAATCAGTACAAAGGCTATTTAGATGGTGGCTAATCATAATGCAGAATGCCTAAAGGAATTAATAAAGTTGAGGTCAGTACAAATCTATTCACTAGACTGTAGTTGCTGAGATGTTTGCCACTCCAAGAGGCTTCATCAGTAAATTTATCATTGATATACTGCCTTACAGAGAATGGCATTACTACCCATATTAAATATATATGCCCACTCATAGCAGCTCTGTCTGATTATCCACTACCAGACTACAACATATGCACAACCAGTCATTATGCCTTATTTTAACCTCCTGTTACACAGTGATTAGTTTAATATAAAGACATGTTTGCTCAGTCAATATTCTGTGTAATATCCAAAAGGTTATAGTCAAATCCATTTCAATGTTCAATTCATAAAATTGAAATGGAATTGGTCTGTAACCTTTTTAAAGAAGAGGAGGACAATTTGGGCACAGTGGTTTGTGTGAGTGTTTGGTCTGTGATAAGAGCACCAAGAGTCCATGTTTCCACATTCAAAGGCTTTGACATGCCCCTCCCTCTCTGTCTGTCCTGTCAGGCTCTGGGGTCGACGATGCTGTGGGAGAGGTGTCCATCCATGTGGAGATTTTCACTCACCCCAACACTGGAGAGCACAAGGTCACAGTAAAAGGTAAAAGAACCCGACCTCCTTTATTTTCACCTCCCAATCAAATGATCCCCACTTAAGGCCCACTCAACTTCAGTCATATCATGTCCTTCGTCAGCTCACACAGTTTGCTCAGTAGTCACAGAGTTAGTGAGAGTCTAATGGATGAAACCGCGACTGAGCTTAATGAATTTTTCATAAAATTAATTTTATGACAGGTTAAGGGGTTCATACTGTATAAAATGTAATAAAAATATCATATAGAATGCCATAAAAATACAATAAAAAAAGTCATAGTATTTTGTACCATTAAAATAGGGGCAAGTGGCCTGGAAGCTGTAAAATGGAGGGTTGGACATTTCTATTTCTCGCACTTTAAGACGCACTAGATTATAAGGTGCATTATCAATGCACGTGTCTATTTTCATACATAAGGCGCTCTCGTCATTATCCGAGTCAGTGTCGTTGCTATTACTTAGCTGTTCAGTGATGATTCCGGCCTTTGTGAAAGCTCGGACAACTCTTGACACTGATACCTTGTCCCAGGCATCCACGATCCATTGGCAGATAGTGGAGTGTAGATAGTGGAGTGCCTCCCTGTCTTGGTGAATGTGTGTTCGCCTTCTGTCATCCAACGCTCCCACACAGCTCGCAATTTAACTTTGAACGACCTGTTGACACCAATATCTAGTGGTTGGAGTTCTTTAGTTAATCCACCCCGAATGATGGCAAGCTCCGAATTAGTTTTCTTCGCTTTCGTTTTGACAGTGTCGGTGAGTGCCGTAATGCCCCGACAATCCATCCAGTGGTGCGGCTTTGTAGCTTACCAAAGTCGTAACAAAACATTTTGACAGATTTTTGAGCGCCCTGTAACACGTTAAATTGTTTCAAGGTCAGTAAGCACAACCAGAATTGATAGATAAGGCGCACTGTCGATTTTTGAAAAATTAAAGGATTTTAAGTGCGCTTTATAGTGAGAAAAATACGGTACATTCTTTTATGACACACTATACGATATGATGTACTACAGTTTTATGACATTTGCATGATATACTATACTTTTTTTAATTGCATTTTTCATGATATACTATACTGATATAACGTTTTCTTTATGCTTTGTATAGTATGTCATTAATGTCTACAATGAACATTTTCACGAAAAAGTCGTAATATAGTATGTCAAGAGATTTAATGAAAAAAACCGCAATTTCGTATGTGGATTAATTTTATAGAAAAAAAGTTGTGGTATTGTATCTGCAACAATTTCAGGAAAGAAAGCCAGAGACCTGGGCATTATGTGGCCTGCGGGCTGGAACCGGCCCTCGTGATGGTTCTGCCTGGCACAGGAGGTCTCAGACAAACCACATAATTTTATTACAAAGCTAAAAAAAACGATAAAGGAAATATCTTTTGTTTTGAAATGCTTGTGTATCGTTAGTGTGCTTCTTCCTGTCACACTTGACATTGATGTAAACTGATGAATGAAGTTGGAAGTAGCGTCACCTTCTGAGGCTGCAGTGTTGCCAACTTAGCAACTTCGTCACTATGGCACTAGCGACAAATCTTGTGACTTTTTCTGGTGTTATTGGAGACTTTTTGAGCAGTCCCTCCAGTGGCTCGTCCATAATAAGTCATGGACTGCTAAGTATTTTTACGTTGAGGTTGACAGTAAAGTTGTGTGCTTAGTTTGCAACAAACGTGGCTGTATTTAAAGAATACAACTTTAAGACAAAACATGCAGAAAAATATCTGCAGATGAGAATGAGAGGACAGCCGAGGGGCGGCCAGCTAAGCTGCAAAAGCAGCAGGGACTTTTTACAAAGCTGCGTGCAACGAAAGAAAGAAATGTAATGTTAAGATAAATGTTATATGTGATGAGTAATGAGTTAAATGTTAAGTTTTGTTCATGGAAATATTACTACCCAAAACAGTCAGTCCTTAATATAAGCGGTATAGTATGTTGTAAAAGTAAAAACTGGAAAAACTTCAAAGTATAGTGTGTGGATTAATTTCATGTAAGAAAACAATGAGAATATAGTGTCATAAAATTTAACGCAGAAAAAAAAGTCACAGTGTAGTATGTCAAAAGATTTCATGGAAAACCGTCATTTTCCTGGGGGGCCACTTGAGAAACCAAGATTGTTGCTGGGGGCCAAACAAACGCTGTCAGACGTAACCTCTATTTTAACACTATAGAAAACATACCGGGTGCTTAATTTTCAGTATTTGAGCGAGGAGGAGTCTTTGAACCATACAGGACTGACTGTTTAGGGTAATAATGTTTCCATTAACAAAACTTAACATTAACACTGACATTTAACATTTAACTTGACAAAAACACTTAAATGTAAGTGTTAATGTTAAGTTCAATGTTAAATTTAACATTTAACATTTAACAAAAACATTTAATTAAACATTGAATTTAACATTAGCACTTCTTTCGTTGCATGCAGCTTTGTAAAAATTCCTTGCTGCTTTAGTATCTTAGCTAGCAGCCCCTTGGCTGTCCTCTCCTTTTCATCTCCAGATGGGTTTCTATATTTTTCTGCATGTTTTGTGTCAAAGTTCAAGTTGTTATTTGAATACAGCCGTGATTTTTGCAAACTAAGCAGACAGCTTTACCACCAACCTCCACAAAAAACTACTTAGCAGTCCACGACTTATTAAAGACGTGCCGCTGGAGGGACCGCTGGGCCTGTAGACTAGGACTAGCCCACGTTTGAGTGCCTCTGGACGGAGGAGGCGTCCATCGCAGCACCCGCTGCTGGTGGAGAAGAGTGAAAAAGATACATGCTTTCACATCTCCAAAAGTCTCGCCTGAAAAAAGTTGCTAGATTTGTCTCTGGTGAGTCGCTGGAGGGGTCTGAAAACTGGCTAAATATAGCGACAAAGTCGCTAAGTCGGGAACACTGCCACCTCAACAGGTAACACTACTTCAAACATCACTCACGTCAGTTTACATCACTGTCAAGCGTGACAGGAAGAAGCACACTAAAAATAAACGAGCATTTCAAAATAAAAGCTATTTTCTTTACTTTTTTTAAGCTTTGTAAGGTAAATTGTGTGGTTTGACTGAAACCTCGCAGACCAGAGAGCCATCACAAGGGCAGCATGGCATAGTCATAGTATAGTATGTCGAAAACTTTCATGGAAAAACTTAATTTTGTAGTAAGTCAAAAAATTTCATGGTGAAACGTCATAGTATGGCATGTGTATTCATTTCATGTAAGAAAAAGTCATAGCATAGTATGTCGAAAAATTTCATGGGAAAACATTTTGTAGTAATTAAAAAAATTTAATGGAAAAATGTCTGAGTATAGTATGGGGATTCTTTTTATATATGATAAAGTCATAATATAGTATATCGATAAATTTCATTTTAAAAAAGTCAGTCATAGCAGTACTGTCATAGCAGTCTTCTTCTTCATCTTCAACGGCTTATCCGGGGCCGGGTCGCGGGGGCAACAGCTCCAGCAGGGGACCCCAAACTTCCCTTTCCCGGACCACATTATTTCTTGGGAAATACGTCATTTTGTAGTAATTCAAAAACTTTCATGGAAAAACGTCATAGTATAGCATGTACATTCATTTCATGTCATAAAAAGTCATAATATAGTATGTCAATAAATTTTATGTTAACAAAAGTCATGGTATAGTATGTCGAAAAATTTCTTGGGAAAACGTCATTGGTATTCAAAAAATTTAATGGAAAAAAGATTTGTGTGTATTTATGTAAGAAAAAGATAGTTGTCGATGAATTTGTGAAAAAAAAAAAATGTATGTGAAAAAATTTTTGGAAAAACGTCATTTTGTAGTAATTCAAAATTCATTGAAAAGCGTCATAGTATAGCATGTGCATTCATGTCATGTAAGAAAAAGCATAATTGGTATGTTGATAAATTTCATGTAAAAAAAAAAGTCATAGTATAGTATGGAAAAATTTCTTGGAAAACCGTCATTTTGTAGTAATTCAAAAAAATTTCATGGAAAAATGTCATAGTATAGCATGTGCATTCATTTAATGTAAGAAAAAGTCATAATATAGTATGTTGATAAATTTCAATAAAAAAAAGTCATAGTGTAGTATGTCGAAAAATTTTATTTTTGTGTTCAAAAATGTTATAATTAATATAATATATATAAAATTTTACAAAAAAAAATCAGTATAGTATGACGAAATTTTTCTATGAAAACGTCAAATTTTCTTGATGTTAAAAAACATCATGAAAATGGTCATATTATAGCATGTAAAATGATTCTATGGTGGAAAAAAGTCATTTCGTGAAATGTTGGAAAATTTTACAAAAAAAAACGTCAGATAGTATGTCAATTTTCGATGACGTCAAATTTTTTGATGTTGAAAAAAATATGAAAACGGGTATGTGATGTGTGTCTTGGGGAAAAAACCATTTCGTGAAATGTTGGAAATTTTACAAAAAACGTCAGTATAGTATGTGAAATTTTTCGAACAACAATAAAATTTTGATGTTGAAAAAAATCATGAAAACGGTCATATTATAGCATGTAAAATGATTCTATGGTGGAAAAAAGTCATTTCGTGAAATGTTGGAAATTTTACAAAAAACGTCAAAGACGCTCCTGCTCAAAATCTTAAGACCAGTTAAAAAATTGCAAGAATTTGCATTTTGCACTGTTGTATCTTAAGAAGGTTCTAAGTAGAGTTTCAAAATGCAAAAAGAAGAAATGGGAACAAGAGACCAAATGTTTTGAGCAGGCAATTTATTGAAAAGAACAATTTAACTGAAATAGGCTGTTCATCAGCTGATCAAAAGTTTAAGACCACATCCTTTAAAAGCCCAAATCTGTGCAAAAATTTGGATTCCATGTCATTTTCTGTCAAGTAATCACACTGTCAAGACCTCTTGATGGGAAAAGCAAAAAAACTCACTGCCTTCGAACGTGGCAGGATTGTTGAGCTGCATAGACAAGGCCTCTCACAGCGTGCCATCGCTGCTGAGGTTGGACGCAGTAAGACAGTCATTTTGCATTTCTTAAAAGATCCTGAGGTTTATGGAACAAAAAAATCAAGTGGTAGACCCAAAAAAATCTCACCGGCACTGAGCCGGAGGATCCGAATGGCTGTCCGTCAAGACACGGGACGATCCTCATCCCAAATTAAGGCCATTACTGGTGCTGACTGCAGCCCAATAACCATCAGACGGCATCTGCAAAGGAACGGCCTTAAAAAACAAAAAACCTCTTCAAAGGCCACGTCTCCTTCAACGCCACAAAATTGCCCGTTTGGCCTTTGCAAGGGAGCACCAAACATGGGACGTTGAAAGTTGGAAGAAAGTTTTATTCTCTGATGAGAAAAAATTTAACCTTGATGGTCCTGATGGCTTCCAACGCTACTGGCATGACAAGGAGATGCCACCTGAGATTTTTTAAACACGGCACAGCGGAGGGGGCGCCATCATGATCTGGGGTGCTTTTTCCTTCAATGGAACAATGGAGCTCCAGGTTGTGCAGGGCGTCAAACAGCAGCTGGCTACGTGGAGATGTTGCAGCGGGCATCCCTCATGACTGAGGGCCCTCGTCTGTGTGGTGATGACTGGGTTTTTCAGCAGGACAATGCTGCAATTCACAATGCCCGTCTGACAAAGGATTTTTTTCAGGAGAATAACATCACTCTTTTGGATCATCCTGCATGTTCCCCTGATTTAAATCCAATTGAGAACATTTGGGGATGGATGGCAAAGGAAGTTTACAAAAATGGACATCAGTTCCAGACAGTGGATGCCCTTCGTGAAGCCATCTTCACCACTTGGAGCAACATTCCTACAAGCCTTTTGGAAACACTCGCATCAAGCATGCCAACACGAATTTTTGAAGTGATCAACAATAATGGTGGAGCTACTCATTACTGAGTCTGTTTTTGAGACTTTAATTTCTGTTTTAGGGTTTTTTTTTAGCTATGGTCTTAAACTTTTGATCAGCTGATGAACAGCCTATTTTAGTTAAATTGTTCTTTTCAATAAATTGCCTGCTCAAAACATTTGGTCTCTTGCTCTCATTTCTTCTTTTTGCATTTTGAAACTCTACTTAGAACCTTCTTAAGATACAACAGTGCAAATCGTAAATTCTTGCAATTTTTTAACTGGTCTTAAGATTTTGATCAGGAGTGTAGTATGTCGAAATTTTTCACTGAAAACGTCAAATTTTTTTGATGTTGAAAAAATCATGAAAACGGTCGTATTATAGCATGTAAAATGATTCTATGGTGGAAATAAGTCATTTCATGAAATGTTGGAAATTTTACAAAAAAAACGTCATAGTATAGTATGTCGAAATTTTTCGATAAACAATAACATTTTTGATGTTGAAAAAATCATGAAAACGGTCGTATGATAGCATGTAAAATGATTCTATGGTGGAAAAAAAGTCATTTCGTGAAATGTTGGAAAATTTTACAAAAAAAACCTCATAGTATAGTATGTCGAAATGTTTCTATGAAAACGTCAAATTTTTTTGATGTTGAAAAAAATCAAGAAAACGGTCGTATTATAGCATGTAAAATGATTCTATGGTGGAAAAAAGTCATTTCGTGAAATGTTGGAAATTTTACAAAAAAAAACGTCAGTATAGTATGTCGAAATTTTTCGAACAACAATAAAATTTTTGATGTTGAAAAAAATCATGAAAACGGTCGTATGATAGCATGTAAAATGATTCTATGGTGGAAAAAGGTAATTTAGTGAAATGTTGGAAAATTTTACAAAAAAAATGTCATAGTATAGTATGTCGAAATTTTTCTATGAAAACGTCAAATTTTTTTGATGTTGAAAAAAATCATGAAAACGGTCGTATTATAGCATGTAAAATGATTCTATGGTGGAAAAAAGTCATTTCGTGAAATGTTGGAAAATTTTACAAAAAAAACCTCATAGTATAGTATGTCGAAATTTTTCTATGAAAACGTCAAATTTTTTTCATGTTGAAAGAAATCATGAAAACGGTCGTATTATAGCATGTAAAATGATTCTATGGTGGAAAGAAGTCATTTCTTGAAATGTTGGAAAATTTTACAAAAAAAACGTCAGTATAGTATGTCGAAATTTTTCGAACAACAATAAAATTTTTGATGTTGAAAAAAATCATTAAAACGGTCGTATGATAGCATGTAAAATGATTCTATGGTGGAAAAAAGTCATTTCGTGAAATGTTGGAAAATTTTACAAAAAAAACCTCATAGTATAGTATGTCGAAATTTTTCGATAAACAATAAAATTTTTGATGTTGAAAAAAATCATTAAAACGGTCGTATGATAGCATGTAAAATGATTCTATGGTGGAAAAAAGTAATTTAGTGAAATGTTGGAAAATTTTACAAAAAAACTTCATAGTATAGTATGTCGAAATTTTTCGATGAAAACGTCAAATTTTTTTGATGTTGAAAAAAATCTTGAAAAAGGTCGTATTATAGCATGTAAAATGATTCTATGGTGGAAAAAAGTCATTTCGTGAAATGTTGGAAAATTTTACAAAAAAACGTCATAGTATAGTATGTCGAAATTTTTCTGTGAAAGCGTCAAATTTTTTTCATGTTGAAAGAAATCATGAAAACGGTCGTATTATAGCATGTAAAATGATTCTATGGTGGAAAGAAGTCATTTCGTGAAATGTTGGAAAATTTTACAAAAAAAACGTCATAGTATGTCGAAATTTTTCTATGAAAACATCAAATTTTTTTGATGTTGAAAAAATCATGAAAACGGTCGTATTATAGCATGTAAAATGATTCTATGGTGGAAAAAAGTCATTTCGTGAAATGTTGGAAAATTTTACAAAAAAAACCTCATAGTATAGTATGTCGAAGTTTTTCGATGAAAACGTCAAATTTTTTTGATGTTGTAAAAATCATGAAAATGGTCGTATTATAGCATGTAAAATGATTCTATGGTGGAAAAAAGTCATTTTGTCAAATGTTGGAAATTTTACAAAAAAAAAACGTCAGTATAGTATGTCGAAATTTTTCGAACAACAATAAAATTTTTGATGTTGAAAAAAATCATTAAAACGGTCGTATGATAGCATGTAAAATGATTCTATGGTGGAAAAAGGTAATTTAGTGAAATGTTGGAAAATTTTACAAAAGAAATGTCATAGTATAGTATGTAGAAATTTTTCTATGAAAACGTCAAATTTTTTTGATGTTGAAAAAAATCATGAAAACGGTCGTTTTATAGCATGTAAAAGGATTCTATGGTGGAAAAAAGTCATTTCGTGAAATGTTGGAAGTTTTACAAAAAAAAACTCATACTATAGTATGTCGAAATGTTTCTATGAAAACGTCAAATTTTTTTGATGTTGAAAAAAATCATGAAAACGCTCGTATTATAGCATGTAAAATGATTCTATGGTGGAAAGAAGTCATTTCGTGAAATGTTGGAAAATTTTACAAAAAAAACCTCATAGTATAGTATGTCGAAATTTTTCACTGAAAATGTCAAATTTTTTTGATGTTGAAAAAAATCATGAAGACGGTCGTTTTATAGCATGTAAAATGATTCTATGGTGGAAAAAAGTCATTTCGTGAAATGTTGGAAATTTTAACAAAAAAAACCTCATAGAATAGTATGTCGAAATTTTTCGATGAAAACGTCAAATTTTTTTGATGTTGAAAAAAATCATGAAAACGGTCGTATTATAGCATGTAAAATGATTCTATGGTGGAAAAAAGTCATTTCGTGAAATGTTGGAAAATTTTACAAAAAAAACCTCAGTATAGTATGTCGAAATTTTTCTATGAAAACGTCAAATTTTTTTCATGTTGAAAGAAATCATGAAAACGGTCGTATTATAGCATGTAAAATGATTCTATGGTGGAAAGAAGTCATTTCGTGAAATGTTGGAAAATTTTACAAAGAAAAACGTCATAGTATAGTATGTCGAAATTTTTCACTGAAAATGTCAAATTTTTTTGATGTTGAAAAAAATCATGAAAACGGTTTTATTATAGCATGTAAAATGATTCTATGGTGGAAAAAAGTCATTTCGTGAAATGTTGGAAAATTTTACAAAAAAAAGTCATAGTATAGTATGTCCAAATTTTTCTATGAAAACGTCAAATTTTTTTCATGTTGAAAGAAATCATGAAAACGGTCGTATTATAGCATGTAAAATGATTCTATGGTGGAAAGAAGTCATTTCGTGAAATGTTGGAAAATTTTACAAAAAAAACGTCATAGTATAGTATGTCGAAATTTTTCACTGAAAACGTCAAATTTTTTTGATGTTGAAAAAAATCATGAAAACGGTCGTTTTATAGCATGTAAAATGATTCTATGGTGGAAAAAAGTCATTTCGTGAAATGTTGGAAATTTTACAAAAACACATCGTAGTAGTATGTCGAAATTTTTCACTGAAAACGTCAAATTTTTTTGATGTTCAAAAAAACATGAAAACGGTCATATTATAGCATGTAAAATGATTCTATGGTGGAAAAAAAGTCATTTCGTGAAATGTTGGAAAATTTTACAAAAAAAACCTCATAGTATAGTATGTCGAAATGTTTCTATGAAAACGTCAAATTTTTTTCATGTTGAAAGAAATCATGAAAACGGTCATATTATAGCATGTAAAATGATTCTATGGTGGAAAAAAGTAATTTAGTGAAATGTTGGAAAATTTTACAAAAACACATCGTAGTAGTATGTCGAAATTTTTCACTGAAAACGTCAAATTTTTTTGATGTTCAAAAAAACATGAAAACGGTCATATTATAGCATGTAAAATGATTCTATGGTGGAAAAAAAGTCATTTCGTGAAATGTTGGAAAATTTTACAAAAAAAACCTCATAGTATAGTATGTCGAAATGTTTCTATGAAAACGTCAAATTTTTTTGATGTTGAAAAAAATCAAGAAAACGGTCGTATTATAGCATGTAAAATGATTCTATGGTGGAAAAAAGTCATTTCGTGAAATGTTGGAAATTTTACAAAAAAAAACCTCATAGAATAGTATGTCGAAATTTTTCGATGAAAACGTCAAATTTTTTTCATGTTGAAAGAAATCATGAAAACGGTCGTATTATAGCATGTAAAATGATTCTATGGTGGAAAAAAGTCATTTTGTCAAATGTTGGAAATTTTACAAACAAAAACGTCAGTATAGTATGTCGAAATTTTTCGAACAACAATAAAATTTTTGATGTTGAAAAAAATCATGAAAACGGTCGTATGATAGCATGTAAAATGATTCTATGGTGGAAAAAGGTAATTTAGTGAAATGTTGGAAAATTTTACAAAAAAAATGTCATAGTATAGTATGTCGAAATTTTTCTATGAAAACGTCAAATTTTTTTGATGTTGAAAAAAATCATGAAAACGGTCGTATTATAGCATGTAAAATGATTCTATGGTGGAAAAAAGTCATTTCGTGAAATGTTGGAAAATTTTACAAAAAAAACCTCATAGTATAGTATGTCGAAATTTTTCTATGAAAACGTCAAATTTTTTTCATGTTGAAAGAAATCATGAAAACGGTCGTATTATAGCATGTAAAATGATTCTATGGTGGAAAGAAGTCATTTCTTGAAATGTTGGAAAATTTTACAAAAAAAAGTCATAGTATAGTATGTCGAAATTTTTCTATGAAAACGTCAAATTTTTTTGATGTTGAAAAAAATCATGAAAACGGTCGTATTATAGCATGTAAAATGATTCTATGGTGGAAAAAAGTCATTTCGTGAAATGTTGGAAAATTTTACAAAAAAAACCTCATAGTATAGTATGTCGAAATTTTTCTATGAAAACGTCAAATTTTTTTCATGTTGAAAGAAATCATGAAAACGGTCGTATTATAGCATGTAAAATGATTCTATGGTGGAAAAAAGTCATTTCGTGAAATGTTGGAAAATTTTACAAAAAAAACCTCAGTATAGTATGTCGAAATTTTTCTATGAAAACGTCAAATTTTTTTCATGTTGAAAGAAATCATGAAAACGGTCGTATTATAGCATGTAAAATGATTCTATGGTGGAAAGAAGTCATTTCGTGAAATGTTGGAAAATTTTACAAAGAAAAACGTCATAGTATAGTATGTCGAAATTTTTCTATGAAAACGTCAAATTTTTTTGATGTTGAAAAAAATCATGAAAACGGTCATATTATAGCATGTAAAATGATTCCATGGTGGAAAAAAGTCATTTCGTGAAATGTTGGAAAATTTTACAAAAAAAACCTCATAGTATAGTATGTCGAAATTTTTCGATGAAAACGTCAAATTTTTTTGATGTTTAAAAAAATCATGAAACGGTCGTATTATAGCATGTAAAATGATTCTATGGTGGAAAAAAGTCATTTTGTCAAATGTTGGAAATTTTACAAACAAAAACGTCAGTATAGTATGTCGAAATTTTTCGAACAACAATAAAATTTTTGATGTTGAAAAAAATCATGAAAACGGTCGTATGATAGCATGTAAAATGATTCTATGGTGGAAAAAGGTAATTTAGTGAAATGTTGGAAAATTTTACAAAAAAAATGTCATAGTATAGTATGTCGAAATTTTTCTATGAAAACGTCAAATTTTTTTGATGTTGAAAAAAATCATGAAAACGGTCGTATTATAGCATGTAAAATGATTCTATGGTGGAAAAAAGTCATTTCGTGAAATGTTGGAAAATTTTACAAAAAAAACCTCATAGTATAGTATGTCGAAATTTTTCTATGAAAACGTCAAATTTTTTTCATGTTGAAAGAAATCATGAAAACGGTCGTATTATAGCATGTAAAATGATTCTATGGTGGAAAGAAGTCATTTCTTGAAATGTTGGAAAATTTTACAAAAAAAAGTCATAGTATAGTATGTCGAAATTTTTCTATGAAAACGTCAAATTTTTTTGATGTTGAAAAAAATCATGAAAACGGTCGTATTATAGCATGTAAAATGATTCTATGGTGGAAAAAAGTCATTTCGTGAAATGTTGGAAAATTTTACAAAAAAAACCTCATAGTATAGTATGTCGAAATTTTTCTATGAAAACGTCAAATTTTTTTCATGTTGAAAGAAATCATGAAAACGGTCGTATTATAGCATGTAAAATGATTCTATGGTGGAAAGAAGTCATTTCGTGAAATGTTGGAAAATTTTACAAAAAAAAGTCATAGTATAGTATGTCGAAATTTTTCTATGAAAACGTCAAATTTTTTTGATTTTGAAAAAAATCATGAAAACGGTCGTATTATAGCATGTAAAATGATTCTATGGTGGACAAAAGTCATTTCGTGAAATGTTGGAAAATTTTAGAAAAAAAACGTCATAGTATAGTATGTCGAAATTTTTTCGATGAAAACGTCAAATTTTTTTGATGTTAAAAAAATCATGAAAACGGTCATATTATAGCATGTAAAATGATTCTATGGTGGAAAGAAGTCATTTCGTGAAATGTTGGAAAATTTTGCAAAAAAAAACGTCATAGTATAGTATGTCGAAATTTTTCGATGAAAACGTCAAATTTTTTTGATGTTGAAAAAAGTCATGAAAACGGTCATATTATAGCATGTAAAATGATTCTATGGTGGAAAAAAGTCATTTCGTGAAATGTTGGAAATTTTACAAAAAAAACCTCAGTATAGTATAGTATGTCGAAATTTTTCAATAAAAACATCAAATTTTTTTTGATGAAAAAAATCATGAAAACGGTCTTATTATAGCATGTAAAATGATTCTATGGTGGAAAAAAGTCATTTCGTGAAATGTTGGAAAATTTTACAAAGAAAAACGTCATAGTATAGTATGTCGAAATTTTTCACTGAAAATGTCAAATTTTTTTCATGTTGCAAAAAATCATGAAAACGGTTTTATTATAGCATGTAAAATGATTCTATGGTGGAAAAAAGTCATTTCGTGAAATGTTGGAAAATTTTACAAAAAAAAGTCATAGTATAGTATGTCGAAATTTTTCTATGAAAACGTCAAATTTTTTTGATGTTGAAAAAAATCATGAAAACGGTTTTATTATAGCATGTAAAATGATTCTATGGTGGAAAAAAGTCATTTCGTGAAATGTTGGAAAATTTTACAAAAAAAAGTCATAGTATAGTATGTCGAAATTTTTCTATGAAAACGTCAAATTTTTTTGATGTTGAAAAAAATCATGAAACGGTCGTATTATAGCATGTAAAATGATTCTATGGTGGAAAAAAGTCATTTCGTGAAATGTTGGAAAATTTTACAAAGAAAAACGTCATAGTATAGTATGTCGAAATTTTTCACTGAAAATGTCAAATTTTTTTGATGTTGAAAAAAATCATGAAAACGGTTTTATTATAGCATGTAAAATGATTCTATGGTGGAAAGAAGTCATTTCGTGAAATGTTGGAAAATTTTACAAAAAAAATGTCATAGTATAGTATGTCGAAATTTTTCACTGAAAACGTCAAATTTTTTTGATGTTGAAAAAAATCATGAAACGGTCGTATTATAGCATGTAAAATGATTCTATGGTGGAAAAAAGTCATTTCGTGAAATGTTGGAAAATTTTACAAAGAAAAACGTCATAGTATAGTATGTCGAAATTTTTCACTGAAAATGTCAAATTTTTTTGATGTTGAAAAAAATCATGAAAACGGTTTTATTATAGCATGTAAAATGATTCTATGGTGGAAAAAAGTCATTTCGTGAAATGTTGGAAAATTTTACAAAAAAAAGTCATAGTATAGTATGTCCAAATTTTTCTATGAAAACGTCAAATTTTTTTCATGTTGAAAGAAATCATGAAAACGGTCGTATTATAGCATGTAAAATGATTCTATGGTGGAAAGAAGTCATTTCGTGAAATGTTGGAAAATTTTACAAAAAAAATGTCATAGTATAGTATGTCGAAATTTTTCACTGAAAACGTCAAATTTTTTTGATGTTGAAAAAAATCATGAAACGGTCGTATTATAGCATGTAAAATGATTCTATGGTGGAAAAAAGTCATTTCGTGAAATGTTGGAAAATTTTACAAAGAAAAACGTCATAGTATAGTATGTCGAAATTTTTCACTGAAAATGTCAAATTTTTTTGATGTTGAAAAAAATCATGAAAACGGTTTTATTATAGCATGTAAAATGATTCTATGGTGGAAAAAAGTCATTTCGTGAAATGTTGGAAAATTTTACAAAAAAAAGTCATAGTATAGTATGTCCAAATTTTTCTATGAAAACGTCAAATTTTTTTTCATGTTGAAAGAAATCATGAAAACGGTCGTATTATAGCATGTAAAATGATTCTATGGTGGAAAGAAGTCATTTCGTGAAATGTTGGAAAATTTTACAAAAAAAACGTCATAGTATAGTATGTCGAAATTTTTCACTGAAAACGTCAAATTTTTTTGATGTTGAAAAAAATCATGAAAACGGTCGTTTTATAGCATGTAAAATGATTCTATGGTGGAAAAAAGTCATTTCGTGAAATGTTGGAAATTTTACAAAAAAAAAACTCATAGAATAGTATGTCGAAATTTTTCGATGAAAACGTCAATTTTTTTGATGTTGAAAAAAATCATGAAAACGGTCATATTATAGCATGTAAAAATGATTCTATGGTGGAAAAAAGTCATTTCGTGAAATGTTGGAAAATTTTACAAAAAAAACCTCATAGTATAGTATGTCGAAATTTTTCACTGAAAACGTCAAATTTTTTTGATGTTGAAAAAAATCATGAAAACGGTCGTATTATAGCATGTAAAATGATTCTATGGTGGAAAAAAGTCATTTCGTGAAATGTTGGAAATTTTACAAAAAAAAAACTCATAGAATAGTATGTCGAAATTTTTCTATGAAAACGTCAAATTTTTTTGATGTTGAAAAAAATCATGAAAACGCTCGTATTATAGCATGTAAAATGATTCTATGGTGGAAAAAAGTCATTTCGTGAAATGTTGGAAAATTTTACAAAAAAAACGTCATAGTATAGTATGTCGAAATTTTTCTATGAAAACGTCAAATTTTTTTGATGTTGAAAGAAATCATGAAAACGGTCCTATTATAGCATGTAAAATGATTCTATGGTGGAAAGAAGTCATTTCGTGAAATGTTGGAAAATTTTACAAAAAAAAGTCATAGTATAGTATGTCGAAATTTTTCACTGAAAACGTCAAATTTTTTTGATGTTGAAAAAAATCAGGAAAACGGTCGTATTATAGCATGTAAAATGATTCTATGGTGGAAAAAAGTCATTTCGTGAAATGTTGGAAAATTTTACAAAAAAAAGTCATAGTATAGTATGTCGAAATTTTTCGATGAAAACGTCAAATTTTTTTTTTTGTTGAAAAAAATTATGAAAACGGTCGTATTATAGCATGTAAAATGATTCTATTGTGGAAAAAAGTCATTTAGTGAAATGTTGGAAATTTTACAAAAAAAAACCTCATAGAATAGTATGTCGAAATTTTTCTATGAAAACGTCAAATTTTTTTCATGTTGAAAGAAATCATGAAAACGGTCGTATTATAGCATGTAAAATGATTCTATGGTGGAAAAAAGTCATTTCGTGAAATGTTGGAAAATTTTACAAAAAAAACCTCATAGTATAGTATGTCGAAATTTTTCTATGAAAACGTCAAATTTTTTTCATGTCGAAAGAAAACAACAATTTCCTTCGGGATGAATGAAGTTCTATCTTATCTTATCTTATCTTAAATCATGAAAACGGTCGTATGATAGCATGTAAAATGATTCTATGGTGGAAAAAAAGTCATTTCGTGAAATGTTGGAAAATTTTACAAAAAAAACTCATAGTATAGTATGTGAAAGTTTTATGAAAAGTAAATTTTTGATGTTGAAAAAAAAAGAAAAGGTGTATTAGAGTAAATGTTCTATGGTGGAAAAGTTTGTGAAATGTTGGAAATTTTAAAAAAAAAACGAGTATAGTATGTCGAAATTTTTGAAAAAATAAAATTTTTGATGTTGAAAAAAATCATGAAAACGGTCGTATGATAGCATGTAAAATGATTCTATGGTGGAAAAAGGTAATTTAGTGAAATGTTGGAAAATTTTACAAAAAAAATGTCATAGTATAGTATGTCGAAATTTTTCTATGAAAACGTCAAATTTTTTTGATGTTGAAAAAAATCATGAAAACGGTCGTATTATAGCATGTAAAATGATTCTATGGTGGAAAAAAGTCATTTCGTGAAATGTTGGAAAATTTTACAAAAAAAACCTCATAGTATAGTATGTCGAAATTTTTCTATGAAAACGTCAAATTTTTTTCATGTTGAAAGAAATCATGAAAACGGTCGTATTATAGCATGTAAAATGATTCTATGGTGGAAAGAAGATTTCTTGAAATGTTGGAAAATTTTAAAAAAAAACGCAGTATGTATGTCGAAATTTTTGAAAAAATAAAATTTTTGATGTTGAAAAAAATATTAAAAGGTATGATAGATGTAAAATGATTCTATGGTGGAAAAAAGATTTGTGAAATGTTGGAAAATTTTAAAAAAAAACCTATAGTATAGTATGTCGAAATTTTTCGATAAAAATAAAATTTTTGATGTTGAAAAAAATCATTAAAACGGTCGTATGATAGATGTAAAATGATTCTATGGTGGAAAAAAGTAATTTAGTGAAATGTTGGAAAATTTTAAAAAAAACTTCATAGTATAGTATGTCGAAATTTTTCGATGAAAACGAAATTTTTTGATGTTGAAAAAAATCTTGAAAAAGGTGTATTATAGATGTAAAATGATTCTATGGTGGAAAAAGTATTTGTGAAATGTTGGAAAATTTTACAAAAAAACGTATAGTATAGTATGTCGAAATTTTTCTGTGAAAGCGTAAATTTTTTTATGTTGAAAGAAATCATGAAAACGGTCGTATTATAGATGTAAAATGATTTATGGTGGAAAGAAGTATTTGTGAAATGTTGGAAAATTTTAAAAAAAAACGCATAGTATGTCGAAATTTTTCATGAAAACATAAATTTTTTGATGTTGAAAAAATCATGAAAACGGTCGTATTATAGCATGTAAAATGATTCTATGGTGGAAAAAAGTCATTTCGTGAAATGTTGGAAAATTTTACAAAAAAAACCTCATAGTATAGTATGTCGAAGTTTTTCGATGAAAACGTCAAATTTTTTTGATGTTGTAAAAATCATGAAAATGGTCGTATTATAGCATGTAAAATGATTTATGGTGGAAAAAAGATTTTGTAAATGTTGGAAATTTTAAAAAAAAAAACGTGATAGTATGTCGAAATTTTTCGAAAAAATAAAATTTTTGATGTTGAAAAAAATCATTAACGGTCGTATGATAGATGTAAAATGATTCTATGGTGGAAAAAGGTAATTTAGTGAAATGTTGGAAAATTTTAAAAAGAAATGTCATAGTATAGTATGTAGAAATTTTTCTATGAAAACGCAAATTTTTTGATGTTGAAAAAATCATGAAAACGGTGTTTTTAGCATGTAAAAGGATTCTATGGTGGAAAAAAGTCATTTCGTGAAATGTTGGAAGTTTTACAAAAAAAAAATATATAGTATGTCGAAATGTTTCTATGAAAACGTCAAATTTTTTTGATGTTGAAAAAAACATAAAAGCGTATTATAGCATGTAAAATGATCTTGGTGGAAAGAAGTATTTCGTGAAATGTTGGAAAATTTTACAAAAAAAACCTATAGTATAGTATGTCGAAATTTTTCACTGAAAATGTCAAATTTTTTTGATGTTGAAAAAAATCATGAAGACGGTCGTTTTATAGCATGTAAAATGATTCTATGGTGGAAAAAAGTATTTGTGAAATGTTGGAAATTTTAACAAAAAAAACCCATAGAATAGTATGTCGAAATTTTTCGATGAAAACGTCAAATTTTTTTGATGTTGAAAAAAATCATGAAAACGGTCGTATTATAGCATGTAAAATGATTTATGGTGGAAAAAAGTCATTTCGTGAAATGTTGGAAAATTTTACAAAAAAAAACCAGTATAGTATGTCGAAATTTTCTATGAAAACGTCAAATTTTTTTCATGTTGAAAAAAATGAAAGGTGTTTATAGCATGTAAAAGATTTATGGTGGAAAGAAGTATTTGTGAAATGTTGGAAAATTTTAAAAGAAAAACGATAGTATAGTATGTCGAAATTTTTCACTGAAAATGTAAATTTTTTTGATGTTGAAAAAAATCATGAAAAGGTTTTATTATAGATGTAAAATGATTCTATGGTGGAAGTTGTGAGTTGGAAATTAAAAAAAGAATTGCAAATCAGAAAACGAAATTTTTTTATTGAAAGAAAAAAGGGTATATAGATGTAAAAGATTTATGGTGGAAAGAAGTCATTTGTGAATGTTGGAAAATTTTAAAAAAAAACGATAGTATAGTATGTCGAAATTTTTCACTGAAAACGTAATTTTTTTGATGTTGAAAAAAAAAAGCTTTTTAGATGTAATATGGTGGAAGTGTGAAGTTGGAATTTTAAAAAAACGGTGATGCGAAATTTTTCACGAAAACGCAAATTTTTTTGAGTTAAAAAAAAGAAGGTATTTAGATGTAAAAGATTCTATGGTGGAAAAAAGATTTGGAAAGTTGAAAATTTTAAAAAAAACCTAGTTAGTATGTGAATGTTTCTATGAAAACGAAATTTTTTTATGTTGAAGAAATAGGGTATTTAGATGTAAATGATTTATGGTGGAAAAAGTAATTTAGTGAAATGTTGGAAAATTTTAAAAACATCGTAGTAGTATGTGAAATTTTTCACTGAACGAATTTTTTAGTTAAAAAAAAGAAGGCATATTATAGATGTAAAGATTTATGGTGGAAAAAAAGATTTCGTGAAATGTTGGAAAATTTTAAAAAAAACCTCATAGTATAGTATGTCGAAATGTTTCTATGAAAACGTCAAATTTTTTTGATGTTGAAAAAAACAAGAAAACGGTCGTATTATAGCATGTAAAATGATTCTATGGTGGAAAAAAGTCATTTGTGAAATGTTGGAAATTTTACAAAAAAAAACCCATAGAATAGTATGTGAAATTTTTGATGAAAACGTAAATTTTTTTTGTTGAAAGAAAAGAAAGGGTATATAGATGTAAATTTATGGGGAAAAAAGTTTTGAAATGTTGGAAATTTTAAAAAAAAGGTAGATGTCAATTTGAAAAATAAAATTTTAGTTGAAAAAACATAAGGGTTGATAGATGTAAGATTTATGGTGGAAAAAGGTATTTAGTGATGTTGGAAATTTTAAAAAAAAATGTCATAGATAGTATGTCGAATTTTTCAGAAAAGAAATTTTTTTGATGTTGAAAAAAAAGAAAGGGAAAGATGTAAGTTTATGGTGGAAAAAGTTTGTGAAATGTTGGAAAATTTTAAAAAAACCTAGTATAGTATGTCGAATTTTTCTAGAAAACGCAAATTTTTTTGTTGAAGAAAAAGGGTTATAGATGTAATATTATGGTGGAGGTTCTGAAGTTGGAAAATTTTAAAAAAAGCATAGAGTATGCGAATTTTTCAGAAGAAATTTTTTGATGTTGAAAAAAACAAAAGGGTATAGCATGTAAAAGATTATGGTGGAAAAAAGATTTGTGAATGTTGGAAAATTTTAAAAACCATAGTATAGTATGTCGAATTTTTCTAGAAACGAAATTTTTTTATGTTGAAAGAAATAGAAGGTGTTAGATGTAGTCTATGGTGGAAAAAAGTCGGAAGTTGGAAAATTAAAAAAAAACCAGTTAGTATGCGAAATTCAGAAAACGCAAATTTTTTTCATGTTGAAAGAAATCAGAAACGGTCGATATAGCATGTAAAATGATTCTATGGTGGAAAGAAGTATTTCGTGAAATGTTGGAAAATTTTACAAAGAAAAACGTCATAGTATAGTATGTCGAAATTTTTCTATGAAAACGTCAAATTTTTTTGATGTTGAAAAAAATCATGAAAACGGTCATATTATAGCATGTAAAATGATTCATGGTGGAAAAAAGTCATTGGAAATGTTGGAAAATTTTACAAAAAAAACCTCATAGTATAGTATGTCGAAATTTTTCGATGAAAACGTCAAATTTTTTTGATGTTTAAAAAAATCATGAAGGTATAAGCATTAAAATATTTGGTGGAATGAAAGAGTTGAAGGAAAGGGGAAGATGGTGGAAAGGTAATAGTGAATTTGAATTTAAAAAAAAATAGATATGTCAGAATTTTTTGAGTTGAAAACAGGGTTAGATGTAAAAGATTATGGTGGAAAAAAGATTGTGAATGTTGGAAAATTTTAAAAAACCTAGTATAGTATGTGAATTTTCAAAAACGAAATTTTTTCGAAAAAGGTGTAAGATGTAGATTTGGTGGAAAGGTTTCTTGAAATTGGAAATTTTAAAAAAAAAGTAGTAAGTATGCGAATTTTTCTAGAAGAATTTTTTTGAGTTGAAAAAAACATAAACGGGTATTATAGCATGTAATATCTATGGTGGAAAAAATTGTGATGTTGGAAAATTTTACAAAAAACCCATAGTATAGTATGCGAATTTTTCTAGAAAACGTCAAATTTTTTTAGTGAAAACAAAGGGTATATAGCATGTAAATGATTCTATGGTGGAAAGAAGATTTCGTGAATGTTGGAAAATTTTACAAAAAAAGCATAGTTATATGTCGAATTTTCAGCGCAAATTTTTTTGATTTTGAAAAAAACATAAAGGTGTATTATAGCATGTAAAATGATTTATGGTGGAAAAAAGTATTTCGTGAAATGTTGGAAAATTTTAGAAAAAAAACGTCATAGTATAGTATGTCGAAATTTTTCGATGAAAACGTCAAATTTTTTTGATGTTAAAAAAATCATAAGGTATATTATAGATGTAAATGATTCTATGGTGGAAAGAGTTTCGTGAAATGTTGGAAAATTTTGCAAAAAGCATAGTATAGTATGTCAAATTTTTCGATGAAAAGTAAATTTTTTGATGTTGAAAAAAGCATGAGGTGTATTATAGATGTAAAAGATTCTATGGTGGAAAAAAGCATTTCGTGAAATGTTGGAAATTTTACAAAAAAAACGCGATAGTATAGTATGCAAATTTTTCAATAAACACAAATTTTTTTGATGAAAAAAATCATGAAAACGGTCTTATTATAGCATGTAAAATGATTCTATGGTGGAAAAAAGTCATTTCGTGAAATGTTGGAAAATTTTACAAAAAAAACCTCATAGTATAGTATGTCGAAATTTTTCGATGAAACCGTCACATTTTTTTGATGTTGAAAAAAATCATGAAACGGTCGTATTATAGCATGTAAAATGATTCTATGGTGGAAAAAAGTCATTTCGTGAAATGTTGGAAAATTTTACAAAGAAAAACGTCATAGTATAGTATGTCGAAATTTTTCACTGAAAATGTCAAATTTTTTTCATGTTGCAAAAAATCATGAAAACGGTTTTATTATAGCATGTAAAATGATTCTATGGTGGAAAAAAGTCATTTCGTGAAATGTTGGAAAATTTTACAAAGAAAAACGTCATAGTATAGTATGTCGAAATTTTTCACTGAAAATGTCAAATTTTTTTGATGTTGAAAAAAATCATGAAAACGGTTTTATTATAGCATGTAAAATGATTCTATGGTGGAAAAAAGTCATTTCGTGAAATGTTGGAAAATTTTACAAAAAAAAGTCATAGTATAGTATGTCCAAATTTTTCTATGAAAACGTCAAATTTTTTTCATGTTGAAAGAAATCATGAAAACGGTCGTATTATAGCATGTAAAATGATTCTATGGTGGAAAGAAGTCATTTCGTGAAATGTTGGAAAATTTTACAAAAAAAATGTCATAGTATAGTATGTCGAAATTTTTCACTGAAAACGTCAAATTTTTTTGATGTTGAAAAAAATCATGAAACGGTCGTATTATAGCATGTAAAATGATTCTATGGTGGAAAAAAGTCATTTCGTGAAATGTTGGAAAATTTTACAAAGAAAAACGTCATAGTATAGTATGTCGAAATTTTTCACTGAAAATGTCAAATTTTTTTGATGTTGAAAAAAATCATGAAAACGGTTTTATTATAGCATGTAAAATGATTCTATGGTGGAAAAAAGTCATTTCGTGAAATGTTGGAAAATTTTACAAAAAAAAGTCATAGTATAGTATGTCCAAATTTTTCTATGAAAACGTCAAATTTTTTTCATGTTGAAAGAAATCATGAAAACGGTCGTATTATAGCATGTAAAATGATTCTATGGTGGAAAGAAGTCATTTCGTGAAATGTTGGAAAATTTTACAAAAAAAACGTCATAGTATAGTATGTCGAAATTTTTCACTGAAAACGTCAAATTTTTTTGATGTTGAAAAAAATCATGAAAACGGTCGTTTTATAGCATGTAAAATGATTCTATGGTGGAAAAAAGTCATTTCGTGAAATGTTGGAAATTTTACAAAAAAAAAACTCATAGAATAGTATGTCGAAATTTTTCGATGAAAACGTCAATTTTTTTGATGTTGAAAAAAATCATGAAAACGGTCATATTATAGCATGTAAAAATGATTCTATGGTGGAAAAAAGTCATTTCGTGAAATGTTGGAAAATTTTACAAAAAAAACCTCATAGTATAGTATGTCGAAATTTTTCACTGAAAACGTCAAATTTTTTTGATGTTGAAAAAAATCATGAAAACGGTCGTATTATAGCATGTAAAATGATTCTATGGTGGAAAAAAGTCATTTCGTGAAATGTTGGAAATTTTACAAAAAAAAAACTCATAGAATAGTATGTCGAAATTTTTCTATGAAAACGTCAAATTTTTTTGATGTTGAAAAAAATCATGAAAACGCTCGTATTATAGCATGTAAAATGATTCTATGGTGGAAAAAAGTCATTTCGTGAAATGTTGGAAAATTTTACAAAAAAAACGTCATAGTATAGTATGTCGAAATTTTTCTATGAAAACGTCAAATTTTTTTGATGTTGAAAGAAATCATGAAAACGGTCCTATTATAGCATGTAAAATGATTCTATGGTGGAAAGAAGTCATTTCGTGAAATGTTGGAAAATTTTACAAAAAAAAGTCATAGTATAGTATGTCGAAATTTTTCACTGAAAACGTCAAATTTTTTTGATGTTGAAAAAAATCAGGAAAACGGTCGTATTATAGCATGTAAAATGATTCTATGGTGGAAAAAAGTCATTTCGTGAAATGTTGGAAAATTTTACAAAAAAAAGTCATAGTATAGTATGTCGAAATTTTTCGATGAAAACGTCAAATTTTTTTTTTGTTGAAAAAAATTAT
The DNA here is from genome assembly GCA_947000775.1 of Pterois miles. Classification (NCBI taxonomy): domain Eukaryota; kingdom Metazoa; phylum Chordata; class Actinopteri; order Perciformes; family Scorpaenidae; genus Pterois; species Pterois miles. Next base: position 16,461,576 of record CAMQGK010000171.1, read on the forward strand.
GAAAACGGTCGTATTATAGCATGTAAAATGATTCTATTGTGGAAAAAAGTCATTTAGTGAAATGTTGGAAATTTTACAAAAAAAAACCTCATAGAATAGTATGTCGAAATTTTTCTATGAAAACGTCAAATTTTTTTCATGTTGAAAGAAATCATGAAAACGGTCGTATTATAGCATGTAAAATGATTCTATGGTGGAAAAAAGTCATTTCGTGAAATGTTGGAAAATTTTACAAAAAAAAACCTCATAGTATAGTATGTCGAAATTTTTCTATGAAAACGTCAAATTTTTTTCATGTCGAAAGAAAACAACAATTTCCTTCGGGATGAATGAAGTTCTATCTTATCTTATCTTATCTTAAATCATGAAAACGGTCGTATTATAGCATGTAAAATGATTCTATGGTGGAAAGAAGTCATTTCGTGAAATGTTGGAAAATTTTACAAAAAAAACGTCATAGTATAGTATGTCGAAATTTTTCTATGAAAACTTCAAATTTTTTTGATGTTGAAAAAAATCATGAAAACGGTCATATTATAGCATGTAAAATGATTCCATGGTGGAAAAAAGTCATTTCGTGAAATGTTGGAAAATTTTACAAAAAAAACCTCATAGTATAGTATGTCGAAATTTTTCGATGAAAACGTCAAATTTTTTTGATGTTTAAAAAAATCATGAAACGGTCGTATTATAGCATGTAAAATGATTCTATGGTGGAAAAAAGTCATTTCGTGAAATGTTGGAAAATTTTACAAAAAAGACGTCATAGTATAGTATGTCGAAATTTTTCGATGAAAACGTCAAATTTTTTTGATGTTGAAAAAATCATGAAAACGGTCATATTATAGCATGTAAAATGATTCTGTGGTGGAAAAAAGTCATTTCGTGAAATGTTGGAAAATTTTACAAAAAAAACCTCATAGTATAGTATGTCGAAATTTTTCGATGAAAACGTCAAATTTTTTTGATGTTTAAAAAAATCATGAAACGGTCGTATTATAGCATGTAAAATGATTCTATGGTGGAAAAAAGTCATTTCGTGAAATGTTGGAAAATTTTACAAAAAAGACGTCATAGTATAGTATGTCGAAATTTTTCGATGAAAACGTCAAATTTTTTTGATGTTGAAAAAATCATGAAAACGGTCATATTATAGCATGTAAAATGATTCTGTGGTGGAAAAAAGTCATTTCGTGAAATGTTGGAAGTTTTACAAAAAAAAAACCTCATAGAATAGTATGTCGAAATTTTTCACTGAAAATGTCAAATTTTTTTGATGTTGAAAAAAATCATGAAAACGGTTTTATTATAGCATGTAAAATGATTCTATGGTGGAAAGAAGTCATTTCGTGAAATGTTGGAAAATTTTACAAAAAAAACGTCATAGTATAGTATGTCGAAATTTTTCACTGAAAACGTCAAATTTTTTTGATGTTGAAAAAAATCATGAAAACGGTCGTTTTATAGCATGTAAAATGATTCTATGGTGGAAAAAAGTCATTTCGTGAAATGTTGGAAATTTTACAAAAAAAAACCTCATAGAATAGTATGTCGAAATTTTTCGATGAAAACGTCAATTTTTTTGATGTTGAAAAAAATCATGAAAACGGTCGTATTATAGCATGTAAAATGATTCTATGGTGGAAAGAAGTCATTTCGTGAAATGTTGGAAAATTTTAGAAAAAAAAGTCATAGTATAGTATGTCGAAATTTTTCGATGAAAACGTCAAATTTTTTTCATGTTGAAAAAAATCATGAAAACGGTCATATTATAGCATGTAAAATGATTCTATGGCGGAAAAAAGTCATTTCGTGAAATGTTGGAAATTTTACCAAAAAAAAACTCAATAGTATGTCGAAATTTTTCGATGAAAACGTCAAATTTTTTTGATGTTGAAAAAAATCATGAAAACGCTCGTATTATAGCATGTAAAATGATTCTATGGTGGAAAAAAGTCATTTCGTGAAATGTTGGAAAATTTTACAAAAAAAACCTCATAGTATAGTATGTCGAAATTTTTCTATGAAAACGTCAAATTTTTTTCATGTCGAAAGAAAACAACAATTTCCTTCGGGATGAATAAAGTTCAATCTTATCTTATCTTATCTTAAATCATGAAAACGGTCGTATTATAGCATGTAAAATGATTTTATGGTGGAAAAAAGTCATTTTGTGAAATGTTGGAAAATTTTACAAAAAAAACGTCATAGTATAGTATGTCGAAATTTTTCTATGAAAACGTCAAATTTTTTTGATGTTGAAAAAAATCATGAAAACGGTCATATTATAGCATGTAAAATGATTCCATGGTGGAAAAAAGTCATTTCGTGAAATGTTGGAAAATTTTACAAAAAAAACCTCATAGTATAGTATGTCGAAATTTTTCGATGAAAACGTCAAATTTTTTTGATGTTTAAAAAAATCATGAAACGGTCGTATTATAGCATGTAAAATGATTCTGTGGTGGAAAAAAGTCATTTCGTGAAATGTTGGAAGTTTTACAAAAAAAAACCTCATAGAATAGTATGTCGAAATTTTTCACTGAAAATGTCAAATTTTTTTGATGTTGAAAAAAATCATGAAAACGGTTTTATTATAGCATGTAAAATGATTCTATGGTGGAAAAAAGTCATTTCGTGAAATGTTGGAAAATTTTACAAAAAAAAGTCATAGTATAGTATGTCCAAATTTTTCTATGAAAACGTCAAATTTTTTTCATGTTGAAAGAAATCATGAAAACGGTCGTATTATAGCATGTAAAATGATTCTATGGTGGAAAGAAGTCATTTCGTGAAATGTTGGAAAATTTTACAAAAAAAACGTCATAGTATAGTATGTCGAAATTTTTCACTGAAAACGTCAAATTTTTTTGATGTTGAAAAAAATCATGAAAACGGTCGTTTTATAGCATGTAAAATGATTCTATGGTGGAAAAAAGTCATTTCGTGAAATGTTGGAAATTTTACAAAAAAAAACCTCATAGAATAGTATGTCGAAATTTTTCGATGAAAACGTCAATTTTTTTGATGTTGAAAAAAATCATGAAAACGGTCGTATTATAGCATGTAAAATGATTCTATGGTGGAAAGAAGTCATTTCGTGAAATGTTGGAAAATTTTAGAAAAAAAAGTCATAGTATAGTATGTCGAAATTTTTCTATGAAAACGTCAAATTTTTTTTCATGTTGAAAAAAATCATGAAAACGGTCATATTATAGCATGTAAAATGATTCTATGGCGGAAAAAAGTCATTTCGTGAAATGTTGGAAATTTTACCAAAAAAAAACTCAATAGTATGTCGAAATTTTTCGATGAAAACGTCAAATTTTTTTGATGTTGAAAAAAATCAGGAAAACGCTCGTATTATAGCATGTAAAATGATTCTATGGTGGAAAAAAGTCATTTCGTGAAATGTTGGAAAATTTTACAAAAAAAACATAGTATAGTATGTCGAAATTTTTCGATGAAAACGTCAAATTTTTTTTTTGTTGAAAAAAATTATGAAAACGGTCGTATTATAGCATGTAAAATGATTCTATTGTGGAAAAAAGTCATTTAGTGAAATGTTGGAAATTTTACAAAAAAAAACCTCATAGAATAGTATGTCGAAATTTTTCTATGAAAACGTCAAATTTTTTTCATGTTGAAAGAAATCATGAAAACGGTCGTATTATAGCATGTAAAATGATTCTATGGTGGAAAAAAGTCATTTCGTGAAATGTTGGAAAATTTTACAAAAAAAACCTCATAGTATAGTATGTCGAAATTTTTCTATGAAAACGTCAAATTTTTTTCATGTCGAAAGAAAACAACAATTTCCTTCGGGATGAATGAAGTTCTATCTTATCTTATCTTATCTTAAATCATGAAAACGGTCGTATTATAGCATGTAAAATGATTCTATGGTGGAAAGAAGTCATTTCGTGAAATGTTGGAAAATTTTACAAAAAAAACGTCATAGTATAGTATGTCGAAATTTTTTTATGAAAACGACAAATTTTTTTGATGTTGAAAAAAATCATGAAAACGGTCATATTATAGCATGTAAAATGATTCCATGGTGGAAAAAAGTCATTTCGTGAAATGTTGGAAAATTTTACAAAAAAAACCTCATAGTATAGTATGTCGAAATTTTTCGATGAAAACGTCAAATTTTTTTGATGTTTAAAAAAATCATGAAACGGTCGTATTATAGCATGTAAAATGATTCTATGGTGGAAAAAAGTCATTTCGTGAAATGTTGGAAAATTTTACAAAAAAGACGTCATAGTATAGTATGTCGAAATTTTTCGATGAAAACGTCAAATTTTTTTGATGTTGAAAAAATCATGAAAACGGTCGTTTTATAGCATGTAAAATGATTCTATGGTGGAAAAAAGTCATTTCGTGAAATGTTGGAAATTTTACAAAAAAAAACCTCATAGAATAGTATGTCGAAATTTTTCGATGAAAACGTCAATTTTTTTGATGTTGAAAAAAATCATGAAAACGGTCGTATTATAGCATGTAAAATGATTCTATGGTGGAAAGAAGTCATTTCGTGAAATGTTGGAAAATTTTACAAAAAAAAGTCATAGTATAGTATGTCGAAATTTTTCGATGAAAACGTCAAATTTTTTTCATGTTGAAAAAAATCATGAAAACGGTCATATTATAGCATGTAAAATGATTCTATGGCGGAAAAAAGTCATTTCGTGAAATGTTGGAAATTTTACCAAAAAAAAACTCAATAGTATGTCGAAATTTTTCGATGAAAACGTCAAATTTTTTTGATGTTGAAAAAAATCATGAAAACGCTCGTATTATAGCATGTAAAATGATTCTATGGTGGAAAAAAGTCATTTTGTGAAATGTTGGAAAATTTTACAAAAAAAACCTCATAGTATAGTATGTCGAAATTTTTCTATGAAAACGTCAAATTTTTTTCATGTCGAAAGAAAACAACAATTTCCTTCGGGATGAATAAAGTTCAATCTTATCTTATCTTATCTTAAATCATGAAAACGGTCGTATTATAGCATGTAAAATGATTTTATGGTGGAAAAAAGTCATTTTGTGAAATGTTGGAAAATTTTACAAAAAAAACGTCATAGTATAGTATGTCGAAATTTTTCTATGAAAACGTCAAATTTTTTTGATGTTGAAAAAAATCATGAAAACGGTCATATTATAGCATGTAAAATGATTCCATGGTGGAAAAAAGTCATTTCGTGAAATGTTGGAAAATTTTACAAAAAAAACCTCATAGTATAGTATGTCGAAATTTTTCGATGAAAACGTCAAATTTTTTTGATGTTTAAAAAAATCATGAAACGGTCGTATTATAGCATGTAAAATGATTCTGTGGTGGAAAAAAGTCATTTCGTGAAATGTTGGAAGTTTTACAAAAAAAAACCTCATAGAATAGTATGTCAAAATTTTTCACTGAAAATGTCAAATTTTTTTGATGTTGAAAAAAATCATGAAAACGGTTTTATTATAGCATGTAAAATGATTCTATGGTGGAAAAAAGTCATTTCGTGAAATGTTGGAAAATTTTACAAAAAAAAGTCATAGTATAGTATGTCCAAATTTTTCTATGAAAACGTCAAATTTTTTTCATGTTGAAAGAAATCATGAAAACGGTCGTATTATAGCATGTAAAATGATTCTATGGTGGAAAGAAGTCATTTCGTGAAATGTTGGAAAATTTTACAAAAAAAACGTCATAGTATAGTATGTCGAAATTTTTCACTGAAAACGTCAAATTTTTTTGATGTTAAAAAAAATCATGAAAACGGTAGTTTTATAGCATGTAAAATGATTCTATGGTGGAAAAAAGTCATTTCGTGAAATGTTGGAAATTTTACAAAAAAAAACCTCATAGAATAGTATGTCGAAATTTTTCGATGAAAACGTCAATTTTTTTGATGTTGAAAAAAATCATGAAAACGGTCGTATTATAGCATGTAAAATGATTCTATGGTGGAAAGAAGTCATTTCGTGAAATGTTGGAAAATTTTAGAAAAAAAAGTCATAGTATAGTATGTCGAAATTTTTCTATGAAAACGTCAAATTTTTTTCATGTTGAAAAAAATCATGAAAACGGTCATATTATAGCATGTAAAATGATTCTATGGCGGAAAAAAGTCATTTCGTGAAATGTTGGAAATTTTACCAAAAAAAAACTCAATAGTATGTCGAAATTTTTCGATGAAAACGTCAAATTTTTTTGATGTTGAAAAAAATCATGAAAACGCTCGTATTATAGCATGTAAAATGATTCTATGGTGGAAAAAAGTCATTTCGTGAAATGTTGGAAAATTTTACAAAAAAAACCTCATAGTATAGTATGTCGAAATTTTTCTATGAAAACGTCAAATTTTTTTCATGTCGAAAGAAAACAACAATTTCCTTCGGGATGAATAAAGTTCAATCTTATCTTATCTTATCTTAAATCATGAAAACGGTCGTATTATAGCATGTAAAATGATTTTATGGTGGAAAAAAGTCATTTTGTGAAATATTGGAAAATTTTACAAAAAAAACGTCATAGTATAGTATGTCGAAATTTTTCTATGAAAACGTCAAATTTTTTTGATGTTGAAAAAAATCATGAAAACGGTCATATTATAGCATGTAAAATGATTCCATGGTGGAAAAAAGTCATTTCGTGAAATGTTGGAAAATTTTACAAAAAAAACCTCATAGTATAGTATGTCGAAATTTTTCGATGAAAACGTCAAATTTTTTTGATGTTTAAAAAAATCATGAAACGGTCGTATTATAGCATGTAAAATGATTCTATGGTGGAAAAAAGTCATTTCGTGAAATGTTGGAAAATTTTAAAAAAAAGATTATTTGTAATTTTGAAAATTATGTTAAAGAAATATGAAAGGGTTTTAGATGTAAAATGATTTATGGTGGAAAGAAGTATTGGAAATGTTGGAAAATTTAAAAAAAGTATATATATATGTAAATTTCACTGAAAAGAAATTTTATGTTGAAAAAATAGAAACGGTGTTTTATAGATGTAAAATATTTATGGTGAAAAAAGATTTGTGAAATGTTAAATTTACAAAAAAAAAACTGAATAGTATGTAAATTTTTGATGAAAAGAATTTTTTGATGTTGAAAAAAATATGAAAAGATATTATAGATGTAAAAGATTATGGTGGAAAAAGTATTGTAAATGTTGGAAAATTTTAAAAAAAATAGTATAGTATTAAATTTTATGCGAAATTTTATTTGAAAAAAATATGAAAGGATTATAGAGTAAAATATTCTATGGTGGAAAAAAGTATTTGTGAAATGTTGGAAATTTTAAAAAAAAATAGAATAGTATGTGAAATTTTATGAACGAATTTTTTTGATGTTAAAAAAATATGAAAAGGTATATTATAGATGTAAAATGATTATTGTGGAAAAAGTATTTAGTGAAATGTTAAATTTTACAAAAAAAACTTAGAATAGTTGAATTTTGAAAAATTTTTATGTAAAGAAAAAAATTTTGGGATGAATGTTTTTTTTTTTTTAAATATGAAAACGGGTTATGATGTAAAATGATTTATGGTGGAAAGAAGTATTTGTGAAATGTTGAAAATTTTCAAAAAAAGATAGTATGTATGTAAATTTTTGATGAAAACGAAATTTTGATGTGAAAAAATAGAAACGGTGTATTATAGATGTAAAAGTTATGGTGGAAAAAAGTAATTTAGTGAAATGTTGGAAAATTTTACAAAAACTAGTATAGTATGTAATTTTTCAGAAACGAAATTTTTGATTTTGAAAAAAATCATGAAAACGGTGTATTATAGATGTAAATGTTTATGGTGGAAAAAAGATTAGTGAAATGTTGGAAAATTTTACAAAAACACTATAGTAGTATGTCGAAATTATTCTATGAAAACGCAAATTTTTCATGTTGAAAGAAATATGAAACGGTCATATTATAGCATGTAAAATGATTTATGGTGGAAAAAGTAATTTCGTGAAATGTTGGAAAATTTTACAAAAAAAACGTCATAGTATAGTATGTCGAAATTTTTCACTGAAAACGTCAAATTTTTTTGATGTTGAAAAAATCATGAAAACGGTCGTTTTATAGCATGTAAAATGATTCTATGGTGGAAAAAAGTCATTTCGTGAAATGTTGGAAAATTTTACAAAAAAAAAACTCAGAATAGTATGTCGAAATTTTTCGATGAAACCGTCAAATTTTTTTGATGTTTAAAAAAATCATGAAACGGTCATATTATAGCATGTAAAATGATTCTATGGTGGAAAAAGGTAATTTAGTGAAATGTTGGAAAATTTTACAAAAAAAATGTCATAGTATAGTATGTCGAAATTTTTCGATGAAAAGTCAAATTTTTTTGATGTTGAAAAAAATTATGAAAACGGTCGTATTACAGCATGTCAAATGATTCTATGGTGGAAAAAAGTCATTTCGTGAAATGTTGGAAAATTTTACAAAAAAAAGATAAGATAAGATGAACCTTTATTAATCCCCGGAGGGAAATTCGGGTGTCTTAGCAGCATCAACAACAACAGTACAGATAAATACAGTACAGTAAAAAGTAAAAAGAGAAGGTGCAGTGAATGAAATAAGGTGCAATGAAGAAAATTGACAATAAAATAAATAACAGTAACGGTAATATGTAAAGTGCAGCAGGTGGTGGGTATTGTATATGCACAGCATATGTATATGTAATGATATAATTATATGTAATTATCTACATTTGGAATAAATACGGAGCAGATGATCAGAGTCACATGGGGGTCAGACCTTGGTTATGGAGCCTGATGGCCACCAACAGAAAGGACTGACCCAGACGGTTTGTAGTGTGCCGAGGGGGGATCAGTCTCTGGCTGAATGTACTCCTCATCTGGACCAGTTGGTCGTAGAGGGGGTGGGAGGGGTTCTTCAGAATAGACTCCAGCTTCCTCCTGGTCCTCCCCTCTGCCACCACCTCCAGACTGTCCAGCTCACATCCAACCACAGACCCAGCCCTCCTCACCAGTTTGTTCAGTTTGGTGGCATCCCTGGTGCTGATGCCACCCCCCCAACATACCACGGCGAAGAACAGAAAGCTGGCTACTACACACTGGTAAAACATCTGAAGTAGCCTGTTGCACACATTGAAGGTCCTCAGCCTTCTCAGGAAGAATAGTTTGCTCTGTCCCTTCCTGTAGAGAGCCTCGGAGTTGTTGGACCAGTCCAGTTTATTGTTTAAGTGAACTCCCAGGAACTTGTAGTTGTCCACCACCTCCACCTCCTCCCCACGGACGGTGATGGGAGTAGGGGAGCTCTTCCTCCTCCTCCGGAAATCCACCACCAGCTCTTTGGTCTTACCAATATTGAGCTGGAGGTGGTTGATGTCGCACCACCTTACGAAGTTCTCCACAAGGGTCCTGTACTCCTCCTCGTTGTCATCTGTGATGCAGCCGACGATGGAGGAGTCATCGGAGAACTTCTGCAGGTGGCATGTTCCGGAGTTGAAGCAGAAGTCGGAGGTGTAGATGGTGAACAGGAACGGTGACGGCACAGTTCCCTGGGGAGCTCCGGTGTTGCTCACCAGCACGTCAGACAGGCTGCCCTGCAGTCTGACATACTGTGGTCTGCTGGTGAGGTAGTCCGTAATCCAATCCACCAGGTCATGGTCCACCTGCATAGCTGAGAGCTTCTCAGCTAGCCGGTGTGGTTGGACTGTATTGAATGCACTGGAGAAGTCGAAGAACATGATCCTCACTGTGCTCTGCGGCTTCTCCAAGTGCGTGTAAGCTCTGTGGAACATGTAGATGATGGCATCGTCCACGCCAACGTTTGCCTGGTATGCAAACTGAAGGGGGTCCAGGGAGTCACTCACCAAAACCTCATGGTATAGTATGTCAATTTTTTGATGAAAACGTCAAAATTTTTGATGTTGAAAAAAAATCATGAAAACGGTCGTATTATAGCATGTAAAATGATTCTATGGTGGACAAAAGTCATTTCGTGAAATGTTGGAAAATTTTACAAAAAAACGTCATAGTATAGTATGTCGAAATTTTTCACTGAAAACGTCAAATTTTTTTGATGTTGAAAAAAATCATGAAAACGGTCATATTATAGCATGTAAAATGATTCTATGGTGGAAAAAAGTCATTTCGTGAAATGTTGGAAAATTTTACAAAAAAACTTCATAGAATAGTATGTCGAAATTTTTCACTGAAAGTGTCAAATTTTTTTGATGTTGAAAAAATCATGGAAACGGTCATATAGCATGCAAAATGATTCTATGGTGGAAAAAAGTCATTTCGTGAAATGTTGGAAATTTTTACAAAAAAACTTCAAAGTATAGTATGTCGAAATTTTTCACTGAAAGTGTCAAATTTTTTTGATGTTGAAAAAAATCATGAAAACGCTCGTATTATAGCATGTAAAATGATTCTATGGTGGAAAAAAGTCATTTCGTGAAATGTTGGAAAATTTTACAAAAAAAACGTCATAGTATAGTATGTCGAAATTTTTCTATGAAAACGTCAAACTTTTTTCAGGTTGAAAGAAATCATGAAAACGGTCGTATTATAGCATGTAAAATGATTCTATGGTGGAAAGAAGTCATTTCGTGAAATGTTGGAAAATTTTCCAAAAAAAAGTCATAGTATAGTATGTCGAAATTTTTCGATGAAAACGTCAAATTTTTTTGATTTTGAAAAAAATCATGAAAACGGTCGTATTATAGCATGTAAAATGATTCTATGGTGGAAAAAAGTCATTTAGTGAAATGTTGGAAAATTTTACAAAAACACTTCATAGTAGTATGTCGAAATTTTTCGATGAAAACGTCAATTTTTTTTGATTTTGAAAAAAATCATGAAAACGGTCGTATTATAGCATGTAAAATGATTCTATGGTGGAAAAAAGTCATTTCGTGAAATGTTGGAAAATTTTACAAAAAAACTTCATAGTATAGTATGTCGAAATTTTTCACTGAAAACGTCAAATTTTTTTGATGTTGAAAAAAATCATGAAAACGGTCATATTATAGCATGTAAAATGATTCTATGGTGGAAAAATTGATGTTAAAATTTGTATTGGTAATGGTTTTGGGTGGGAGGGAATTGGAAATTTAAGAAAGTAAAAAAGACGGTTTGAGTAAAGTAGGGGAAAGATTTGGAAATGTTGGAAAATTTCACCATGTAGTTGTCAAATTTTTCACTGAAACGCAAATTTTTGATGTTGAAAAAAATCATGAAAACGGCATATTATAGCATGTAAAATGATTCTATGGTGGAAAAAAGTCATTTGTGAAATGTTGGAAAATTTTACAAAAAAACTTCATAGTATAGTATGTGAAATTTTTCTTGAAAACGTCAAACTTTTTTCAGGTTGAAAGAAATCATGAAAACGGTCGTATTATAGCATGTAAAATGATTCTATGGTGGAAAGAAGTCATTTCGTGAAATGTTGGAAAATTTTACAAAAAAAAGTCATAGTATAGTATGTCGAAATTTTTCTATGAAAACGTCAAATTTTTTTGATTTTGAAAAAAATCATGAAAACGGTCGTATTATAGCATGTAAAATGATTCTATGGTGGACAAAAGTCATTTCGTGAAATGTTGGAAAATTTTAGAAAAAAAACGTCATAGTATAGTATGTCGAAATTTTTTCGATGAAAACGTCAAATTTTTTTGATGTTAAAAAAATCATGAAAACGGTCATATTATAGCATGTAAAATGATTCTATGGTGGAAAGAAGTCATTTCGTGAAATGTTGGAAAATTTTGCAAAAAAAACGTCATAGTATAGTATGTCGAAATTTTTCGATGAAAAGTCAAATTTTTTTGATGTTGAAAAAAGTCATGAAAACGGTCGTATTATAGCATGTAAAATGATTCTATGGTGGAAAAAAGTCATTTCGTGAAATGTTGGAAATTTTACAAAAAAAACGTCAGTATAGTATAGTATGTCGAAATTTTTCAATAAAAACATCAAATTTTTTTGATGAAAAAAATCATGAAAACGGTCTTATTATAGCATGTAAAATGATTCTATGGTGGAAAAAAGTCATTTCGTGAAATGTTGGAAAATTTTACAAAAAAATAAAGTCATAGTATAGTATTTCAATTTTTCGATTAAAAACGTCAAATTTTTTTGATGTTGAAAAAAATCATGAAAACGGTCATATTATAGCATGTAAAATGATTCTATGGTGGAAAAAAGTCATTTCGTGAAATGTTGGAAAATTTTACAAAAAAATAAAGTCATAGTATAGTATTTCAATTTTTCGATTAAAAACGTCAAATTTTTTTGATGTTGAAAAAACATCATGAAAACGGTCGTATTATAGCATGTCAAATGATTCTTTGGTGGAAAAAAGTCATTTCGTGAAATGTTGGAAAATTTTACAAAAAAAAGTCATAGTATAGTATGTCGAAATTTTTCGATAAACAATAAAATTTTTGATGTTGAAAAAAATCATTAAAACGGTCGTATGATAGCATGTAAAATGATTCTATGTTGGAAAAAAGTAATTTCGTGAAATATTGGAAAATTTTACAAAAAAACGTCATAGTATATATAGTATGTCGAAATTTTTCGCTGAAAACGTCAAATTTTTTTCATGTTGAAAAAATCATGAAAACGCTCGTATTATAGCATGTAAAATGATTCTATGGTGGAAAAAAGTTATTTCGTGAAATGTTGGAAAATTTCACAAAAAAACATCATAGTATAGTATGTCGAAATTTTTCACTGAAAACGTCAAATTTTTTTGATGTTGAAAAAATCATGAAAACGGTCATATTATACCATGTAAAATGATTCTATGGTGGAAAAAAGTCATTTCGTGAAGTGTTGGAAAATTTTACAAAAAAAACCTCATAGTGTAGTATGTCGAAATTTTTCGATAAACAATAAAATTTTTGATGTTGAAGAAAATCATTAAAACGGTTGTATGATAGCATGTAAAATGATTCTATGGTGGAAAAAAGTTATTTTGTGAAATGTTGGAAAATTTTACAAAAAAAACGTCAAAACAGTCAGTATATTATACCAAAAAAATGACTTAAAAATGTCAGAATAATATGTCAAAAAAATCACAGTATAGTATGTCAAAAAATGTCACTGCATCTCCTAACAGAACAACACCACAGTTACATTTCAGCGTACTTGCATGTTTTGTCAGCTCACCTTTTTTTTTTTTTTTTTGGAAAAATGTGATTTTGTAGTAATTAAAAAAATTTCATGTAAAAACATCATAGTATAGCATGTGCATTCATTTCATGTAAGAAAAAGTCATAATATAGTATGGCAATAAATTTCATGTAAAAAAAAAAGTCATAGTTTAGTATGTTGAAATTCATTTTATAGTAATTCAAAAAAATTCATGGAAAAACAGTATAGTATGGGGCTTCATTTTATATACGATAAAGTCATAATATAGTATGTCGATAAATTTCATGTAAAAAAAGTCATAGTATAGTATGTCGATAAATATGTAAAAAAAAAGTCATAGTATAGTATGTCGAAAAATTTCTTGGAAAACCGTCATTTTGTAGTAATTTAAAAAATTTCAGGAAAAAACGTCATAGTATAGCATGTGCATTCATTTCATGTAAGAAAAAGTCATAATATAGTATGTCGATAAATTTCAAGTAAAAAAAAAAAGTCATAGTATAGTATGTCGAAAAATTTCTTGGAAAAACGTCATTTTGTAGTTATTCAAAAAATTTCATGGAAAAACATAGTATAGCATGTGCATTCATTTAATGTAAGAAAAAGTCATAATATAGTATGTCGATAAATTTCATGTAAAAGTCATAGTATAGTATGTTGATAAATTTCATGTAAAAAAAAAAGTCATAGTATAGTATGTCGAAAAATTTCTTGGAAAAACGTAATTTTTAGTAATTCAAAAAATTTCATGGAAAAACATCAGAGTATAGCATGGGGCTTCATTTTATATTCGATAGTCATAATATAGTATGTCGATAAATTTCATGTACGAAAAAGTCATAGTATAGTTTCCTGATAGATTTAATGAAAAAACTTTGTGTGTCAAAATATTTCTTGGAAAAAAAGTCATACTATTGTGCTTTGAAAAATTTCATGGGAAAAGTGATGGGAAATTTTTGCCATACTCAGTATGGCAGTCAGTGTAGTATGTCAAAGTTTCATCGAAAAATGTCACACTATAGTATGTCAAATTTTTATGAAAAAAAGTCAGTATAGTATGTGGATTAATTTCATAGAAAAAAGTATAGTATTTTGAAACATTTCATGAAAAAAAAGTCAGCACAATATGTTGAAAAAAGTCTCTGTACAGTATAAAAAAAAATTCAGTAGAATGTCATGAAAAGTAGTCATGGTATGTCGATAAGTCAGTATATTATATCAAAAAATGACTTAAAAAATGTCAGAATAATATGTCAAAAAAATCACAGTATAGTGTGTCAAAAAATGTCACTGCATCTCCTAACAGAACAACACCACGGTTACATTTCAGCGTACTTGCATGTTTTGTCAGCTCACCATTGTTGAACCAGAGCAGCTTATTTTGGTAGCAAGAGGAACAAGCTAGCGGGACTACCGAGTGCCGTCCCTCTGCTCCGCTCACAGACTGTCCAAAGCTCCGCCTCCGTCCTCAGCGACAAACAGCGATCAGAGGAGAGAGAGGGGAAAAAAAAAGAGTAAGAAACGAGTGTAGAATACAGCACACTTGTAATGCGCTGCAGAAGGATTTCCGTTTTAGTTTTGTAGTGATTATACTGTATACGAAGGTGGGTCACAGGTATTGAAAAGATGCAGCTTTTTACATTTTTTGAAACGATGTCTAAATATATAGGGAGTTCATTTCTCTTCTTAAAGAGGAACTGCAAGTGTACACGACATAACGGGGGTCTGAATCAGGAGTCGGTAGTCTAACCATGGCATGTGTAAGGTGAATCGAATCGTGGCCTTAAAATCAAGTCAGTTTGAATTGTGGATTTGGAGACTCGTGACTCCCTAGAATGTTGAAAAATGTCATGAAAAGTCAGTTTCGTATGTCGAAAAAAATCCTAAAATATCAGTATAGTACGTCAGGTCATACTATGTTGAAAAACTTTAGTATGAAAATGTCATGAAAAGTTAAGTCAGGGTACGCTATGTCAAAATGTGTGATTTTGTCCTGAATTTTCTGTCCGCTCTCTTTTTCTCACCGCTCCACGTTCACACACTTCCTCCACACTGATCTCTCTCTGTCTTTCTCTCAACCACACCTTCCCACTCTTTCACCTCCATCTCGCTCTGTCTCAGTGGTGGCTGCCAATGACCTGAGGTGGCAGACGCAGGGAATATTCCGGCCTTTTGTGGAGGTCTACATCATTGGCCCTCACCTCAGCGACAAGAAGCGGAAGTACGCCACCAAGTCCAAGAACAACAGCTGGGCTCCCAAATACAATGAAACCTTCACCTTGTGAGTAATAATACTGATTAATAGGGCTTTCAGAGTCAATGCAGTAATAACAAATTCAATTTAATGCCACTAATTTCTTTAATGAATTGACGCAATCGATCTTTCAGAGGTTGCAGCGAGCCTAGTTTTCAAGCTAGAGTGAAGATACTGACATTATACAAAAGCTAAGGAATCCAACCAACCAAGTCATACTAGCTTGTAAATAATGCTCTAAACGCACGCTAAAGTTTGGCAAGGAAAAATGGGCATAGACATATTCAGAGGGGTTTCTTGACATCTGACCTCAAGAGATGTGAATGTAAATGGGTTCTGTGGGTACCCACCAGTCTCCCCTTTACAGATGTGCACTTCATGATAATCACATGCAGTTTGGGGCAAGTCATAGTCAAGTCAGCACACTGACAGCTGTTGAGCTGTTTGCTATATTATGATTCGAGCATATTTTTTATGCCGGATGCAGTACCTGTGATGGTCTCTGGACAATATCTGTCATTGTTTTAGGTTGTTAATTGATTTCCAATAATAAATATATGCATACACTTGCATAAAGCAGCATATTTGCCCAGTCCTGTGTTGATGAGAGTATTAAATACTTGATAATCTCCTTTTAATTTACATTTTGAAAATGTGTGATTAATTGCGATTAAATATTTTTATCGATTGGCAGCCCTAATTGTTAAGGAAAGTATTGAGGATGGCAATGTTATGTTTTGTGATACTGTTTAGACTCTCAAAAACATTATCAATTTTTAATATAGTTTACAAGCAAAGATTAACTCAGTCAATACTTAGTATAATTGGCAAAGCATGCATGTGCCCTTTCAAAGTAGTGCTATGAAGTTGGGTATTACAGGGACTGTGATAAATCTAAATTTCAAATTACATAAGTATTTTTACTCTGATTTCATGCACATGCCGGTGCGTTCTTTATACTATAACAGTTTTCCTAAAATTAGAGATAGAAAATCACAATATATCACCTTGCTTACAGTATCGCAATACAGTGAATCTTAACTTCTGTATCATGATTCGTATCGCAAGATTCTTGCCAGCACACAGCCCTACTAATTTGTTCACTCTCTGCTCTCCACTGCAGCACCCTCAGTAGTGAGGTGGGTCCTGAGTGCTACGAGCTGCAGGTGTGCGTGAAGGACTACTGCTTTGCGCGAGAGGACCGCACCGTGGGCATGGCCGTCCTGCAGCTGAAGGACGTGGCCTCCAAAGGCAGCGTCGCCTGCTGGCTGCCGCTGGGTAAACGCATCCACATGGACGAGACGGGCCTCACTGTCCTGCGTATCCTCTCCCAACGCAACAACGACGACGTGGCCAAGGAGTTCGTCAAGCTCAAGTCGGACCAGCGCTCTGCAGAGGAAGGCCGCAGCTAAGAGACGCGAGAGAATTTAAAACTACCCATCTGAAGCTCAGACGTCGCCACCTACTGCCCTGGAGCTCTCCTGAGCCACTGCTAGCCACTGCCCTACTGATCCAGTGTTGTAAAAGCACACGTAAGACAACGGTCGCCACACATCCAGTGCTGTAAATACATTCATTTGAGTGGAAAGAATACAGTGCTTAACAAATCATCACTAATTTTTCTTCAAAAAGCACCAGTGTGTTGTTGCAGTTCTTATCAGCCATCCTTTTGATAACAATACATCGAGTTAAATCATCTACTTCCTCTGTCCGAAGAGGTGAGTCATGCACACATACACAAACACACCTCATTTGACTGGTTAAGGAGAGAAATATCTTGTAGCCTTTCGTATTTTGGCTTCCTCTCGTCCCTTCCCTGGTCTGCACCCGCTCAGAGAAAGGATGGCAAGTGCCAACAGATAACCGCTGAAATATGCCAAGACCAGCCCTAAGCACAACAGGACCAACTGTCCAACCGACCCATTAACAACAACAACGCCTGCAAGGCCTCAAAACATTCCTGATATCAGGCGGGGAACAAAGCACTATTTAGTTAAGATAATTTTAATATTTATTTACTGCTCTCTTCCAAATTATATTTATATTTAAATAAATCTATATATCATAATATATGAAAAGTTATATACAGGATTATTTGATGGACGTGAGGTCCTTGAAAGATTGTCCTCGTCTGTCTTTATGTCCGTCTACCCTGTAACAGAGCACACTGCCTGACACCCTCAATGCCTTCTGTCTTGTTGACCCTCGTTCGGTATGCGGTTCTCCTATATAGCGACTGTATAATCTGATGAAAACACGCCTTCAAGCACTGCGATTCATCAGAGTATATGTGTGTGAGAATGTATAATGCGCGAGCGTGTTTGTAAGATGTTCTAATGTTGACCTCATGTAGCCGCCCGTGTTGCCTGTTACCTGCAAATGTAATCACAGAAAGCCATCACAGAGGGGGGGGGGGGGGGGGGGGGGGGGGGGGTTGTTCATATCCAGATTAGATTTTAGAGGATTTTCAAAGTGTCTTTATCTCTGGGGTGGATGCATTTTAAATCTTAAAATAATCATTTTTTTGTTGCCGTAAACATTCCCAACATCCCTGTACTGGGTGTGTGAGATGGAAGGAAAATTTGCCTGCCACTTCCTTTTCTTAAAAAAAAACTACTTGCCAAATCAAAACCTGCATATAAGGAGATCTTAAAACCTTAAATCCTAGTTTGCTAAAGCAACATGGGCAGAGGCAAAACATCTAAACCACACACCCCAGGGAGAGCATAAATCAGTAATGACCACCCGCGATCCAGCGGCAGGTACTGTAACCCTGATCTCTGATTCCAAGAAGTCAGACCTCTGCTAAAGGGCTGCAGATCCAGACCACACCAGGTCTGGCACTGACATTTAAAAGAGGGCCTACAGCTTAGTAGAGATGTAGTGTGAAGACTTAGAAGCACAGGGTCTTTAATGCACCCATAATAACACATTTCTATGCTGATCTTTTTTTTTAAATTATGTTTCAGTAAGTGTTTATGAAATGACAGGAATTACACCTCAACGCCACAAATCATCCTTCAGTTCATTTCTTTAATCTGTGTGAAACTACATGTTTTGAAGTGACTACTGTCCAGCATGTCTCTTAATTCAACTTCTATTTTCATGAATGCTCTTTTTTTTTTAAAAAAAGACTGGTTTATTTATCTATAAGAGGTGTGTATGTTTGTTTGGAAAAGTTTAATAATGGGTGTTTGTTTTTTCTATTTCTGCCTCTTTTTTTTTTTTTTTAGTTCCCCCCGAAGCACTTGATCGTAAAGAATAATCTAACAGGCCCCCTCTTTTGATCAAGGTGTAAGAACTGAACTCTATGCATCGAATCTATAAAAATCTATGTAGACGAGTCATTTTTGAAGCAGTCTTATAATGTTTACATTGTGGATTATTCTTATTATATCAGCACAAGTGTTTGTCTGATATGTTGTACATGCTGTCTCTATTGTAATGGGCCAAATATCACAGCTGTAGTAGGAGCTGATTAGAGACTGAAATTTTATTTGTACAGCTTTTCAGCGCTGAGAAATAATCTGGAGAGATCAATTGTTGTTGTTGGGCGTTGTAAATAGCTCGGATGTAACAAACACGTCAGACTATGTGAAGTGAAGTTTGCTGCTCTTTTGTAGACTTGAATATTTGCTCTCGGTGACTGGGCAGTTTGGGAATATGTATGTGTGGGTGGGTGCCCATCCTGGACATGTAGCTATTATTGAAAGATATAAGAAGGCCATGTACACACTGGAGATGAATAACAAGTAATTTGTACAAATTTTCATGGACTTGATCAACAGCCAAATCTAAAACTACCCATCTTTGTAAACATGTCGTCACTCTGGTGTGTATAGGGTCTTTTTATTTAAGGGGACATCTGCATAGCCTTTTAATAACTTTAAATAACAGGTCACATAGCTGGAAATGCCACGAAAAAAATATTTATTTATTGCTGTTGACAATGATACTTTAGTCTCCTCCTACAGAGGTTCAGCTTTGCGTGTTGGGGTACAGAGTGCTGCAGGGATGACGTGTTTTTGTAGGCCAACCAGGAAGTTAGCGTTGCCCCGGTTCCCTTGATAAAAAGCCAATGGGATTTTTCCATCTGGTTTTGGATTATTGCAGAGAATAAGCTCTGTGGCCAACAAACGGTCATGACGCTGAAACGTTTTGTTCAGCAAGATAATCTTCACAAATGAACACGACTTATGGTTTTTGAAGTGTGAATGCAATCACCAGAAGTTAAAAAGCTAAGGGTAGGCTATAAAGGCACTACACTACAGTCACATGACCGCGAGTATAAACAATGAGGCTGTAAAGGAGGACGCGTCGGCGTGATGACGTTTACTAGTCTCATTTAACCACTTATATGCACGTAAAAGCTTCAAAATTCGCAAGTGGGATATTTACAGACGTATCGTAGAACAAAAAGTTAAAATCTCTTACATTAACCACAGACCTTATTTCAGTCATCTAACTAAAAACGTCCAGACGAGGGAACCAGAAGTGCTAAAATCAGTTCCAGGTTTTAGGACTCATTCCTGTAGCACTCTATTGGCATTCAACTGGCATTTAGAACAGGAATGCACACAGAAGTTAAAGGTGTTAAATTCGATATCGAGAGCATTAATATAGCCGCAAACAACTATTTGCAATGTAAAGATATGGAGAAGTAATGTCTACCTGAGTAGAGAATTAAGTTGTGCTCCCTCAGTGTATATCGTAACCCGAGCTTCTCGCTTTGTTGACGTCGCCGGGTCACTGATTGGCACTGCTCTCACACGGCGGTTACAGCTGATTGGTCGCGGAAGTGTAGCACCCACCATTATCCCTGTCTGCGCTTTTAGCACTGTTAGCTAACCGTCGCCATGTTGAGAGGAAATCGAAATGCTCCCAATTTCGTATTTAGCACCTTTGGGGACAAGGATAAATGCAGAAGCACAATGAAAAGCACACAGAAACAGAGCAGACAGACATGCATGATGTGGTCTAGCTGACCAGGCCACACAGACGGACAGCTGCACAGTGACACTGGTCCTGTACTTCCAGAAAAGGTGCATGATAGGAACAATAAAACTAAAAGAAAAAAATGTTTTGTGCCAGCACGCATAATTATTTGATGTTAATTGCCAATTGTTGTCTCCTTTTATTTTGATATTTCATTATTGTTTTCTATTTTTCAAATGTTTGTGAATATATAAATATGTATTACTGATGATGTGTAGTGATACAAAGTACACGCATGAGAATTTTTTTATACACGAGATGTTTCTAATTTTTTGCGTTTTTTTTATTCTGGTTGTTCTTATTGGGGGTTGAGGTTACTGGGACTGCAGTCTCGTGTTTCTGCTTCCAATAAAATATGGAAAAAAAAGCATCATCTCTTTCCTTGTTTCCAAACTGTACGGCGACATAGGCGCAGATTGAACTTTAAGGTTGTGGGTTCACAAACAACATTTCTGAGGGAAGTCTAATGTACTGAGATGTAGTTAACATTATCCAAACAGAATGTGACGCGAGCGGCAGTCAGTTCGATTAAATCATTTTCTATTGGAATGAACTAACTTCTATTTATTCCTGTCGCTCGCTTTGAAAGCGCCGAAACAATCAAGGAACAGCTTACTCGTGAAGTTGAAATGAGGAATTATCTATATGATTCCTCCTCATGTTACTACAAAAAAAAAAAAAATAAGGTGGCAGCAGGTTGGAGGGAGATTGCATTGTATAGTATTGTATGTCACTTCCAGTAAATATCACAGTATAAAACAGAAAATGGCAAGTACTACTCACCCATCTTTTAAGTGGCTACGTCTCCAGTCTGATCTTGAGTGCACAGCTGATATGTTTTGTTTACATGACGCAACAGAATATATTTAATGGTGTGTTATTTGGCTAGAAGTTAGTTAGACCACAAATCTATCGTCTTATCTTGTTGGTTTCTTACTCTGTCGATAAGAAGACACAATAAGGTCAATATTATTCATTATAATAAATTATTAGTGCTGTTATAAAAAATATCGTTGCGCTGCTGTGTACAGACTAATCCCCTGATAGTTAACAGATTAATCAAACAAGTACTAAAAAAAAAATAATGATAATAATAAAAAAGTCTTAAAGTTCACAGCACCTCCTGGAAGGCAACGCATCCTCTTCTAGGCTCTGCGTAGAAAGGAGATCTTGAGGGAGTCTGGGATGACTAACTGCTCGGCGTGGAGGACCGGAGGAGGCGAGTAGGGAAACGTGACAGGAAACACTCGCCTCACATCCATGAGGAGCTGTGGAGGCGGACCGTCTGAGCGGCCTTTGAGGAGACCCTAAAAGAGCAAAGAGCACTCACATGAGACGCGCTACCTATGATTGATAGACTACGGCTGTTAGCGCCACTGATTTCTTTAATTAATTTTAGTTTTATTAATGCAATCGATCAGTTTTAAAAGCTAGAGTGAAGATACTGATACTAAATGTACTGATATCAATAATTACCCAAGATGACAAAGATTATTCCCTATTAGCTCTATTTATCAGAGACTTAACTGTGTGCAAGATGACGAAGACGCTCTCAGTCAATAAAATGTAGATAATAATAAATACAAGGGCTGTCAAAGTTAAAACGATAACTCGTTAAGGCAAATTTTTTTTACAACCACTGATTTCTTTAACACATTAACACAATGGACCATATACCAGCTAGCTAGGAGGTTAAATAATGCTCCAAAACTTAAAACTTGATATTTCTTTTTACCCCTACGCCCTTCCTTCAAGAGGCTTTGCCTTTTGCCAGGACGCCACTGTAAATAAGAATTTGTTCTTAATGGACTTGCCTTGTTAAATAAAGGTTAAATAAAAATAAATAAACTAGGGCTGTCAAAGTTAACGCAAATTTGTTTTAGTGCCACTAATTTCATTAATGCATTAATGCAACTTGCAATGTTTAGGTTGTAGTGGGCTCAGTTTTAAGGCTACAGTGAAGATACTGATATCACATGAAAGTAGAAAATCTAAGGAATCCATCGGTACCAACAATGGTTAAATAACGCTCCAAACTTAAGCAAAATTTTGGTGAGGAAAAACTGTCATGGCCATTTTCAAAGACTCTGACCTCCAGATATGTGAATGTAACTGGATTCTCTGGGTACCCACCAGTCTCCCCTTTACAGACATGCCCACTTTATGATAATCACAGTGTGTCAGTGGCAAATCTTGACTTGTCAAGTCATGTCCCTCAAACTGACTGACAGCTGATGTTGTCTGTTGGGCTGCAGTTTACCTGTGAGGGTTTCTGAACAATTTCATTGTTTTGTGTTAATTGATTTCCAATAATAAATATATACATACATTTGCATAAAGCTCCTATTGTTGTTAAGAGTGTTAAATACCTGACAAACCTCCCTTTAAGGTACATTTTGAACATCTAGAAAATGTGCAGTTATTTGAATTAATTGACAGCCCTAATAAACACAAGAAATCCTTGCAACTGTAAGACAGTACCTGGACAGTACGGATGAAATTCACTGTGACTTTTTCATCCAGGTCACTGTTGGGAGTGTAGAGGGTCAGGATCTTCACAACCTGTTAGATAAACAGGAAGTTAGACAGTATTCACTTTCACTGCAACAACAGCTTGTTCTTTCTTCAAGCCAGATGCTTTTAGGGACCCACCTGCTGGCTGGACAGAGCAGTGCAGGTCTGAACAAGGGCCTGCGCTTCTGTCTCGGTCTTTTTCCCAACCTGCAGCACCTGAACGGCCTGGATGAGGGGCTCCAGTGAGGCCACAGCGCCCCCTGCCTGCAGGCCTCTGCTCCGCAACCACTCCTCCAGCTGGTTCACATTATAGCTGAGGGACCAGGGACACAGGCTGATCAATAATCTAATGCTTACACAGAATTTCATCTAAAGCCGGTGGTATGCATAATGTCATAGTATAGTGTCATAAAATGCTTCATAGCATTATAGTATGTAATAAAAAAGTAATGGTAAAATGTCATAATATAATATGACACAAAATAGGTTATACTATACTATGACTATTTTATGTTATACTGCAGTATGTCATAAAAACATCCTGAAATACATACTATAATATGACTTACGGCATCCTATCCTGTGACTTTTTTTTTACTTTTTAACATACTATACTATAACAATAATAATAATTTTGCTGTGCTGACCTTTTTGACTTTCAACACATTATACTGTACTTTTTATGACATACTAAACTATGCCTGTTTATGACATTTATGATATACTATAATATGAATTATGGCATCATATACTATGACTATTTTTAACATTTATTAAGGCATTTGATACTGTAACATTTTCATGAAATACTACAGTATATTATGACTTCTTTTGACCCACTATACTGACTTTTTTTCAATGCACTACGCTGAATTATGATTGTTTTCAACACACTATACTATGACTTTTTGCCATACAATACTATAACTTTTTAGACATACTACACTGACTTTTTTTACTTACATAGTATACCATGACTTTCTTTTTTCCTTTTTTCAATATACTATACTATGACTTCTTTCTCTCTTTTGGAACTTTTTACTTGTCTGATATACTATAGTATGTGTTTTATTACTTTTACCATACTATGACTCTTTGGTTTTTACTTTTTTTCAACCCATTATACTGCTATGTTTTTACATTTTTTGGCATGCTATACTATGGCCTTTTTTCATCATACCACACTGATTTTTTCAACATACTATTTTTCATTACATTTACTAAACTATGACTTTTTTATTAACTTTTTCAACATACTATAACTTTATTATTATTAACTTTTTTTACTTACTACACTAAGTTTGTAACTTCTTTACTTGCTATACCATGGCTTTTTTATTACATTTATTATACTATAACTTTTTATGACCTTTTTCGACAAACTACACTAGGACATTATTTTACTCTTTTGAGCATATGAATTATGGCTTTTTTTTGGCATACTATGACTTTTTTCTTTTACTATAAAATGTATGAGTATAGTATGTCATAAAAAAATCAAATGTTTCTGTCTCCTTGTTTCCTGTCTCAGCTTCAGTAACTGTCTAATAAAAAAAATAAATAATCTAAAAAAAAATAAATAAATAAATAATCTAAAAAAAAAAAAAAAAAAGATCTGAGCTATGAAAACCCGGATTACAGTGTTCAATCGCTGCATTTGTCATTTTATATCATAATATGATACAGTAGAATATATCTGAATAGTCAACAGAAAACCAATTTATAGATACAAATAAATGTGCAATAAATAAATGTAAAGTTGCATATGTTTATGAGATATAATAAAGGTTGGATATACTGTATGTAGATTAATCTGTGTGTTTCTACCGTATTTGCATGCCACGACTCCAGCAGCACACGTCTTTCCTCAGCAGCAGGCTGTTGAGAGCGGAGGTGGAGATGAGGTAGGTGAGCTGGTGGAAGGCCTGCTCCATCTGTGTCGGGGGCAAAGCCTGATGGGACATAGCGGCGTGAAGGGCTCCCAGCTCCCTCAGCACCGCCGCCATAGTGGGAGCATCGCCTCGCACGGTCCTGGGGTCCGAACCTGCCCGCTTTCTGGATGCTCCCAACTTTACTGCAGAGCCGGACAGACCTGCGATAGTCTCGCTCTCCAACAGAGCAGGGACTGAGGAAGATAAGATAAGATAAGATGAGCCTTTATTAATCCCCGGAGGGAGGAGAGGGAGGTAAGGAAAGAGGAGCCGTGGAGGGGAGAGCATTAAAAGCATCGGCGGCGTCTTCATTGTAGTGGTACCTATGATGTTTTGTAGCCGTTTTTCTGTGATGGAGAGGAGCTGCTGATAGGCCTGGATACAGAGGTCACTCAGGGTGCGGATCAGGTCACTCAGATCAGCAGTCAGTGGAACCACTTCATCCGAGTCAAGGGTCTGAAAAGTAATCAGTCCACCCATTCATTAATACAGTAAAATGTACTGATATCAATGAATACCCAAGATGACAAAGATAATTTCCGAATAATTCTATTTATCGAAGACGCTCTCAGTCAGTAAGATGTAAATAATAATAAATACAAGGGCTGTTAAAGTTAACACGATAATAACTTAAGGCAAATTTGTTTTAACGCCACTAATTTCTTTAACACATTAACACAATAGACCATATACTAGCTAGCTAACTCAGAGGAGGTTAAATAATGCTCTAAAACTTAAAACTTAACTTTTGATATTTCTTTCTACTCCAGAACCTTCCCCTCATGAGGCTTTTTCTTTTGCCAGGCCGCCATTGTAGCTAAGAATTTGTTTTTAATGGACTTGCCTTGTTAAATAAAGGTTCAATAAAAATAAATAAACTAGGGCTGTCACTACCACTAATTTTTTTATGCATTTTTAGGATGTAGTAGGCTCGGTATTAAGGCTAGAGTGAAGATACTGGTATACTAGAAACTGGAAAACCTGAGGAATCCACTGGTATCAACCACGTCATACTAGCTTGTTAAAAAGGGGGTTAAATACCGCTCAAAAATTGCACTAAATTTTAGTGAGGAAAACCTGTCATGGCCATTTTCAAAGGGGTCCCTTGACCTCTGACCTCAGATTTGTGAATGAAAATAGGTTCTCTGGGTACCCACCAGTCTCCCCTTCACAGATATGCCCACTTTATGATAATAACATGTAGTTTGGGGCAAGTTATAGTCAAGTCAGCACACTGACACACTGACAGCTGTTGTTGCCTATTGGGTTTGCCATGTTATAGTTTAAGCATATTTTTTTTGTTAAATGCAGAACCTGTGAGGGTTTCTGGACAATATTTGTTATTGTTTTGTGTTGTTAATTGATTTCCAGTAATAAATATATACATACATTCGCATAAAGCAGCATATTTGCTCACTCCCATGTTGATAAGAGTATTAAATACTCTTATCAAATCTCCCTTTAAGGTACATTTTAAACAAATAAAAAATGTGTGTGATTAAATATTTTAACTGATTGACAGCCATAATAAATACATGTTGGTCCTACCTGTTTCGGGGAGTGCTGGGTCAACAGGTCGTGCAGCAGACAGGCGTTTTTCAGCCACAGAGCAGTTATATCCACATCGTTGCTGTGTTTCTGCAGGGAGGAATAAAGGTTATCTCGTCACTTGAAGATCAACACTAATGTCTCTCTCATCTCAGTCAGTGCTATTATGTACAGTATAAACAGTATGTGTGTGAGAGGTATATATGGCCTTTGCTGTGGTTTAGTTTGTCCTTAGGGGCCAGATTGTTGGACAAAACAACAATCACATGAAAGTGGTTCAAAGTCAGCCGTCAATGCTTCTCTGTAAGTGACAAGCTACCCGATGGTGTGATCTGCCCTCACACATTAAACCTCAACCATATGGTGCACCAAGCCGACTCAGAGCTCAGGTTACCTTCAGAGCTGCCTTCATGGCGGTGACAGCAGCGCTACAGAGCGAGCGGGCTTGCGTTTGGTCTCCGCTGCAGTCGGCCTGACGAACACAGAGGAAGAGCACGGCGGCAGGCAGGCCAGGAGGCAGCGACAGGCCGAGGTCAACGCGGATATCTGCACCACAGACAGAGAGCAGCAACAGCAGAGTGAACACGACCAGGTCATGTTTATCAGCTATAGAAGAGTTGGTGGAAGCTGATGTTTATTCTTGTGCGTCACACCGTCCTCAGAGGCAACGTGACAAAATTGTGGCCTCAAAATCCCATAGATTGGTTTCTAACACATTTAAATAATCCTCTCATGAAATTCAATAAGCACGGCAAGGAAGCTTTATTTGTTCAGCACATTTCAGCAACAGGCAGGCAAAGTGCTTTGCAACAATCAAGAACATTGCAACAAAGTGCAAAAGAACATTAAGACATAATTAAAACAGTCATAAAAACGTTAAAGATTAAAAAACAAAAACAAGCTAAAACTAAAAGCAAGTATAAAACACAAAAGTAAAAGTCATAGTGCAGTATAAGATAACTGTTTGGTTTAATAAAAGGCAGCAGACCGGAAAGTTTTAAGCTTCGATTTAAAACAACTAAGAGTTGGAGCAGTCCTGCAGTTTTCTGGGAGCTTGTTCACAATATTTGGTGCATAAAAACTGAACGCTGCTTCTGTGTGTTTAGTTTTGACTCTGGGGACTCTAAGCAGACCTGATCCAGATGACCTGAGAGGTCTGGATGGTTCATAACACAGCAGAAGATCACAAATGTATTTTGGCCCTAAACTGTTTAGTGCTTTGTAAAGCAGCAGGAGTTTTTTTGAAACCTCTTCTCTGAGAGACAGGGAGCCAGTGTAGAGACCCCAGAACTGGACCAGGACTCGAGCAGCAGCGTTCTGAATCAGCTGCAGCAAGTTAAAATGGCACAGTAAGTTTAAAGAGTCACTATGCTGCAGTCCCACATATCCACACTAACTCTCCATTTATATTTTAAATCACAAGTGTGCACAAAATATTAGTCTAGGGCTGAAACTTTCAGTTGATTAAAACTGACAAAAAATAGCCTCTAAGTTGTTTGTTATTTTTCCCGTTGTTTTATGTGATAGCAAATTGATGATCTTTGTGTTTTGGACCAAAATATGCAAGAAATCAGCTTGGGCTTGAGGGGTATAATGGCCATTTTTCAGTATTTTAAAGACTAAATGATTAATTGATAACTAAGAAAACAGTCTGCAGATTATTTGATGAAGAAACTAAATATCAACTAAATAATATAATAAATACTGTATATACCAGGTCAAATGTCAAGGGGCTTGTATCCCTGGTTAAAGTCAACATGAAATTGTGTGCAGGTTTAGAGAACAACATTAGCGATGCACCAACACCAGATCAGATATCAGGCTGATACTGACTCAAACAGCTGGTTGTGGCTGATCTATTCAGTTAAATACTATGTTTATATCCTGTACATTATATACTGGAATTTTATTCCTTTTGACCAATTTATTGTCTAATTGCAATAATAAATAACAGTTCAGTTGATGTACATCCATGTATTTATTAGATACAGTTTGTTAGGAGTCAAGCCTGATGTCATAAAAGAATGATGCCAATTAAACACTGGTATCAGTATTTGTCAATAACAAAAGCCCAGGTATATCTATCTGGACTGAACATGTTGGATCGGTGCATCCCTGAGCAAAATATCTAGTGGAATGCTGGTAAGCATTATGCTGTTTAATTTCTAATACACCAAGCCACTGAATAAAAACTAACCCACTAAACTAACTTACATTATAAAGATTTAGGAAGTTTCTACTATAGCCCTGATACACATACCTTTGTGTCTTTTCTATATAAAAGCTTGAATGTTTCTATGCATTAAAACCTGAGTATAGTTTTTGTTAATGTTTATTGTCTCACCTGTGATTAGGTTCTTGATGAGCTTGGTTTCGTCTCTCTTCCTGCATTCAAGCAACCCAGTGACTGTCGAAGGCTTCGGTCGGGATGGAGAGGAGGACGTCTCAGGGGTGAAAGCTGTCGGGATAACTGGAAAGAGAAAACATCACAATACAAACAACTGAAACAAAAAAACTGAAAAAACTACAGAGATATAAAGAAGATATATTAATTATATTATCAGCTGACATTGGGTGAAGGCGGGGTTCACGGCTGACACATAGAGACAGACAACCATTCACTCTCACATTCACATCTACGGGTCATCAATTAAAATGTATGTCTTTGGACTGTGGGAGGAAACCAGAGAAACCGGAGAAAACCCACACTAACATGGGGAGGAGATGCAAACTCCACACAGAAAGGCCAGATTCGAACCTGTGAGGCGACAGTGTTAACCACTGCACCGCCATGCAGCCCTACTGTGAGGCTGATACTAAAACTGATACTGTAAATAATTGATTTCAAAATAAAGCACTGAATGATTTGAGACCAGAATACATTTCAGATCTGCTGCTACATTATGAACCGTCCAGACCTCTCAGGTCGTCTGGGATGGGTCTGCTTTCTGTCCCCAAAAACGAAACGCAGAGGGGCAGCGTTCATTATTTATTAGGGTTGACCCAAACACTACGATGCTACAACCATTGCCATGGTAATCAGCCTCCAATTCAATATTTGAATGCTTCTGAGGTTTTTTTTTTTTGTATACAAGTATGTAATAATAATGTATAAACTGTCTAATAATAATGTCTATTTTTGCTCGTTTAAATTTTATTTAAATATCTATTTTCAACTGAATTTTAATTTAATGGTTGTTTTAATTATATTTGACTGTGTCTCTTTTGCACTTTGTCTCAGTGTTTTATGTGAAACACTTTGAATTGCATTGTTGCTGAAATGTGCTGTATATATAAACTTTGCCTTGACTTTATGTTGTACTCAAGCTCATGAATTAACCTGCTGAGTGGAAAAGGTCAATAGATCGAAGGCATTTCATTTATAGAAACTTTTGATCTAATAATGATTAAGTGTTTACTCATCTGCTCTCAAGTACATTTTAACGTCATTATTTGGAGAGTGATTGAAGTTAATGAGTGAACTATAGCAGCTTCTGGTCTCCGTGGACTTTATGGAGAAATCGTCTCATGCTCAGAGCACAAGAAATATTAATATATTGTTTTTTGGTGGGGATACGCATGTGACCATTGTTGGTGTACATCAAACCACCTCGGCACATTTTGATGTTGGTAGAACTGGTTTCAGGTACGACCACCTTTTAAACTGAATGACCTGCAGACAGCCGTCAAACTCGGGGATAGAATGCAAAATAATTACATAAATTATTATTACATAAATTAAATAAATAAATAAATAAATATGGGACAGTATATAAATGAATACATAAAAATAACAACTTATTGTAAAAGATTAAGTGATAGTTAATATAAATAGCTCAATATTTAAATAAATAAATGTGGTGAAGGGGCTAGAAGCAATCCATAAGAGGAAAAATGGATGTGATGTATGTATGATGTTTAAGTGTGGGCCGGCATGCGTGCAGATATTCAGATCACCAATCAATGTAGTAGTGTGGCCATGGCAGAGCCCCATCTTTTAATAAAGCCGTCCTTTTGGAGTCTTAGGGAGTACGTTATTTGGTCCATGTGGTATACCTCCCATACCGTCTCAATCCATAAATTATACGATGGGGCCTCAGGTTTTAGCCAATTAATAGTAATGTATTTAATTGCCGCTGTTAGCAAAATCTGCAATGTTATGTTATGTTTGTGTAGTTATGCTGCTTCTGTTTTACTGATTGTGAATGTTTCATGTTGTCAGAGTCTCTCTTGGAAAAGAGATCTTAATCTCAGTGAGACTGCCAAATAAAAGAGCTATATACTGTGATGTCACGTTAAAACTTCATATTTCATAAATATCATCTTTTCAGTGATGAATAAAAAACCACCAAATTCTCAGCGTGCATAGCAAACCAGAAGCTCCTGATGAAGCCTTACCGTGTGTCAGCAGTCGTCTGAGCGAGACGGTGTTTTTTAGCTCCTTCAGCTCTCTCCTCAGTCTGACACACTCTTGTTCTCTGGCCTCTAGTAGTTCCTGCAGTTCCTTCACACACAAACACACTCACATTTAGGATACGCTGCTTTGTAGCCAACTCTCTAAACCAAGCTGGCTCTCAGTACAAACAGTAGAAAAAAAAATGTTTTCAACAAATTACAAGCAGCCAGAATCCACTGGCTCTTAGTTTTTAGACTGATTTATGTCAGAAGGACATGAGCTGCGGTCAAATAGTCAGAAAATGAACTTTTTCTAGACCTTGGTGGAAAACGTCATGAGGTCAAAGAAAGATGTGAAGGAGAATTCATAAGGACTCAGGAAAAAAACAACTCTGGTGTTAATCCGACTGCACTTCTCAAGGATCTGTAATTATGACACGACTACGGCGGATGTTAGTGACGTGAGTCTGCTGTGGTGAAACTACAATGTTCTGGAGATGGACTACAAAAGGCGAATGTTTGTGTGTTGTTAAATGTCTCTGTCAGCGACAGACTGCTTCACTCGCAGTGTGTGAAAGAGAGATACCACAGCTCCTTCTGCTACAACACAACATCAACATATGATAAAAGGTTATCTGACCCAACATAGACAACCAGTGAAAAATATCACTTCATTACTAAGGTTGGAACTGAAATTAAAAATTAGGAATATAAGATAATTATTGAGTTCATTGATCAACTTCTGAAGAAGGGTTGGCTGTGCAGGTGCAGCTCTAAACATTTGCATATCATAGGGGGGCTCGATTCTGCAATGCACCTGGTTGTGTACAAAACTTACAACCTTTTGCCAAGACTTCTCTGACATTAAGATGAAACTTACAGGATTACAGTCATTAGGACACCTTTAAGAAACTCTCAAAAAAGATGTTTAGAAATATCTGAATGAATCGCCAGGAAGTGTAGGGTAACTACATGGAAATGTGATTCCCATCTGCTCATATCTAGGTGACACTCCACTTGAACAGATCACATACACCCTCATGAATGAATACAACACCTTTCTGACGATTTGGCAACCCTACTTAACCAATACGGACTCCTTGCCGATGCCTATATCAGATTTGATATTACAAAATTATCAGACTTGAGACATCATTAGTTATCTGAATAAGTCCAGAATTTCCCTCCGGGGATTAATAAAGGTTCATCTTAGCTTATCTTATCTTGAGTCAGAAAACTGCATCTCGTTATTTAGGATTTCTTTATTTATTTGTGCATTTATTTATATATTTTATGTATTTTTGTTTCATCATTTTAAATTTAATCAATAGTTAACTACCTTACGCCTTTTGGACAAGGTTCTTCTCTCAGTTTGTATGTAGGTGGCTAGGGAGGGAATTTGGAGCTATGTTTGTGTCAGTTTGCTTGTGTTTTGTATGTTTGAACTAAAAAATTTCAACATAAAATATTCTAAAAAAATGTGAATATTGCAAAAAAAGTTCAATATTTGTCAGTTATTTCAGAAAATGAAAATCTAATATATTCGAGACTCATTACACATAAACTAAAATATTAAATATTAAGTAAACTATAGCTGAAAAAAGCTGAACGTGGCACGGAGGCGATCAGCCTGTGGCTCTGCTGAGACCTTATCGAAGCCCAGGTTGCTTTGATAGCAGCCTTCAGCTCATCTGTATTGTTGGGTCGGGTGTTTCTCATCTTCCTGTTGACAACAGATTCTCTGTGGGGTTCAGGTCAGGCCAGTTGGCTGGCCAGTCAAGCACAGTAAAATCATGATCAGCTCACCACATAGTAGTACTTTTGGCTCTGTGAGCAGGTGTTAAGTCCTGCTGGAAAAGGAAATCTGCATCTCCATAAAGTTTGTCAGCAGAGGGAAGCATGAAAGGCTCTAAAATGTCCTGGTAGACGGTGCGTTGACTTTGGACTTGATAAAACACAGTGGACCAACACCAGCAGATAACATGGCACCTAAAATCATCATCGAGCAACTCTGTGCATCCCCACTCTCACTCCACACTCTGGGACCTTGATTTCCAAACGGGCGTTGGACCACTGAGCGATAGTCCAGTTCTTTTTCTCCTTAACCAGGTAAGACGTTTCTGACGTTGTCTCTGGTTCAGGAGTGGCTTAACACTAGGAATGCCAGCAGCTGTTGCCCATTTCCAGCCTCGGGCCACTCCTTGTGAAGCTCTCCCAAGTTCCTGAATTGGCTTTGCTTAACAGTCTTCTCAAGGCTGCGGTCATCCCTGTTGCTTTTACACCTTTTCCTTCCAAACTTTTCCCTTCCAGTCAACTTTCACTCTGCCTTCACGATTATCCTCCTTGTGGAGGATGTCGACGATCGTCTTCTGGACGATTGTCAAGTCAGCAGCCTTCCCTGTGATTGTGTACTGAATAACACAAATAGTTGTACGGTATTTATACTGTTTCAATAGTAATTTAATCTAACTCAAAATAAAATATTCTAATATTTTGAGATACGTTTTTCTTTCTTTTTTGAACTGTAGGTGGTAATTATTGAAATTAAAATAAAAAATACTTTTTTAGTTTATTTACGTGTAATGACTAGAATATATAAAATTTTCATTTTCTTAACTGACATCAGACTTGTAATATTTATTGTTGAATGTTGATTATTTGTTATGTATTTGAAATAAATTTATCAACATGAATCCCAATTAGTATATGACTGTATGAAAATAATTGTTATCTATGCAAGATAGGCATGATCTTTTGTTTTCATGAACAGTCGTTTGACGCTTCGCTTTAAATGTTGTGGCCGCAAGGAATTGTGGGACGGTATTATCTTGTTTCCTTTGGTAAAGGATGGTCCAGTGTATCCTACGCTAAAGAAGATAAAGGAAGCACTGAAGCACTTTTCCTCTGCATTTAGAGAAGTCAAACAGCTCTTATCGTGGCTGCATCTTAGATATTTCTGGGTAATTTCACTCCGTTAAAAACCTTCCTAAGCAAGAAAGACTTTTCGACCGCAGTCATGGTGAGTGTTTAGGAAAAAGGCGGGAAGGGACTTTAGGGAAGATAAACGTATTATAAAGTCAGGGGAAGAAAAGGTGCAACATCAACCTACAGCACAAACACCATTAGGACTCATCTACCCATTTCTTTCAGTTTATACATATTCTTTCAATCCTTCATGAACCACATACATCTGCCGCCATAAGCGGATACCTGTCGCTGTGCAGCAGAGGAAGAACCAGAAATCGCTTGACTTAGCTGGCACCTCAGGGCCTCCAGCTCCTCCTCCCTGCCAGTACGCTGGCTACGCAGCTGGCTCTCCAGAAACCTGACGCAGACAAGAGGAGCAACAAAAACAGCATCACAGGAGCTCCTCCACCAAATATAAACCACAGCATGAGGAAGACGGTTGATACACCAGCGACAGACTGACTTGTTGGCCACTCGTACAGCGTCGTAAGCATGAGCCAGGTCCTCTCCTGTCAGCTTCACTGCCGGGTCTTTGGCCACGTCCATCCTCTCCATCAACTGGTCCTGGCAATGCAAATGTGAGCACAGTGTCACACTTTATTCTCTGAGCTGATGAGATGATGTTGGAAGTTGTAAGAGCTCCCAGGCAATCTGCATCAACAATCAATTCACTTTATACCTTTTGGACATTTAACAAATTTGATCTTAAATCTCCCAACTTGTTCTTGTTTTACATGATGATGTTCTATTTTACATTTTAATTAACAACTAACTACACAATGTTTTAATTAACAACTAACTGTGATGTTTTAATTAACAACTAACTCCATAATGTTAATGCATATTTGTTTTAACGTCACTAATTTCTTTAATGCATCAATGGAACTTGTGATTTTTAAGTTGTAGCGGCCTCAGTCAGGCTAGAGTGAAGATACTGGCATCAAATGAAGCTAGAAAACTAGAAATCCAATGATTCCAACCAAGTCATACTAGCTTGTTGGAAACAAGGCTAAATAAAACTACAAAATTATGCTAAATTTTAGTGAGGAAAAACTGGCATGGCCATTTTCTTTTGACCTCTGACCTCAAGATACAGTTTGGGGCAAGTCAGTCTTTAAAAACCTAATACTACAGCAAATGTAAAAAAAAAATAAAGAAATATATTTCCCTACTTTTATCAATGCAATAAATCAAATTAATTATGGAATCTTTAACCTAATAATTCATTTTTTTATCTATT
Organism: Pterois miles; assembly: GCA_947000775.1. Taxonomy (NCBI): domain Eukaryota; kingdom Metazoa; phylum Chordata; class Actinopteri; order Perciformes; family Scorpaenidae; genus Pterois; species Pterois miles. The sequence continues at coordinate 16,496,563 of CAMQGK010000171.1, forward strand.
TTAGGGCTGTCAAAGTTAGCGTGATAACAAGTTTTTAGACTGGCTTGTTTTTTTATCAAACTATTTTACTAGTTGTAATGGGTGTTACTGTCGTCGGAAATGAAAATTGCCCCTAAATGATCTTTCGAGTATTCAGTAAATAAAGGTTGAATGAATATAAGGGGGGCTGCACGGTGGTGTAGTGGTTAGCGCTGTCGCCTTGGGACTCTTCTGTGTGGAGTTTGCATGTTCTCCCCATGTAAGCGTGGGTTTTCTCCGGGTACTCTGGCTTCTCCCATAGTCAAAAACATGCAATTTAGGTTAATTGATGATTAAATTGCCCGTAGGTGTGGATGTGAGTGTGAATGGTTGTCTGTCTATATGTTGTCTGTCTTATGTGCCCTGTGATGGACTGGCGACCTGTCCAGGGTGTACCCCGCCTTCGCCCAATGCCAGCTGGGATCGGCTCCAGCCCCCCGCGACCCCCAACGGGATAAGCGGTTGACGATGAATGAATGAATCATAAGGGAGGAAACGCTCATAAAATGTATTCGTAACCAAACTTGAGGGAAGTTTTTTTTAACATTATTGTGAGTTTTCTACTCACCATTGGTGTGTCTAAGCTCCACACTGAGACTCTCCTCTCCAAGGATGGAGACGTCACGCTGACCCTGCGGACCTCCTCTGGGGAAGGGAAGGCAGATGGGAAGGGTGACAGCGAGAGTGGGGTGAAAGACTGAGGCGACAGCGGTGTGGGCGAAGGAGAGAGAGGCTCGAAGCTCAGACTCTGGGCGGAGTCCGTCCTTCGGTGGCCTTTGGTGCGCTGTTGTGGGGAGAAAAAAAAAAATACTCTCAGGGATAGTATTCATCTTAAAGTATTTAAATGCGAGTGGGTGCAGTTATGAACCTCGGTGAGCAGACTCATCTCCCTGAGGTTGTCGTATCGCTGCTCCAGTCTGGTGAACTCTCTCAGGAGACCCTGATACTTCCTCCTCTCTTCATCTACCTCGGCCCTCAGGGCTGCACTCGCCTGAGACACAGCCTGATGGACAAACTCTGCACACACAAAGAGAAAGACAGAGAAGGCCCAGGGTTTACCTATGAAGCTATGCAGACTGTGTGTGATGCTGTAGAGTGAGAAGAACCTACCTTCTTGTGCTTTTTCTTGTTCGAACAAGCGAGCAGAGAGGTGCTCTCTCTCTTTGCAAAAACTGTCCTTTTCTCTGTGCAGGGCTTGTAACTCCTCCAAGAACAAGAGAGAACGAGAATAAATTAAAACACATGAAAATCAAAATGCTTAAAACAGCTGGTAAAAGAAAATGTTTAGGAGTCGTCTGGTACTCTTCTTGTTTAAGGGGAGACATTAAAAATTGTTTGTCATGCATTGGTCAGTTTTGAGATTTTGGGCTATTTGCTTCCATAACACATCTTCTTTCAGACTAGTGGAAAGAAAACCTTCAAAATGTACATCATGTGTTTATTTGACTGCTTTGTCTGTTTGCATCTGTAGATTTCCCCTTAATTCACCAAAAGTCACCATTAGATAATGCCTCATTTGCATATTTAAACAAATCTATTAGCCAACATTTTGCACCCTATTCACCTGTAGCGTTTAGCTAAAGGCTGTTTCCTCAAAATTAGTTTTTTTCCTTACTCTGAGCCAGAAATAAGAGCGTAAGGGCAGGAAGACAGCCATGAGGGGGAAGAGGAAGAGGAGAGCCATGATCTCTGATGAGATTCAGGCCTCATCAGTTGACCATGGTCTAACAATGAGGGAGGCTGGACAGAGAGTATCATTAAATTTACTCTAGTATTGCAAGAAGACCATAGTCTTGCACTGTCACCTCACAGCAAGAGGGTCGAAGGTTTGAATCCGAATTGGGGCCCTTCTGTGTGGAGTTTGCATGTTCTGCCGGTTTAAGTGTGGGTTTTCTCCGGGTTCTCCAGTTTCCTCCCACAATCCAAAGGACTTATACATACTTAACGTTTATATGATCATTTCTATAAACTAAGCCTAATGTGCACTTTACGGTCGATTATTTTCTCACACGCTATGAACATTTTTTAATGTTTATATGATCATTCCTATAGCTAGATATCATTTATTCTAAACTTTCTCTGTGTGTTTGATTCTGAAAGCATTATTTCCTCTCTAAAGGCAGAGGATCTGGCAGCTCCATTGACAGAGTTCACTGCTGTCCTCGTCCAATGACGAAGACTCCACCAAGGACAAAGCCCTCTCCCAAAATGTTGCCTAAAGGCCCGCGGGCCGTTCATCCACACCCCAACACGCAGGAAGGCCAGGACACCCATCTTCGCTGCAGAAACGTGCAGGTTAATCGATGACTGGAAATTGCCTGTTGGTGTGTCTGTCTCTATGTGCCCTGCGATGGACTAGTGAGTTTTGTTTGATTTTTGTATGTATGTGTGTAGAGTTCTGAGAATATGAGTTATACTTTCAGAAAATGTGTGCAAACACTCGTACAACAACAAACAAAATGTGTACAACAACAAATAATGCCTTCAATAATAACACAATCACCAGCACAGAGTAAAATGTGTCAGGTTATTCTCGGTCAGTAGACCTACTTGTGTGAGTTGAAGGATCTCCTGGGCAGCTCTCTCCTCAGCTCTCCTCCTCTCCTCCACCTCCTTCTCGCTGACGACGGGGCCGGGCTGAGGCTTCTCCTGTTTCTGGCTCTCTAGTTTCTGTATCGTCACCCTCAGAGTCTCCAGCTCGGTGTTGGTGGCCTCTCGCTCTGCATGCAGGGTCTCTCTCAAAGCTGCACTCTCCCTGGCCTGGACACATACAAACACAGCTTTATTGTGTGAATAGGGAATAAAAACACCTGTTGAAACAAACGTTTTAGAGTTTACAGGGAGACATGACAGGATCAAACTCCCTTCACCAACCTCCTGGTCGGCTCTTAACTGCAGCTGCATCAGTTTGACTTCCATGCCCTTGTTGAGCTCCCTGTACTTCTCCACTGAGCGGGCCTCTGTCTTTAGTTTCATCAGCTCTCTCCTGGCTGCCCTGCGGCGCACGCAGCACTGCATGAACACCACCACCGCACGTACTCGCCTGTACGCCTGCCTCGCCAGCCACCCACGCACTCTCGCCTGAAGCAACACAGCAGCCCGCTCCGCCACCAACTGAGGAGGGAGAGCGAGAGAGAGAGTTTACCGTTTTCATCAACTATCTAAAAAGAGCAATGTAAAGGAAACAATGACTAAAAACACAGTGAAAATGGGCAGGTGGAGGTTGTATTTTAAAGATCTACCCAAGCAGGTAGTGATTAGATGCTGACCAGTCTGTGTCTGCGTCGTGCCAGCGTGCCCCTGGTGAAGGCCTGGATGGTGACGGTGGCCTGTCGGATCATGAGGAACAGCTGTCGGACCACCACCATGCGGTAGGTCTTCTGGATTACTAAGGCAGCCTTGGTGTACCGCAGGATCAGGGCCAGTCTGCAGCCAATATGACACAGAGGAAAGTGTTGTCATAAAAAAGTTTTGGAGAGTTGGAGATTGACAAAAAAAATACAGAAAAATAACAGATTTGGCAACAGTTTTCTATTTTCCACAGATTATTGTGCAGTGTAAAATACGGTGTAGATCACCTGAAACAGTTCCAAACAAAACTTAGTTTCATTAGCTACTCTGAAAAAAATCTTTAAAATCTTTAAATTTATCTCCATAACCAGACGCAAATGATTCCTGCAGCACACCTGGACACAGCACCGGTCACTGAATGCAACTCAACACATCTGGACACAGCACCGGTCACTGAATGCAACTCAACACATCTGGACACAGCACCGGTCACTGAATGCAACTCAACACATCTGGACACAGCACCGGTCACTGAATGCAACTCAACACATCTGGATCATCTGCCATCATAACTTACAGGAACCAAAACCCACTCATCCCTGACAGAAATATAAATAAACTCTTGAAGTCTTCACTTTTAAACATCTGGTGGTCTCCATCCAATTTGATTTGCTACCATTTAAAGCAAACTGGTGGCTTTTTAGCAGAACTTCCTGTATTTTGATCCGCTCATGTTAAACTATGACTAGGAATTGTTCTTTGTGGCAGTTTTTAAGGTTCACTAAGGTTCTTGCTTCATTTCATTGCTACTTCTTTTTACTTTAAACAACAGGTTAGTGGTAAAACACAAAACCGTGGTCAAACACTGGTCCTTATATTTACCTGGTTTTATTTTGCTGCTCATGATATAAAAATACAGACGATTAAATAATATTTTCCATCACTGAAAGGTCAGTCCTGGACACATTACCAACAGGTATAGAGAAATAAAATGACACAGTGAGGATAAACTGTTAAATAGAGAAAATACATAAATATTGTATTGCAACTTTTAGTGTGCAGCTTGTATATCAGTTATACAGCCATATCTCACCGTCTGGCCAGAGCTCCTCTGCAGTATCTCTGTATGGTGACTGTTGCCCAGCAGGTCCTGGCGTATCTAATCCGTGCCAGCCATCCTCTGACCCGGCTCTGGATGATCACAGCAGCAACACGCAGCCTCTCAGCTCTCAACCGCTCCAGAAGAGCCACCTGACCGGCCCGGAAAAATACTTTGGTCTTTCCAAAGCAGTACTGGTCTGGGTCTGGGATGAGCTGAGGCAGGGCCAATCTGCACAGGGCCTGGGCCTGCTCCTGGCCCTGAGGACCTTGAAGCAGCAGACGGTACCTGCTGAAGAACTCCTCGTACGTCCATCTGGAAACAAAGACAGACAAGACCATTTGATAGTCCTGTTGGGAAAGTTTGTCTTTTTCTTTTGGTCCACTCTTCTATTTCAATTAATTTGACTTAAGTGACGAGTTCACTGCAGTGAAAATTAAAACCCTATAGCATATAATATACTGTATGTCATATATAAAGAATAAAGAGACATTTCATGCTCTAATTATTTGGTTACATTGTGACTCTTCAGGAACTGTTTTGGTCTCATGGTTGCATTCAGTGAAAATTGGACATTTTAGACTTTAGAGTTGGTTTGTTGTATAAGTAACATTTTGTTCATTTTTCCAACAACAGTTTGTTCATTGTTTGTATATTCAGGGGCTGACTCTAAAATATGAGATACTAGAAATTTTGCCCAAAACCCACGTGAATAAAAATAAAACTGTCGTGGATTATCTATCTCTATCATATTTTATGTCTCTAAAACAAATAAAAGTACTGTAAACTGATGTACCATATAACAATAAATTGAAACAAATGCTTCTTTAAAGTTAGGAAATAAATCCAAGACCTTATTTTATACAAGGTAGACATAATAGTTACCCGTCTATAAACCACAAATGGTTGTAGTTACAAACCCCGATTACAGTGCTTTAACATTAAGGCGCTTTAGAGAAACCCAACTCTGGTCCATGTGTCTCTTCCATCAGTGACTGAAAAGAAGTGATATAGCTTAATTTTCCTTAGAATAGATTTTATTGAATGTAATTGTGACAAATCAAAGTGTGCATGCACATGAGTTTGCACATGAGGATTTCCAGCGAGTTCGGGGGAGAGAAAAAGTCACAAAATGCATCAAAAATCCACAGTACCTGGAGCATGTTAGACAATGCATATGTGCTAGCTGTTAAAACAAAAAAATCATCATCACAAACAAAGCATTATTTATTTAGCCTACATTTATTAATCAGAGCATTACATCAGATTGTTCTGGGTGGTTGCGACTTGAGATCCGCTGCTTTACATGACCTTAAAGACTACGTTCTCAGACTGTATGAGAGCTTTACAGAGAGTTAGATGAATGTCTGAATTACTCCGTACCTGGATGGAAACCCTGCAGCACTGATGCGAATTGTCTCCAGCACCCCACAAGCTCTCAGCTGCTGGACCGTCCTCCTGGGGTCAAACCTAACAAAGCAAACACCAGGGTCAGGGAAAACACAAAATCAAATGCATAAACTTTGAATTTTGTGAAGACAGGCCAAAACGAAGACATACATAAAAGGTTGTTTGAGGTCATTGGGTTTAATACAGCGGACGTAGTGAGGAGTGGTGCTGTTCAGAGTTTCCATTAGCATCTGTAAGGACTGACGGAACTGACAGGCACAAAAAACAGTGTTAAAGACAGATTGCTGCACCAAGAATGAAATTAAGTGAAGTCATGGCAGCTCACCTGGAAGCCCACCGTCAGTTTATGTTCTCTGGCGGCTCTTTTCCCTGAACCGACACTTCCATTAGCCACAGAGGAAACATTTCCCTGCTGCTGCTGGAACAACTCGGCCACCAGCTCAGACTGACGCACAGAGACGCAAAGTTAGTGGTCCCACAGTCACTTAGAAATTTAATTTAATTTAATACGTAACACATATTCACCTGACTTGCTTTGAGGATGTTTATGAGTTCCTCAAAGACTGTATCTCGATTCTTGCCCAAAAAGCCATCGCACTCATATTGCACCTGAGGTTAATAATAATAATATCAAAGAGATTTTTTCAGACATTGAGATTCACTACAATTTTTATTTGTTGGCCTTGCTCGCTCACCGTGTCAGCAAAGTGCAGAACGATGAAGGCGCTGTTGGACATGCGAGGTTTCTGGAAGTGAGGGTGGGGCCTGCTGGTCAGGTGCTGGTCGTACAGCTTCAACATCCAGCTCTCATCTGAACCTTTAGGCATCTGATGATAAACACAGACAATCATGACAGAGACTAGAGTTTGGGTGATTGTCATTAAAGGTTTAAAGATATTTTTTTAAAAAAAGATCCAGTGCTTAAAATCAAGGCTAACATTTTTACATGTGCGTGAGGGAGATGTAGGAATAGACAGAGGAAAAGTTAGATAAAAATAAGACTAACAGATAGGGTGAGAGAGGGCGACAGCATGACTGACCCTGCACTCCTCGTCTAAAAGGTCAAACAGGCCCAGTTGTCCCTCTATGAGATTGATGCACTGCTGGTTGTCACTGAACTCAATCCTGCTCCAGGCCAGCTCCTCCCTGACGTACTCCTCCTGCTCCAGGTGGAACACATGCTGCAGACAGACACAAAATATAAACACAAAACTTACAGTCTGACAGAGAAAAAAAAAATTAAAGAGTGAAATGACTAAAGAGAAACTTAAAGGAGGCAGATGACCTGACCATCCTGAGGAAAACGTTTGAAAAGATAAACAATGTGGTGCCATAAAGAGAAGATCCTCACTTGCATGCAGCTATGACGAAAACAAATGACCCTAAAAAGTACACCACCTCACTGTGGGGGAGAAGGAGAATGCTACACATACATAAAAATGTGAATTAACTTGTAAAAGTAAAAACAAAATGGGCATTAACTGTGAAAGAAAACAAAGAAAAAACATCTGTCAAAATATCCCAGACAAAGCATATTGTCCCACTTTGTCCTGGAGACGGGGGCTGCCATATTGTTTTTCTTCTTCTTTCCTGCAGACCAGGCACAGTTTAGTGCATTGCTGCCTCCCACAGGCGTAGAATAGACACTGACCAAAAGCTTTTCTTATATAGACCAAGCCCCCAGGAAGAGCGCCGGTCGTTGATCCCAACATGGTCTGAGTGGCCAAATGGTAGTACTGCAACTCCTGTGTCGGTCACATGATGCCATTGGGCCGAAAAAGATTTTTCCCCCATAGACTTACATTAAGAAAGAGACATCTGTAACTCCGAGGATATTTTTTTTTTTTAGGTGAATCAACTCCCCAGTACGAACACTCAAATGGCTCCATTTAAAACATTGGATCCTAAAAGTTGTAAAACCCACTAATAGCCAAATCCAGAAATATTTCCTTCATTTATGTCAGTGGAGACCCAGACCATGCCCAGTAAGACCCAGAAGATACGGGTACATCTCCAGTCCTGGAAGTCTTCCCACTAACTTCATGCGCCACTGAGCAACTTTTATAGGAATGAACAGGGCCCCGCATCCAACACTGTATTCAGTTCTCTTTATACATCCATGATATAGACCTGTGGGCTGCCATCTACAGATCCAGACTCTGTGCAGTACTGATCGAGGCCGGGAGCAGCGCTCACAAGGTCCCGCCCACAAACCTGGCTGAGCCAATCACGAGCCGAGCACGGCTGCAGCATCTTAGTGATCTTAAGCAACAAGTCTTGTGAGAGTTTTTGCAGATCTCAGATCAGATTTTGCAATTTGCGGGTTATCTTCTAGACACGACCACACACACACACACACAGCTATACACAGAGGGACAGGTCTTCCTGTCACATGACTTACCTTGTTGAATTGCTGTTGCAGTTTTTCATTTGCATAATTTATACAGAACTGCTCAAAACTGTTCCGGTCAAAGGTCTCAAACCTGCTCCGAGAGAGAAGACTCGTCAGTCCAGCTGTGTGATAGCACCCTTAAGATATGAACAACACAACTTAACACTCATCCCTCACCCGTAGATGTCTAGTACCCCTATAAAGGATTTGGCCCGTCCCCTCTGGGTGCGCAGAGCAAAGTTGAGCCTCTGGACAGTCCATGTAAACAGCTGGCCATAGATGTGTTTGGCCAGAGCATCTCTGGCTTCTACGGCCTGCTGGCCCGACATGGGTTTGACCAGCATCTCCCCCCTACAGCCAGTCTGCGGTGACACAACCAGTGGGCCATCTGAGGTCCTTCCACCCCTAACAGCTTGGAGAAGACGGCCAGAGGGCGGTCGTCTGACTGGGAAAAAACAAAAGACTATACCTGTTACAGTATATGAACTAATGTGATGTCAGTTGAGATGTTTATAGCACTCCAGGTGAGAGGAGACATAAATACATCCCTTACATCAATATAACTGCGGTCAGAACTTCTCCCGCTGGCTTGGATGTTGACGTTTCCCAGGTGCAGAACAGCTGACAGGATCCTGAAGAGCTCCATCTGCTGGTCGGGCTGCACACCTGCAATAGTTTCATCTTCATAATCAACTGACACAAACGTCCTTGTGTATGCATTGTGTGCATGCGTGTTCCTAACTTGGGCTACTTTTGAGGGCACATTTCAGACTAAAGACTGGTTAAATGGGGACAGCTTGTAAATTAGAGTGCTGCAGGGATGACGTATTTTTGTAGGCCAACCAGGAAGTTTGCATCACCCTGGTTCCCTCAACAAAAAGCCAATGGGATTTTTCCATTTGGTTTTGGATTATCGCAGAAAATAAGCTCTGAAGCAAAAACACGTTTATGATACTTACACATTTTGTTTAGTAAGATAATCTTCACAAATGAACATCACTTGTGACATTTGAAGCACGAATGCAATCGCCAGAAGCAAAAAGCCAACATTAGGCTACAAACCAACTACACCACGGTTGCATGAATGTGAGTATACACAACGAGGCTGTAATGGCGGACGACTCAGCCTGATGACATTTACTGTTTTCATGTGGCCACTTGTTAGCAACCACCTTTTCTAGGACACAAAGGCTTCAAAATTCACGAATGGGCTAAGTATTGTTGTATTTTATCGCTTAATCTTGTGTTAACCACAGACCTTATTTCATCTAACTAAAAACCCATTTAAAAAAACCCATTGAGTTACAGACGAGGGAATCAGAAGTGCTAAAATACTAACTTACAGTATTTCCGGGTTTTAGGACTCATTCCTGCACCACTCTGTTGGGGACAAAAGCTGTGTCCCCATCTGGGAAATAGCAGATTTTTGGGTCAAGGATAGAGGTAGGTTAAGATAAGGTTAAGGTAAGGGTAAGTTTGTGTTTGAAACTCCACACTAACATGCTATCTTGTGGGCTAAAACAGTTTGTGAGATTTTTTTTAGCATGTCCGAAACCTAGTATGAAATCAAAAGTATGTGAATTACATACTATTTCTGGTGAAATATTACAGTATGCAAACACTGGGCACTACGACGGCATAAATATCCCACAATGCAATGCGGCAGTGACAACAACATGCATAACAGACTTTGACAGACAGTCCTGTAACATCAATAACACTTTTAAGTTTAAGATTTCACTTTACCAAGTAAATAAATAAAAGTCTTTGATCGTCATAAATCGTCATTTTTGTTACATGGTTGGCATAGGTTACCATGGTTACACATCTCCAACCGGCAGGAAGTAACAACATAAATTACAGCACCGTGCGTCCAAAAAGATACAAACTGCAGTTTATTCACACAAAGGTATGTTGAACCACTGTAAGCGTTTTGGGTATGTCATGAATAGTATGTGATTAGTCTCTAGGAAATGAAAGCAAGTCAATGTAATGTCCCCAAAAGTGACCTAAATGTATGTATGTATGTATACGTAAATACCCAGGATGGTGAAAGCATTGCGAGTGCGCTCCAGGTCCGACAAGTCATCAGTACCAGGAATCTGCATCTCTCCTCCCTGGCTGGTGTAGCGGAAATGCTCAGGAGCATCTGGAGGAAAAGCACAGTCAGACTGTATGCAACACGGACATCATAATACACAAAATGTTATGGGCACAGTGAATGGACAAAGTAATATTCTGAGACCAAGCTGGGGGGTCGCCTGTGGTTAAGTCTCACCCAGTTTAAGGGATCTCATCTCAGGCAACTCTCTGGAGGCACACAGCTGGTAGAAGATGTGGTAGTTCCTCTCTGCTGATGCCTTACATCCACATAAACATACAGACAATATTCATGAATAGGTTCATGACAAATGAAGGATTCTTAAGTGCAACTAGCACTCTGGCGAAGGAGCTTACTTGGAAGACGACCCTTGACTTCTCCAGCAGATACGTCCTCATGTTTGCCCCAATGATGTCCCCTTTTCTGCCAAAGCCGATCTCGATGTACTTCCCGAAACGACTGCTGTTGTCATTTCGAGTGGTTTTAGCATTCCCGATAGACTGTAGACAAATGTGTCATTTGTACCTTTAAAAAAAACATCATTGATGGGATAAAATTTCTAACAACCATCCATCACCTCCATTATAGGGTTGGAGGCCAGAACCCTCTCCTCCACGCTGGTCTGCTGTGCTGCTCCTCCGACCACAGCGAAGTATCGCATGGTGAACTTGGCTGAGACTGTTTTCCCCGAGCCGGACTCTCCGCTGATGATGATAGACTGGTTTTTCTCCTCCCTGCACACACAGATATCCAAACCCATACACTGAAGATATGCTGAGACCATCACTCATGTTGCAGTAAGCAAGAAAGTACAAGAAGTATTCAAAGTGATGTTAATTTTACTGTATACAGTTTGAAAGGTTATCATAACATAACCTTTGACCTCTGACCTGGTCATGGTGCGGTAGGCTTCCTCAGCCACAGAAAAGATGTGAGGTTCCATGTCGGCCATGTCCTGGCCACTATAAGCATCGATCACCTCCTCTCCATATATGGGGAGCTGGTCGTAGGGATTAATGGCCACTAACACAATACCTGAAGGGACATATTAATAATAATAATAATAATTTTTATTTATAAAGCACTTTTCAAAACAAAGTTACGGAGTCCTTTACATGGTTGAAGAAGGATCAACCAGCCAGAGGTTTCCTATTGGCTGTGCTCCAGCTGGTGGGCAGTGCTTGGTATTTCCTCAACTGATGTCAACATGGCAGTCATGTCACAGACTTTTCAGTTTAAAGCTAAACAATAACTACAAAATATTTCTGGAAATATTTGAGGTGATAAATAGACATTACAGTAACAGAAAATTGATTCATACTTGATCAGCGTTGCCTAGATTGATCGTTTGATCAGAGTTTATGAGTGACTGACAGCTGCTCAGAGATGGCAGGTTCCAGCTCGGCTCTGATTGGTTGTTTTCCTCAGGTCTGTGAAATCTTGTAGATGCCTTTAGGAGCGCCGGAGGACACAGAGGCACATGATTTTTTCAGATTTCCTACTGTCAGGATATTGAGACATTTCATAAAAATAACTTTTCTAATCATATTTGTTCCAACCTGCCTTCTACATCTTTAACTGTAAATCTAGAGTCTAATCTCTAAATCAAGCAAGCCACTCATAATTATCGTAAATACAAAAAAACGACCTCTCATTTTATAGAGATTTAAGGGCTAAAAAAATGTCTAAATGGGCAGAGTGACTTTTAAAAAATGTTGCATCATCTCAACCACAGAAAATGATGTAATTACATTTTTAACAGGTGGCAGAGAGGAAGTCAGCCTTTGACCTCTTGCAATATAGTTGACATTATGAGCTGTAATCATACAGACAGAAGCACACAGGAGCTTCCTGCTGATGGCACTTGGGCAATATATTGATATTATATCAATATTGAGATAGCTTTCTGTTAAATTCATTTCAAACAAATGAAATTAAAAAAAGAAAAAAAGAGAATGAAGTGTGAACAAGTAGACAGACAGAAAATATAATAAATATTTACAGGCAATGAAAAGCAGAAACTGTCCAACACTTGATGCCTTGGTTTACATATTAAAAATGAAGCGAGAAGAAGTACAAACTTATTTAATCCCACCCCTTCTCCACAAGTCATTCATTGATAGTTAACCAGCTTCCTTATTGAAATAAACATATACTCATTAATTTTCTTAAACTTGTGTAAATATAATACTTACTGCGTTTTATCTCTCATACAAAATATAAATTAGTTACTAATATAATTATACTTTTTAAAATATAAATGTATCACTTATAAACGTGTCTTAATCAAAATATAAATTCATTACATATTTATCTTAATCATATATTGACTAGTTCATATAGCATAGCATATTATTTATAATATACGATACAATTGTGTCATAATATACAATAAATATAATATACAGTATCTGACTATGTTTATATAAAATACAATAGAAAATCTGATGATTATACATTATTCTTATACACATACATATATCATCTTAGATTTTGGATATTGTAATAATATGGCATAAGTGTTTATAATAATAATAATAATTTAGTGAACTTACCAGACTGTTCTGTCTTTACACGCTTACTCAAGTTCACATTACTGAGGAATTTTTTTTTTTTATATCAAAATCTCATTAGCACCAATAGTCATAATAGTTAACCCTACAATATGGTCTCAATACTGATATTGAGGTATTTGGTCAGAAATATTGTGATTGTTGTTTGATTTTCTCCATATCGCCCAGTGCTACGGTCATTAATGTTGTTTCACTTTTAGTTGGACAACAGTCCATGTTTTAGATAGAATTCATTAAAGCAGCAATAGAAATGGAGCAAATATGATTTCATGTTTTATTAAAGTTTTTTTTTTTAAATAAAACTGTCACTATACCCTGACAGTAGTGCATGAGACGGTTAATATGAAAAAAAAAATCATGTTCCTCTGTGTCCTCCGGTGCTCCTAATGGCATCTACAAGATTTCACAGACCGGAGGAAAACAACCAATCAGAGCTGATCTGGAGCCTGCTGTCTCTGAGCAGCAGTCAATTACCAGTAATTAATCACTCACAAACTCAGATCAAATGCTCAAACTAGGCAGCGCTGATCAAATCTGAATCAATATTCTGTTACTGTAATGACTATTTCTCCCCTCAAATGTTTCAGAAACATCTTGAACTTTTCATGTTTGGCTGTTTCCTTTGTTTGGCACTGCCGAGGTGCCCTGAGCAAGGCACCAAACCCCCAACTGCTCTGGGCGCTTGTCAGGAGAGCCCCATCACTCTGCCTTCCATTGATGCATGTATATGTCTGTGTGAACTGTCTGTGTGAACAACAGAGTGTAAAACTGAATTTCCCGACTGTGGGACTAATAAAGGAATATCTTTCTTTCTTTCTTTCTAAGACGAGTAAGTTTGTGACCCGGCAGCCAGAGATCAGCTAAGGAAATACCAAGCACCGCCCACCAACCGGAGCAAACTTTAGGTATAAAATAGGTATTAGAGTAACAGCGTCTTGATTCATACTTCAGCGCTGCCTAGTTTGACCCGAGTTTGCGAGTGATTGACAGCTGATAGCCAATAGGAACCTCTCTCTCTCTCTGAAATGACCTGTGATCTGTGAAGTCTCCCGTCAAAAGCTAAATTTTTTTTTAAAGCCTGGAAACAGAGCCACAAGGAGGTGCAGAAGTCTGGTTTTCTCCAAGAACACCTGAATTATAATATGCTGAAAGGTTATTATGGATTTTTTGCCCAATGATGCTAAAAATGTTCTACCTACTGCAGGTTTAAATCTTCTTCAGTTTTCTGCTGAGTGCTCACCACAGTGCGTGTAGATGCTGTTGTAGTCCAGGAATCGAACCCGCAGGTTGTGCAGGACTGCAGGTTCATGGAGGAAGCTAAGAGCAGTCAGGTCGTTCTCCCCCTCCAGGATGTCGGGGTTTCCCAGAGGTGGGAGATCAGACGGGGACGCCACTGGGTAACGGGCCTCCTGCCAATGCAGAGGGAAGTTAGTTGAGGGAAATTTAAAGTGGAAATGATGCTGTTCTATGAGGACCATGATACTAGAGCATTGATTTTTGTATAATGGAAGTGCATGTCTCACATTTCCATTAGAGAGCTGTAGCTGTAGATATTTCTCAGCAGGGCTGTAGTCCTGGAGGAGGACGGCTGACACCCAAACTGCATCTGGGTCAGGGATCCACACACTTGCTCCCTTGTAAGGGAAAAAGATACTGCAGGTTGAACACATTTGGCGTGTACTGGACCCATTTACAGTCCAGGAAAGAAGCTTTTTATTACATATTAAATTGTCTCTCAGGTGCAAGTAACACTTCCTGTCCCCACCCAGACAAGACATTTGTCACCGATCAGCATAAAAGGCTCCTAAACGGTGTTAAAAATTAACACTGGTCATCCTGCTCTAAACCGCCTGCATGGATTAGCCATTATCTACTTCTAACATTTGATAATTAATGTGCCCATACAAATCCACAGCAGATTTACTTTATTGAGCTCTAAGTTTAAAAAAATAAAGATTGTAAAAAAACATTTTGGTTGAATTTATCAGAAAAATCTATCATTCACTTTAACATACTGGCTGAAGAACATACAAAAAAATCATTTTAGTCACGAAAACATACCTACCTGTAACATTTTATTTTCTTATTAATGTGCTCATTTTACACATTAAATTTTAATTCACACTGGTGTACATTATAAAGCACCAAATCTACAGAAATAGAGAGATTTTAAAAAGTTTTGGGGGAATATATAACAGAAAATCTATCATTTACTGTAACATATTGGCTGACATAAACATTGAAAATTAAGGAAAAACATGAAAATTTACACAACTGAGACAACACATACTAGATATGTCATACAAACACAAAAGATAAGATATAAGATATTCCTTTATTAGTCCCACAGTGGGGAAATTCACAAAAATGCTATCATTACCTATGCTGTTTTCCTCATGTTTTACGAGACCTATCATTTATATAGGTCCCGCAGCAGAGAATGATCATCACATTAAAAATGCAAATTAAAGTCAGTCTTACCTTGCTGTATAACTCCAGCGACGTCATCTTAACTACTTTAAAGCATGCACATAGACATCATTAAAAATTGAAAAAAGATCAACAGAGGCCTGAAGGAACAGTGTGTAGCCTCCACACCTCCGCTGAAGCGCCACTTTGTCCTGGTGACAGTATTTTGCACTTTGTCCAGCTTACAGAGGCATGTGGACAAGTTAACTGTTAATCTGTGGGAGGATGCAGTGACTGGATGGAGGGGTTGCTCCTTTTCAATGTGACTCATCGCTGGGAGACAGGGTGGCCCTCAGAAGACCTACTTTTCAGGGGTCTGAACAGGTTTAACCACGATTACAGAGCACTTAAAAAAAAAAACAAACAAAAGCAGCAGACTTGATGACATATCAATTCATTTTAATAATACAATCAAATTCATTTCAGCAATCAGCCTGCTGATATTGAGAAGGGATTTTCATGATTTCAGCTGGATACACTATTCACCATCAAACATTGACAGACGGGATTAAAAAAAAATGTTATTTCTCAGATGATAAATGACATTAAAACTGTAATTTGCAGTGTCATCAATTTTGTGCGTGGGTTTACGAGGAGGCAGCATGTGTGTGGTAACTTTGACACATTAAAAAAAAGGAGTGGACTGAAACTGACAGCCGTGTTTCACAGCTTCAGTAAGCACCTATAATGATGAGGAGAGTTAAAAACTAATACGTTCACAACAGAAAGCAGTTTCAAGTCATTTTTTTCCCCTCGTTGTGCTCAGCCCCATCATGTGTACTTTTTACTTTCCTCATGTTTAGTTGTACAACAGCAGAATCGCTTACGGTAAAGCAGACTTTAGTTACATGCACGTCACACGACCCTCGTCAAAATGACATGTCTCCTCTTTGGTCAACACTGAACATGACTCACACGATGAAACAGCTGTCATGAAGTACAATATTTCCTTGAAATAACAACAATAAAAACTCGTCCCCTCTAATGAATGTACACAGGTTTCAAACTACACCATCAGCATTTAGGATCATCAGCCGGCCGGATGCTGATTTAAATTAGCTGAACTCGGTACAGTTACACCTCAACCGGTTCCACTAGAAAAGACGGTGTTTTGTGTCAGACTACTCATGTAGTGTTCATAAAATTCAAGAAAGAGACATGCCAAAAATACAAAACATTCATTTCCAATCTGCCCAAAAAAAAACAAAAAAAAAAAAACAAAAATAGCACCCAGTTCAACTTTCTGCTGACACAAAATGTTTGGATTTGACGATTGTCACAAAAAATACAAACCCATTCAAAGCCTTTCAGTAAAAAATACGCTTCTCATCAAACACTGATTTTGACACACCGTAGATAAGTTATTATTATTATTATTATTATTATTATTATTTTAAAGTTCAAGGGAATTAAAAATGTCCTAGTCAAAAATCAACCGAGCTCAGAAATACACGTTTAAATGCTGTTGAAGTCAAGGTGTCCTATCCTGTGGAGTTAACGATGAATAGACGTACTTGAGACTCCGTGTTGTGGGTTGAGGTGAGGAGAAGACAGTTCTTTAGGTTGTACTGGACTGGTGTAAATCAGGTTAAGGTTTTAAGTTGGACGCAGAAACTCGGGGAAAGTTCATTAGGGCAGGACTGCTGTATGGCTCCTACTGTTCATGGTCATGTGTGTGCAGGCGTTGAACAAATCCCTACAAGAAGAGAGGATTGGCAATTAGAAGAAACATCTTATACTGTGAAACAATCAGTAAGCGATTAGAGGGGGGATACTAGCCACCTTGTTAGCAAAATGACCAAAATACATCGTCCATATAGAGCGTTTTGCAGGCATGAGGCGCAACACACTGCCTTTTTGCTGCATACATACATTCAAATAAAGCAGCATATTCTCCCAAATCTTAATCTCACAAATCTCCCTTTAAAGTAATTTTTTTAAGAGATTAAAAAACGTGTCATTAAATATCTTAATCAAGTGACAGCCCTAAATTTTCTATTTTAGCATTTTCCCTCATCTTCCCTCCAATTTGGTGAATCCCCTGGGTGCCCCGTTACACATCACCACCTTAACAAACCTGTGCTATACACTCTCCATATCTTCACTGCCGTTGCCCTCCTCCTTCAGAGCCTCTCCATCATTGGCAGCCTCTTCGACATGGGCCAACATATCAGCCATCAGAGCCTCCTCCAGCCTTTTCCTCACACTGTACACCAGCTCCTCCTGTTTCCTACACACAACACAACAGGAAGCTGTTAACAGTTGGCAGTTACAGCTGCCTATAACAGCCACTGAATGAACACAGAACAGATGGTGGGGTTTTTAAGAGCAGGGTCACTTGTTATGGACTGCTGGACAGACTCAACTCTGTCAACTTCGACACGACAAAAAGGCCTGAAATTCAAATTTGGATGATTTCTTCATTATGTCTTTGCGACTCAGCCTTTTTTTATAGCTATTATTGCACTTCAGCATATAAAATGGATGCAAATATCTCATGAACTGGTTAAACAGATAACATATGGCATTATTCACATTGCCAGAGTCATTATTTCTTGTTTTTAAACACACTGAAGAAAATCGGAGTAAGATTTGTAACAGCTGCTTCAAAAGGCACACATGCTGACACATTTTGCTCAAAGCCAAAAGGGCAAAAAGTTCAAACGGGGGAACGGGAAAAGCATTTTGGATCTGGCTGACCTCCAGCAATTAATAATTACGATCTAATACTGTAACTAAAACAACAGGTGATCCATGTGTTGAAGTGTCCAGTGATCGCCCACCTGATGTCCTCGTCAGTGACTATGAAGGCCTTGCACAGCGGCTGTGTGGTGTTGAGCCAGACTCCTGGGTTCTTCTCCACGGCCGCAGACAGCTGGCCGGTGATGGGAGCGGCGCTGGTGTGCAGAGCACTCGCAATAGCTGACAGGAGAGTCTTGTCTGTGCAGCCTGGACCAACACCTGAAGGACCAAACGGGAGGTTGGGAGACATTTTCACAGAACATCAAAGCTGTAAACGCTTAAAGAATAAGGATCAATACAATCAATATTTAACTTGTGAATAGCCCCGTTTCCACTGCAGGAATTTTCCCTGGGAATGAAGAGACTTTTGAGGAACTCACTGCATTCTGACAGCAGGGACCAGGGTCATTTTACGAGGCCTTTTCACCCCTGAAAATGGGGTAGTACTTTCTAAAACTACCATAACTTTCATTCATTCAGCCTTTATTTAAATCTCGAGGAATCGTTGAGGGCATTCCCTCCTATTCAATGATGCTGAGAATACAATAAAACAGAATATATACACACACAAGAACATAAATAATGAATTACAAGATGCAATCAGACAGACAACAATAAAACACTGTTAATTACAGTTACAGTTTGGGGGATGGAGTTTGCAGAGATCACCATCACTGATTGGTCAAACACACACACAACGTCTTCAACTTGTGTACCGCTTCATTCATAAACAAGGAAGTACTCTAGAATCAGCTTAGGGAGAGCAAAGGGAGGGAGTTTCTCTTTGTTTGATAAAATCGAATGTAAAGTTAGGGTTCTGCTGTCGGCCTTCTGACTTAAGAAAAAAGTCAGAAAGAAAGAGAACAATTACGAGGGCAAGCAGTAACATTAGATGAGGGAGACAGCGCAGTGATGCTCTGAATGATGGAAAATAGTTATTTCCAGGTCTTAAATTCCCGGGAACTTCTGGTGGAAAGCTGGCTTATATTACCTTGCAGGCCTTTAGGCAGTTCCATTGTTTTCACCAGCTCCTCTGCAATGTCATAAGCATTGAGACCACTGAGTTTCTTCTCCCAAAATAGCTGTAGACCAAAAAAAGACTAATATTAGCAGCAGGCAGATTTGACAGAAAGAAACCATTTAAATGAAAATACGTACAGCAAACCATTAACCATTAACATATTCAAACTCAGGTCAGGTTTGTCCAGTTCCAAAGTAGCAAATATGAATTTTTATCATTTATAATGAAAATGATAAACATTCAGCAGTTGCTCATTGGCATCAATTCTTAGTTCAATAGTTGTGGCCAGTGCTGTCATGATACTGGAATTTATAACTTCAGTACAATACCTTGAAAGGAAAGATTGACATAATATGTCAATCTTTCAATATATATATAACATGTGTTTCCTGTTTGTATGGGAGGATTTTAACAGTGGAGGATGTTCACCTGTCTGGGCTGGTCGACAGCTTTCTGTGGATCAGTCTTCACTTTGTTGTTTGGGTGGTTGGTAACCTTGGTAACAGGCTGCTTAAAGATGGAAGCCGTCTGTCTGACTGGGAGCGACGTGTTCAAGTCCGGTTTGCCCTTAAAAAATACCAACCACAGAAAGAAGATGAAGCCAGGATGGACAGGAGGAGGTGACGGAGGAAAGAGACAGAATATGACTTGTTATTCCACAAAATAACCACACAAGAGGACATATCGCACTCATACATTTATTTCCTCTTGCATCAACAACTTGCAGTTATTTCTGAGTCGGAGTCAGTCAGTCAGACCATATCTCCCCGGTACCGGCCTCCTTTATTTATTATTTTATTTCTTTTTAAAGTACTACATGGATCTCTGACCTGCTCACCCTCTATCAATGCTCTCCACTCCGCACACCCAGTTAAGAACCAAAGGTCCAGCCCTTTCTGTTGCTGGCGCTGAACTGTGGAATAGCATCTCGCGATGACATGACTTCATGCGAGGATCACATCACATCGCATGAAAATCCATCTAGTCAGGCTTCAAGTGGCGTGTTTGTGTTCATCTCACGACAGACAACGGACCAATCAGCATCCTGAGAGGAGCTACTGGCAGTTATGCTGTGGTTTAAATGTGTGCGACGACACGGAGAGGCAACTGTTCATTCGTAACAACAATGGCGATGGTTCATCCAATCACCTGCCAAGTATTTTTTTTTTTTTAAAGGGCCTGCCCTTCTCCAAACAATCTCCAGCGACCGCTTCTCAGATGGTTCTGTGAAACCGACACGGTCAGGTCAGATCTTCACTCTCCATTGTTACTTTTAAAACCCATCTGGAGACCCATCTCTTTTCTTTACCCTATTAATTATCATCTTAAAAACATGCCTTCTTGTTTGTATTTTATTTTGTTTCACAGTTAGTGTTCTTGTGCAGAAAACAATGTCCAGGCCAACATCAGTTGTGTTTGGCAGTCGGTGGCTATAGAGCTGTTCTGACACCATTTTTTTTTTACTTCTCAATACTGATGAGGATTCCTGAACTTGTGGTATCGGCTGATACAAGTACCAATCTGACATCAGCATATTTGTAACTTTCGGGCTATTTTTGATGGATTTATCTCATCGTTGGAATGCGGTTTCTAATGTTTGCTGCTGTGGTTTGCCCTTTTTTCCCCCCTTTGGCTCTTGTCAAACCACTGCAGGACAGAGACGTTTTTAAAATCTGTCTTTTACCCAGCAGCTTTAAAGAAAGCAGGGAAGGTGATGCTGTGTTTGCTGTCAAACTGCGGACACCTGGGTCAACTGCAGGTTTATAATTTCACCAACTTGGCTACGCTGTGCCCAACGGAGAAAATTGTAAGTTACCGCAAAGCCACAAGCTACGCAGATTTAGGTGGAATATGAAGAAAACTACCACAAACAAAGACCAGCCACAATTAAGTGAAACTACTTAAGTATTTTTAAGCCAGTGGAAGCGATTCTCAGAGCTGCGAAACTTGGCAGTTAATTTTCAGTTTCACATGGAGTAATACAACACGAAGCGACAGTTCACGTGAGCCTTACAAGAAACGCGCGTCTCAAAAAGAGACGTTCCGATGCATTCGGGCAAAGCACAGAGATGTTACAAGATAAGGGGCAGAACAGAAATGTTTTTATTTACGTCAGAGAGGCATTAAATCAAAATTGTAGACCTCTCAGACTTGGTAACATGTCCCACATTTTCCCACACAAACATACTCTTTGTCCCACAATTGGCTTGCCCGGATTTGCTGCAGTGTAAAACGCATTTCGGCATCGGGACAACTCTGAGTGGCTGGTTGTCTCACCTTGTTCTGGTTGTTGTTATCATAGCGCAGTCTTTGGCGGTTCTTGTTCAGCTTGCTCATCAGCATCTTCCCTGTGCGGAAATCAAAGGAGCTGAGGTCCATCTGGTTACCAAGGTAACGGGCCAGCTGAGGCTTGCTCCGAAACTTCTTCCCAGATGGACTGGCAGAGGGGAGGCAGAGACAAACACAGAAACCATTATACTCATATCATCTCTCAGAAAAACAGAAAAAGGCACCAAAACAGAGACGACGGCAAGGAAACAAAAAAAAAACCAAAAACTTGACAGATCACACTTCAAAACACACGCAGCAGACAGAAAAACGACAAACGGGGACCACAACGACATGCAACAAGTCAAAAGCAAACATAAGCAGAGCACATCCAAGTGAGCAATGACACTGAAATCACATTACTTTGTGAAATGGATGCAATCCTTGATGGACACTCTACCCAAAGCCTTGTTATCTATCACAAGCTGCACACATTTTAGTATAATGAGCTGACAAAACATACTCAACACTGTATATGCAGCCTTAAAATTAACTTCTAGGAACCACAATGTAAACAACACTAACACATTGTAGCTCCACTTGTGGGAGCAGCACTATCTTATAAGCCTGAAAATGACCAACAAAAGGAACAACTGTGGGTGGATACGTGCTAGTAACTCATGCAAATGTATCTTACATCACACACCACAGTTAACACCAGTATGAGTGTACAGTTAGCCTACCACAAACTATACAACCGACCCGCCTCCCCCCTCTCTTGCCTCTGTTCCTCATCTTGCTCTTCTCCTCTGCTAAATGAAAACAAACCTGGCGTTGTTGATTCACTTCAATGGGGAATAAAGAGTATTAGCTGAGATGACACTGAGTTTTATTCATCACAGGCCTCGCCAGCTGCTGCTGCTACTGCTAGCCTACACGGTTGGACAGACTCCTTCTTATCTCCACACTTGTGAGCGGAGCTGGCCTGGCTGGCCTTGTTACCCGGCTGCAAACAGACCCCCCTCCCCTACCCTTCCCAAACTTTACACAGTCCTCCCCCCTTATCACACTCCTGTCTGTTTCCGTCTGCAAACTCGGCGTCTTGTGCACCTGTAAGTTTTGCAAGCCCTCGTTCGTTTAGTACCTAAAATAATAGACATCGCTTTTTCCAGCTGACAAACCCGACTTTCTGGTCACTTCTTCCATTTTCCAGCCCTTGGGGAGAGCAGTGCAATCCCACCTTTTCTTCTCCATTTCCCACGCGAGTAGCCTATAAATCCACTAAAAGTTACTGCGAATAACCAGATTGGATTTAAGGATCTTTTTTTGGATGGCAGGCCTATCGCTTCTTACGCTTTTGTTTCGACCATATTACAACATGCGTCCTCTGTAATGGGATCTCCCTGCTAACAACATCTCGTCTCTTTGTCGTCGCGCAGATCGCTCCGCCGCGGACCCCGGCCACATCACTACCTGCCTGCCTGGCCGGGGCACGAGGGCTACATCCGCAAGGAAAACATAGGACAACGCGGCTGCGTCATCGGCCCGGATGAGACCGGAAGTCAGCGCAAATTTGTCACAAAATAAACGCTTCAGCCATTTAATAAAACTTTAGCCTGTTTGACTTTAAGTCCTAAAAGGCTCAAGTCAAGCCCCGACGTTAAATGCAGTACACTCATTTATTTTTCTTGCCCCTCAGTCGTATTTTTATGTAGCTCTCAACGGGAATTACATGATAAAATTAACAAATTAGGTTCCAGCAACGTCATGTATAAAATTATGAAATACTTTGAAAATTCAGTTTAATTGTGACTGCTGAAAATGTTCTATATTAACTCTTTGAATGTATGAAAGCCTGAAAGTTCATCATAAAGTGCCACCGGAAAGAGTCATAAAACCCGGAAATGAGTTAGCATTTTAGCACTTCCGGTTTCCTCTTCCGGAAGTCAATGTTTTTTTTAAATAGGTTTTTAGTTTGATACCTGAAATAAGGTCTGTGGTTAACACAAGATGAAAAGATTTTAAACTTTACTTCTAAAACATAAAATACATCAATAAACACCCCACTCATGAATTGTGGAGCCTTTATATGTCTTTTAAAAGGCGGTGTATACTCACGGTGTATACTGCGGTGTATACTCACGCTAATACAATATACAGTATAATTTCAAAGAGAATCTATTCTATATAAGATTGTACATGGGTAAAGCTAATATTTGCAAGTTATTCACAACTGTTAACAGCAGATGCACTTTTTTGCTGTTGTGAAGGGGAAACTATTGAGCATGTGCTTGTAGATTGTTTTAATGCTTCTTCTTTTCTGTTTGATTTACAGAAGAACTTATCAAAACATCATGAAAATGATATAATACAAAGAAGACTGAGATATAACTCCCTTTTAATAATTCCAGTTTTTCAGCATGATGAAATTTATATGATTAATTTGATTAATATCTTGGCAGAATATTAGATACATAACATGATATGGCTTAACAGAATACCCTCCTTTTATACTTTTAAAGATACTGATTTTAAAAGACAATAGAAACATTTCCACACACTAAGATCCACGCAGTATTTCATTAGATTCTTTAATAGAAAGCTTTTGGTCTGTCAGACCTTCATCAGAGCATGAAGGTCTGAGAGAAAGCTTAGTATTAAAGAATCTAGTGAAATACTGCATCGATCTAAGTGTGCGGAAATTTTTCTATTATCTTTTGGACTCATTTATATTTCCAGCACCATAGCTACGATTTAAACTGGTGGAGCGGGTGTTCATCCTGCATTACCAACGATACTGATCTTAAAACACATTTGACTATGAATGAAAATCTAAAATAAAATAACTTCTAAATTTGCAAAAACTATTAGAATGTTTAAACATTTCAGATTCATTCCAGTTGTTTCACAGACCCTGGTTATTATTTTGTTGTCTTTATTAATCTTTTCCTTACATTTTATTTGTTGAATAATTAATTTCATTTTATATTATGTTTATGCTGTAAAATATATTGCTGATTTTGTTTTGTAATGAAAAATCTACTGTGTTGAACTTTTGAAATAAAGCTTGCGCTCATGTGACTGTTTATAGTCTAACGATAGCTTTTTACTTCTGTTGATTGCAGTCACACTTCAAACAGTAGAATAAACGTTTGTTTTCCACAGTTCATTTTCTGCATTAATCCATAACCCAAATGGAAAAAAATCCCACTGTTTTTTTGTAGAGGAAACCCAGGGCCAATGCTAACTTCCTGGTTGGCCTACACAAATATGTCATCCCTGGAGCACTGGGTTGGCCATGGGGAAAGTATTTTTACAATATTATTTTAGTCTTCTACTTGAGCTCTTTGGTTATCTCGGGTTATTTAACTTAATCCGGTCCTCGAATAACCGAGAGGGGTCACATCACGGTGAAACCCCCTGAAAACACGTTTTGGCCGCTAAGTCTTTTGTTTTGAAACGTTTCACCGGAAGTGTTACATTCTTTTCTGTCTCGCTAGCTTGAGCTTGACCGTGAGCTTGACGCTGGTAGCGCTACACCAGTTAACCTATGGGGAACATAAATTAGGCTACTGCTACAAATACACCGTACATAGTAACCACGCAGATGCAGTGACAACAATCATGGACGCCGCCGAATAATTAAACCCACTAGATGTAGTGAAACAGCCTCCTTCACTTGTAGCTCCACTCCGTAGCACAAAATGCGAAAGTTTCACGTTTAGCTACGTGAAATAGGAGAGCCTTTTCACTACCACAATGCCCACCGTTGTCATTCATACTCGGAGCCGGCTTTTATGAATGAACAAAGTAGATCTCATCGATAAAACACAGACACCATTTTAAAAGCACATCATGCATTTATGGAGGCTTTGTGCATTATATGTCCGATGCAGAACCTTCTTTGTAAGGTGTCGACATTGCACACTCGACGCAGTGTGGCGACTCCATGCTTAATTCAACATTAGCTGTAAATATCAGGACAATAAAAGCATATTACAATGATGCTAAAAAAAGACCGACATCCTAGCTGGAGACCACAGCATTGCTATTTGCAAATGCGAGACCACAGAGTGCATCTCGATGATAAACATACTTTCCAGATATATTATGAGAACGACGTATCGCGCGTCAAACGCTACAATAACATTTTATGCAGTTGCTGGTGGTTTCATAATCCTTCAGATGATGTACTTACTCGTTTTTATCCATCTTGAAGACACTATCTCGTTTTCTCCCTCTCGCTATGTTAAATCCCTTCTCCCCTCTCCTCTTTCAGTCCCCTCCCCCTTCAATGGGAGAAATGAAAGACATTATCCACGCAAATTTCGCAGTCTGGCTGATAAAATGTGTATAATGTCTGAGCGTATTGTCAGTGTGCAACTAAGCCCATAATACCCCCGTGAATATATGTGATTTTGCATGCATGCATTATATATATATATATATATATATATATATATATATATATATATATATATATATATATATATATATATATATATATATAAACACAGATTTACATATGCACTGTCTTCAATATATTTTATTTTATTTTAATCTACTTTTACAGTACAAATAGTCATGATCGGTTGGCAAATATCAGGTGTACAAAGCCACACTTTAACAACTGCCCCATGAAAAAGAAAATTAAAGTATATCCACATTTTCAGCATTTAACACAAAATATATATATTTAAAAAAAAATCCCCCTCACCAAACAATTAAAAACATTTTAATAGTTGTCAGAATAACTGGACACATTGGGGAAAATTAAAGATTTATTCACATTAAATAATACTGGAACAAAAGCAGCATTTATACAGAGTGCATCCCGTAGTCCAAACTCTTAAAAAGCCCTCATTGATTGTTCAGCCAGGGTATCATACTTAAGCTTGCGATGTGAAAGAAATCCACCCATGTGCCCATTCCCAAGCTCTGGTCCTGTTGGCGAGACACACGGCCCATTTGTTAGTGAAAATGTACATGAATGCATCTGTTTGAATGTGTTTTTTAAAAAAAACAAAAGCATGTTTTTGGATTTCTGACAAGACCGCATCCAGGTAGGGGATCAGGTGGTATGGTGGGAGTGGCAGAGGCTTTGGGATGGTGATCAGGGATCCAAAAGGTGTGTACACTTTAATGAAGCTTGAAATGAACACAATATCTATAGTGTGATATCAGAAAGAATATAATGGATATCGCGCAATTTGGGTTGTAACGGTATGAGATTTTCACAGTATCATAACCATCTCAGAAAATATCATGGTTTCACAGTATCATGGTATTATATTATTATTTTATTTGTATTTATTTATTTGACAGGGGCAATACATGTCGGCACTTAATTAAAGTGCAACCGATGCAATGTATACAGCTGTAGCTAATTAGCAGACTTTGTCCCTGGTTAGGCTTTTAAGAAAAAATTAAAATTTGTAATACCATATCATAAATAAAACCACATAATACAGCACCATACATTACAATCAATTTACATATGTATGTTCCCAATCAGAAATCAGTGATCACAGGTTTTGTTTATTTTCAGCCAGTTTTTCACCTTTTCATTAAATGTTTTTTAGGTCAGGCTGTATTTTTTATTTCTGTTGGTAAGATATTCCAAAAATGTACTCCTTCTACTAAAAAAGATGACTGACCAGAGGTTGTTTTTGTTGTGCTACTCTGCTGTTACCGTTTGTTGATCCCCTAGTGGCTGTTCAATTAGTATTCATCTTTGTGACACATGGACAAAGTACAGCTGGGGCAAGATTGTTCACACATTTAAAAACAAATTTGATGAAAGAAAACTTGATAAAGGTATCAAAACTGAGCAAATTGTACTTTTTTATTATACAGTGGTGCCATTTCATTTATAAAAATAATAATAATTATTACCATTAGTAGTAGTAGTAGGATCAGTTACTATGACATATATGATAAACAGAATGAGAAATCTCATTAAGAATGTAACTATAATATGTTATATAACTAAAGCATATTCGTTTACATGTTAGCAGCATTAAAGCATGTAATTAACTACTAAATGAATTAAATAATGAATAAAATAAATAAAATAACATCAGCTGTAAGCTTTTAAAATAATGTCCTATGATTATTAACAATTAACATATATTGTAGGTTTGCGACAGCACAGTATAACCGCCAACTTTCATGTGGTATACCTTGATACCGGTTTACTGTTAAACCCTAGTTGCAATATATTGTAAGTACTACAATACTGCTATTATATTTGATCATTGTAGAAAAACACAAATGACCTTTACCAAAAATGTTGCTATAACTGTTAATTATGATGAGTAAAATAAGTAGAAATAATCAAGCCACTATTTCTAACCACTACACCACAAAAAAATGCATATGAACAATTGACATTTATATAATTGAAATCTGTTGGGACAGCTTTGCTGTATGCATAATTTTTCTAAAACCTATATTTTCTCATAAACTGACTCAGTTTCTATTTTAAAACTAATCCGACTCTATTGCAAAGCTTTAGATTAGACAGAAGCATAAAGCCTTTATGTCTGCACAGTTGACATCTAACAAGCTTACAAGAGCTACAAGAACTCCATGGCCTTTATTCTCAGCCTACAGTAAACTTTGGTTAGTGAGCACTACACATGTTTTAGAGTAACAGGCATTTCTGGCCTCAGTATGGGGTTGTCTGTACAGATGTTCCAACAAACTGACAGGTGTATGCCAGGTGTAAGCACAGTGACAACATCTTTAACCTATAATCAAGTGTGTTTTTTGAATGTTCAGTTTTAACACCTGGCATAGGCTACACCTGTCTGCATGTTATCATGAGTACATGGGTGGGGCTAAAGCTCATGAGCAATCCAACTGAACATTGCAAACAAAAGTGTGTGAATGAAAGCTCAGCTACACAGGTGCTGGATATAATAACAATATACTCACAAATTAGATGTCTCGGACTTTACTTATTGTCGCTGAACTTCCCTTTGATGTATGGCACATAGTCCAGAACCAGCCGCCAGTCTGTGAAGTGAACGAGGGCCACTCCACCAACTGTGCCCCAGGCAACCATATTTGGTACCCTGGATGGAAGAAAGCAATGGGATTCATAAATGAGACATTTAACCACACTACTGATGGCAATACACATATCAAGAGCAACTTGGATAATTATACTCCTTGATTCAGGTGGCATGATGGTCTTACAAGAAATACTTTTGTCGGGACATTTTTAGGTTCAGTAGTAAGTCTATGCACAAAGTGATACAGTAATGGTAGTTGTGACTCACAAAAAGCTACCAATTTCATCTTCTGAAGATCTGTCAACTGCAGCAGTTTGAACTTAAAGAACTTAGTCAATTATTTTCATAAGGCCATTATTTGGGAAAAAATGTTATTTCAGAGTAAACAAAGAGTAAAATAATTAGTGAGTTGATAGAAATAACAGATTTTGATAATAAATTGGTTAGTGCTCATGTTTGCTTATTAGCGTATCATCAAATGAATTGATTACAAATAATAAATACAAAAAAATGACAATAATGACATTATAAATATAATTTTTATCATTATATGTAGAGTTTTTTTTATATAAAGTACTGTTCAGCAGTGGCCATCTGAGTTTCTTCTCTGTGTGCACTTTGCAAGGTCATCTATAGTGCTGTACTCTCAATATTTATACAGAAACAAACAGCTATTAATTAACTTAAACTCTAAGGAGTGGCTACCGTAAGGAAAACCATCACATTTAAGGGAGAAAATAAATAATGTTACCTTAAAACACATTTTCCTAAATTAATACACATATATAATTCTGAATATATATCATAATACAATAGTGATTTTGCATAATAGGGAGGTTTATCAGACACATAAACTATCAATAAACTGGTAAAATATTTCATAAATAAACTGAGGTACCACTATGTTAGGAAAAAAATATGAGCTGTTCTGTACTTAGCTAACAAGATTCTCCAATTTTTTATAAATAATTTTACCATGGTTAACTAGCAATTAAACCTCCGACACATTCAGGAAAACATAACACTCACAAATATCAATATTTACAGTCAATGTAAACACTGTTACTTGCCTCATCCTCCACTAACTGAGCTGTTCACTTCTAGTAGGATTATGCTAACTAGCCCAGCTAGCTAAATCAGTGGGGAATAAACAAGCAGGCTAAGCTAAAGTTAGCTAGTAATCCAAACGGGTCACCCAGAAGGACACAGTTGTTAGCGTTGTTAAAGCGTTATTTCCGGCACCGTACTCCACCTCTGTTGTTGATTTAACTTACCACGTCCTTAGAATAGTAATGTACTTGGCACCAATGACTTTATTAAGTATTTTCTGGACCATCCTGACCTTCTTTCAGGTGTACTTCTTACTTCTTGCAATGTTTTCTCGCTGATGGCCGTTAAGGACCCCTGAGTTGCCTTTCCTTATGCCTGATAAAAAATAACCAACCAGCTGCGTGCAACAGCTACGGGTCATTTCAGGGCACCATTTCAAAGGTGTCTGTTTTACAACACGGTTGTTTTAAATATTTATGTGCTCTGTCTTAGGCAACCATG
This sequence comes from Pterois miles, assembly GCA_947000775.1. Lineage (NCBI taxonomy): Eukaryota > Metazoa > Chordata > Actinopteri > Perciformes > Scorpaenidae > Pterois > Pterois miles. The sequence goes on from CAMQGK010000171.1 coordinate 16,526,517, forward strand.
TAGTTATAACTATTAATTCAGCCCTGTGCGTGTTGACTTCGTGAAATTAGCTGGTGTAGTGGTATCATGCAAGATTCCCATTCTTGCGACCCGGGTTCGATTCCCGGGCGGCGCACGTGTTTTTTGGGGCGGCAGTAGCTCAGTCTGTAGGGAGTTGGCTTGGGAACCGGAGGGTCACCGGTTCAAGTCCCGACATGGACCGAAAACTGAGTGTGAACTGGTAGCTGGAGAGGTGCCAGTTTACCTCTTGGGCACTGCCGAGGTGCCCCTGAGCAAGGCACCAAACCCCCAACTGCTCGGGGCGCTTGTCTGGAGCAGCCCCATCACTCTGACATCTCTCCATTAATGCATGTGTGTGTTTGTGTGCATGTACCATGTATAAGTTCAACAGAGTGTAAATTGAATTTCCCCACTGTGGGACTAATAAAGGTAGATCTTCTTCTTCTTCTTCTTAATTGTTATCTTGAATTTAACGTGGTGCTTTGGTTGCATAGTCATGAAGCAGCCATAAAATAAAAAGCATTTGTTCCCTAACTGGTTCTTGACAGTGTGAACAAATTCATTTTCCGAAGTACAATAAACCCTTTATTACAATGTTTTCCTTTATTTTCCTTTTTATGTATACAATATTCAAAAGCCAGACATTGGAAAAGGTATAATCTGTTATTAAAAATGGCACATTTATTGCTACATTACTGTTATATACAGGACAGTTCTCAACTATATATATTTATATATATAAAAAAAGAGAGAGAGAAACAGAGAGAGAGAGAGACACAGAGAGACATAGAGTGACAGAGAGAGAGAGAGAGAGAGAGAGAGAGAGAGAGAGAGAGAGAGAGACTCTGAGGACCCTGCAGGCATCAACAGTGTCCTCGCTCCCCAAGATGTCAGGCTCTGTACCTGTGAATGTATTCAACACTCAATAGTCTCCCCCTTTTCAGTTCAACAAAGATATGACAAAACTGTTGAAAGCAAGTGTTTTATTACTGCTTTCTTATACCAAAACAAGTTCAAGCCCGTCAACTTAACAGTTTTCCATCGTAATATTGTAATTTTCTGTTGACATCATGTGCTCCTGCAGTGGTCAGCTTGCTTTTCTGCAGATTTCAAACTGTCAAGACTTGTGTTAAGAAATAAGGTTTTTCCCCCCCAAACAAATAATTGGAGTATGCAGCTTGTAGGCTAATGGGATGCTCACAGAATACTAAATGACATCAAGTCAGATTTTCCCCTTGGAACAAATCAGCAATATTCAGTACAATTATTGATCTTGTAATACTAAAAAAAAAGAAAAACTTCAAATACAACTTTTTGAAAGAAACGATTAGAACTTCTCCCAAAAAGTCACTGTCAGCGGCGTCAAAGAGCTGGAAGAGTGAAAGGTCAGAGGCGACAATAGTCACTGGAGACTAAATATACTGAACATCACTGCAGCAAAGGGCTTGCACTCTGATATACAGAATTTTAAAATGCTCCAAGTCATTAGAGGTTCCAGCTACGATGGAAAATAAAACTCACTCCCTACATTGAAATTGAAGCAACACATACACTGAAACATGTTAATGTGCATCAAAAGCCGACAATCAGAGCCAAAAGCAGCATGTCTTGAACCCTGTAATGTCAAGTGATATAGCAATATAGGGCAGATAGAAAGAAAACTCGTGACCTGGACCCATGACCTCAACTAAAACAGCAGTTTGGACAATATAATCCAGTTGAATAATTAGAAAAAAAGGGAATAAAAACTAAACAAGATCTACGTAACATTTATTTATTTAACTAGATACACTGAAAGAAAATCTCTTTATACCATTTAAACTTCTTCCTGAAAATTGAAAAAAGCATTAGGAGAAGGGAGGGTGGGGGAATGAACAAGTACCTCTTTAATCTCCATGATAAATGAAATGATATGGTTCCAAAATAAAAACTGTCTTAAATGAAAATACAAGTTCAGGCACTGATAAGGTATCACTCTCCCATCATGTCATCTTAAGTCTTGAGAATGAAAAGGCCACACTATTGATTTGTATAGGTCTTTTTCTTCATCTCTTTTTTGTAGAAATTAAACACACAAAATGCTCTACCTCCCACTTGTGATTACATGTTGGTAAAAACCATTCACAACATGACATGACATGGGAATAACATCACAATAACACTGTTTTGTTCTCCATATTATCCATTACCTTACACCCAAATACGGACGTCTGCCTCCAAAATAAATGTGCAGGCTACAAAAAGAGTGAGCTGCACACTGAGAGCCACTTGGTTGAGGGCAAACATTAGAAAAAGAAGGTGAAATGAAAACTATTACTGACAAAAAACCCAGAACACAATTTTGAAAATGAAGGTGATCCACATTTGTATGGTAGCTACATTCAAAAACCAGTTGCATAATTACTGTTAGAGACAAAAATCTTCCCACATTTTTCCTCAGTGCCTCGCTGCTGAAGACTTCAACAAGAACTGTGGCACAAACTCTGTCCACAAACCCCCAAACGGAAAGAAAAAAATTCACCTGGGTAGCCGATGATACGCCTTACAACTAAAACTGGAATTACACCAAACGCTTTTCATTTCTCATCTGTTGACCCTTTTCCTCTGCCATTCCGGTTCAATTTTGAAGTAATGTTTGAACAATTTCATTTAAATGTCAAATATCCCCTTATTCAGCTCATCTACAATACACTCTAAACTTCAAACTAATATTGCCATTTATGTAAAAAATCTACAATGTATAGACTAACAAAAAATATATATTTTTATATATATTTAATTTTGAAAAATGAAACATAGAGTAATGTATGAAGTGAATTTACACGTCACACTTCTCTCAGTAAGAAACGTGAGAACAAACTTACTCAGGAGGAAGGTGAGGGGCTGTAATTCAGTGGGAATGCTCGTTTAGGAAAAGGAAAGCCTCCGTTACACAAAGGCTTGTCTGCTTCAAACATCTGCGGACTGATGAGATCCCTTCATCAAAAGGAACCCAGACTTTTTTTGTCTTTTACAGAACATCAATTAAGGGGAGCTGTTAAGTGTGCTGGCACTGTCAGTAAACCATTTTAGGTAAGTAAGCGCACTAAGTGGTGCTGATCACTTAGCAAGCGTCTCAAATGGCTTTTATACAAGACTTTCAGGGACTGAAATGCACAAGAGGTCGACACTTAACTTGCAGCCCAAACCTATACTGTGCTTCGTCTTGTCCAAGTATGCTTTAGTACATAAAGCATCTCAAAAACCTGAACTTATGACACGGGATTACTGGAGTAACACTACAATTTGTGGTGAACAAATAGGAAGAACAGGTTTGTATTTGATAGTCACTTGGATAATTCATAACCTTCAAGGAAGGAGTCTTCTCCAAGTCTCCAGATGCCTCATGGGACAAAACCGGGCTTCAGTCAGAGACTGCCTCTAGGTCAGAGTTCACGTCTTTCATAAGCTGCTTTTGAACTGTCAAGATTTTTGACCTTTCCATTGTGACCTTCCCCCAAACATTTGCTGATAAGATCAAGGAAAAGTCACTGAATTTAGACAATTCAACTTCAACTATGGGCTTGGTTACATAACATATGTAAGACTGTACCATCACGCTGGGAATGACATACATTAAAAATAATTGCTCATACACATAAGCAATCCCTCACAATAAATGTTCCTCACATGTAAAGCAATTTGCTTAAATGTCAAATAGAAAACATGTAACAATTAGGCACAAATCCTTGATTCAATTTGTGTTTGTTTAGGTCTCCTTTCTTTCAAGAGCACCTCTCGGCAGTGTGTGAAGTCCCAATTTGTGGCAGGACAAAAAGTACTCCGGTGTTCCATCATCTTGTGGAAACCAAGAAGAAGATTTTTTTTTTTTTTTTTTTTTACATGTATAAAACAAAGCAAAACTAAAAAAAAGTTCTTCACATTTGAGCTTGTAGTCATGGTTGGGAGTGCGACAAACAGGCTGTGTCAGTTTTGGCAGTATGCATGTGTGTACGAGTGTGTGAATGTGCATCTTGAAACTTGAACGGACAATACACAGACATGTCCACATATACACACACACACTGAGAATAATGGGTGGAAGAAATCTGTTAAGGCCACATCCTCTGACAGCCAAGGAAACACCACCAGATCTGCAAAAAGGAAGGACCACAAATATTATGTTGTCGTATTCCTGTAAGACATCAGCAAAATATTGAAAGTACTATAGAGCTCACTGACTCATACAAGCTAGTGCAACTTGTGTTTTAAGTTATAATCCTTAAGACTTTTCTGAAATCAAACCCCATTTATGGTCCAGTAATTGCCACTCACTATATCTACATTTAGTGATTATGTTTTCAGTGTTTGGGCTGATTCCATCTTTGCATGCGGGATTCAAGTTGGCCTCACACGCAGGAGGGATTACATTAAACTGGTGAAAAACAAAGTGGCTTTAATTGTGAAGCAGCCAAAGGAAAAACAGAGTATTTGTCTCCACTGAACATCTGTCAAAAAAGCATCTACAAAACAAGACAAAAGTCATTTCAGCGGATCAGTTTTAAATATTGCAGGAAGTAACGGAGTAACAAGGAGCTGCCATAGTGAGCAGCTAGATGAAGAGAACAGTTTTCACAATTTTCTGAATGTTTTTTTTAGGCAAAACAATTAATTAATCTAGAAAACAATCAGCAAATAAATTTATAATGAAAATAATCTGTAGTTGCAGCCCTAGAGGTAACAAACATTATTGTGTCCTGCTATTGTGTGTATAACCATGTGTACCGTGTGCATCATTAACCCTTTGAACTCTGCAACAGTACTGCAACAGTACTGGTCCACCAGTGCCTACATTGGTATTTTTGCTTATTGATGTAATTTCTTGGACTATCTTCAAATTCACCCATCTCTAAACTCTGCTACAACCTAAGCTAAAGGATATATAAGTCAATAATCATGAACAAAATATTTGTTAACACTCCAGTTATTTGAATTATGCACATTTTTTAGTTTTTGAGATATGCTCATATTAATGAGCAGCACAAGTGCAAAGGTGTTTTGATGGTTTGTTCTGTTCTACACAAAACATGATGGCATCATCATAAACGTACATAGTAATGACCCCAAAGACAGACGCCTGTGCTTTCTGCTGCAGGAAGTATGAATGCTCTAGCCGTTATGGTTTTTATTTTACATCGATTTAACAGGATCTCCCGCCGGGAAATCTGGCACCACTGCATTTTGTATGGCATGTAATGGACTGTAATGACGTCATCACGGGTATACAATGTGATGAGGTGAAAAGAGGCAGGGGAAAAAAAGTCATGAATGCTCCAGTTATTATGGTCGATTTAAACATGATCATGGAGACCTCCCGTGTCTGCTCATTTTTAAAGGTTTAAATTAGACTGCAATTACATTTGGCATGAAGAAAAAAGACCAGTTATTAAACCAGTTTGTTTGGTTACTTCAGTTATATCTCTGACAACATTGAGTGTTTGCTGCCCCAAAAAATCTGGGACCTGTAGTAATGAACCACACCAGTAATCATGGGTGTTGCCAAATCAACCAGGACTGAAATCTTAAAGATTATAACTTTAATGTAACTACAACATACTCAGGTTTACATCCTAAATAATCTCTACAGCAGCCAATTTTGAAGGCCTACCTGGTGTTACATGTGGCCAACTGGGTTGTGGCCATCTCCTCCCATACTAGGGTGGCCTCCTGAGAGCTGCATGGGTGCTTCACCCACCACCCCGGACACCTTCTCCTCCTCACGGCGTTTTAAACATGCTGCCTTGGGGTTAAGGTTACGCTCTGACAGAGAAAGGGAAAACGGAAACGTTCCTTCTCAGTATAAAAGAATAACCGTGTATTTAACAGGATGTAAACAACTGTGCTTCCCACCCATGATGTGCTGCTTGCAGACTGACCTCTGACTTGCTGTTCTAAATTGAGGATGACATTGACGGCTTGGTGCAGGATGAGAAGTTTGGTCTGAGGTTTGTCATGGCTGAGGTGCAGCTGGCACATCCTCCCAAGCTCCTTAAATGCCTCGTTGATGTCCCGTACTCTGAGACGCTCACGGGCATTGTTAGCCACTCGCCGCTCCTTCTCACGCTCCATCTTCACCTCAGGGGGAAGGTCCTCGTCATCTTCCTCTAGACTAGTTACAAATAGAGATGAAATGATGAGGCCATGGGCAGAAAGAAAATGTCAAGACATACCATCACACACATAGTGTTCATGTGACCATATGCATCTAATTTAAGTTTAACATTAAGAGCAGGGACTGTACACCCACAACTGAACTTTGCAATGAATGGATGCACTAAAAATGACGTGTGAGAAGTTAAATGCATACTATATAAGAGAAAAGAAGCAGCATCTCCCACTTCACATGATCAAAATATCTGTTCCACACAGGTTGGATATGTTCATAGTAGACTACGCTGTGTGTGCATTGTGTTTTAACATTTTAACAATTGTTTTAACAACACTTGTGTACTTTAAGAAGGGAAGGCATTATGAGCTGTAGCTTCCTGCACCTTTTTAGACATTAAAAAAATCAATGAACATCTGTTGTACGGTTTCCTGTTGTACTGGTTTATTTAGGGGTACATGTTTTTGCAGCATAAATACAGAAATACTGAAAGTCAGTGCTGGATAATAAAGAATAATTCCGCCAATCAAAAGTCAGATTTTAGACACTAGCTTCATGAACATGTGCTTTGAGTGATGTCTGGCAAGAGCCAAAAAAAGCACAAGAATTAGACCCTCTATATTGGAGAAACTTACTCATCTTTCTGGTCTGAAAGGCTAGAGAGCATCTGGAGGGTCAACGCCTCCTTTCTGAAAACGTGACATGAAGGGGAGGGGGATTTCAACATTGTTAAATACCTAACATAATCTGGGCAATCAGTGGGGTACACAGGACAGAGGAGATGACTAAGATTAATTACATTGTCTAATTCAACAGCTGACATGTGGAACCTTGCAGTAGATATTTCCAATTTAAAATGGGTTCCATTATATTTTCACTCTTTGCAATAATTGTGTCAAGACAATCGCCACCTTTGTGGACAACAGTTTTTCATGCCGTTAAATTCAAGTGCCAGTTTAATAAATTCAGAGTACAAAAACTAGAAAACAGAGTAAGGACCACCTTACCGTCGACTGCGTGCTGCCTTGGAGTCCTTCTTTTCATCATCGGACTTGTCTGCAACAGATGAGTTTTCATCCTCCTCTTTCTCTTCTCGTTTGATGTCTGAGCTGCTGGAGGAGTGCGTGGAGCGGGCCAAACCACCAGGGAGACCTGGAGGCAAACACATAGATGTTAGGATGTTCCAAAGTACTGAAACCTCTCTATGGAGTAATACAACAGATGAACCTGGAAAGTTAATTAAGTTGAGCAGAGATCGCTGAAGAATTCTTAAATGCACCGCCAGAAAACCGAATGTTTGATTTCAATAACCAGATACTTGTGATGATTTGTCTAAATACAAGATGGCCATTGGGCACGTTCACTGAACAACAACTGATAAGCTCTGCTGTAAGTAACAAGATATCTAGTTGGACTTACTGGTAAAGCCTTCCGGTTGGCCAACTGGCGGTGTGGGTCCGGACGCGTGATGACCGTGCAGAAGAGTGCTGCTGGGAGGAAGGCCTGTGGGCTCCTCGTGTTTCCCTCCCTGCTGATGAAGGTGAAGAACCATAATATGAACCTCGCACAGAAAGACATATCACAGCTACACCCCAAGAAAACAGGCTGCAAAAGTTCCCCAAAATTAAATGCATTGGTCCAAGAGTTAAAGAGCAGATACAGAGAAAAAGATAACTTGACATTAGGGCGACATGGTTTATAAATAATATCTTGATATTTTCAGGCTGTATCGCAATATGCAATATATATTGGACCTGTAACTGATAAATTGTTGAGTCAGTGAAATAAGTGGCATGCTGTAAAGAGAAAAGTAGAGGGTGAAAACAGCTTTTTATCTAGACGACTTCTTCAAAATTAGTATGTCTCATATCTTCAGAGACCATGGCGACTGTTAAAAACAGTAATGCTTAAGCGAGTCTCATGCCAATAGCTCAAAAAAAGTACTACTCACTTTTATATTCATTGTTGGCAATGTCATTTACTACAGCCCAAGTAGAACAAGCCACAATACATCACTTATGTTCCATATATATTACCCACCCCTACTTGACATGTCCACATATGCAAGTTATTATTATTATTTTTTTTTACACAGTACACACAGGCCCAAAAAACATACATGCACAAACAGGACCGACAGTCTATACATGCATTAATGGAGAGATGTCAGAGCGAGGGGGCTGCCTCCGACAAAAGGCCCAAGCAGTTAGGGGTTTGGTGCCTTGCTCAAGGGCACCTCGGCAGTGCCCAAGAGGCAAACTGGCACCTCTTCAGCCACCAGTTCACACTCAGTACTTGGTCCATGTGGGGACTTCAGTTCTCAAGCCAAGTCCCTGTGGACTGAGCTACTGCCGCCCCCTTATTATAATGCAGTAAATGAAAAATATTATACATGTGGTTTGCAAACATCTTTTGTGTAACCAATGTTATTTAACTCACTAAACAAGATGCTTAAAAAGTGCTATTTACTCCTAATTGCTTGTAATTTTACTTTTGGCCAGCAGATGGAACAAATGTCCCTATAGCATTACTCCCGTCCCAAGTAATGCAATTTTTACGGTTATTTCCTCAATTTTTCTGACTAATTAGAACCGAAAACTAGTTTCTTCAAAAGATTAATTTATTGTGTAACATATGAATACAACATAAAATCAAGGCACCCTGTCAATCAATAAAACTAAATGTATTACACATGTAATAGTTCTTATAAGCCATGTTACAGACAACCTATTTCAGTCTCAATGCTGACACAGTTTTGTCAGCACTGGCTGCTAGAATGAGCATGTATCTCCCCCAACACATTTTCAATCTTCATTATATCAGCATGAAAACAAACCTGCTGAGTAATTTCAGATGTGTTGATATTTTGTATGTGATAAAATTAACCACAAACACAAATGAACACCTGTTTGCTTCATGTTGCACTGTCAGAAGTCCACGTCTCTTTCAAACACATACAAACAAAACACTATTTGAGCCGAGTAGGTGACTCACCATAGCAGGATGTCTGTTGCTGAGGGCGAGGCTTGCATTGGGGAACGCTGGAGAGAGGCCCCCAAGGCCCCCGTTGTGTACGGAGGACAGCAGGCTGTGCATGTCGGGGGCACCCTCTAAGCCCTGACCCACTGCATGGCTACGTAGTACATGGATGGCCTCCTCCAAACGGTCCTCCATTTTACTTTGCTATATGAACACAACAAGCATGCTCTTAGATATCAGTATAAACAGACTGCGAGTACAAGAAACACCTTATGAATGGACAGAATGTGTTAGAGAAATAATTTGCACTGTACGGTGTACTTTAACTAAAATAAGCGTACAAATTAGGGCTGTCAACACAAATTCGTATTAATGCAATGTGCAATTTTTAGGTTGTAGCGGGCTCAGCTTTAAAGCAGAAGAAGATACTGATACAATATGAAACTAGGAAATCTAAGGAATCCATCTATGCCCACCATGTCATAGTAGCCTGTCGGGATGGAGCCTAAAAAAATGCTCCCATGGTAAATTTTAATAAGCAATAACTGGCATGGCCATTTTCAAAGGGGTCCCTTGACCTCTGACCTCAAGATATGTGACTGTAAATGGGTTCTCTGGGTACCCACCAGTCTCCCCTTTACAGACATGTCCACTTTATGATAATCACATGCAGTTTGGGGCAAGTCATAGTCAAGTCAGCACACTGACACACTGACAGCTGTTGTAGCCTTTTGGGCTGCAGTTTGCCATGTTATGATTAGAGCATACCTGTTTTGCTAAACGCAGTACCAGTGAGGGTTTCTGGACAATATTTGTCATTGTTTTGTGCTGTTAATTGATTTCCATTGTTGTGAGAGGCACTGCCTGGGCATTGCATTCACAGATGATTTCTATTGTGTAATCTTCCAGTCTCTTCCCTGATTGGTGTCTGTGACTCACCTGAGTATTTAAAACTGGCTTTACGTCTTGAGTGATCATGCTGACAAAGGCTTATTGCTGAAACGCGTTCGTTTGTTTGCCCAATATAATAAAGAAGACACTTTATCTCTGAGTGCCGGAGATTTTGTTCCTTCTGTTCTTGCTGCTGCCTGGCACCCGATACCTTTCAAGATCTGGAGACGTGCTCGCTGTTATTATTTATTTTGTTAATTGATTTCCAATAATAAATATATACATATGTTTGAATAAAGCAGCATATCTATCCACTCCCATGTTGGTAGGAGTACTTAATACTTGAAGAATCTCCCCTTAAGGTACATTTTGAACGAATTAAAAATGTGCAATTAATTGTGATTAAATATTTTAATCGATTGACAGCCTTGATACACACTAAGAATATTAATATAGCATCTTGTTTCACATTAACCTTTATGTAGCAGAGAAATGTTTTGACATACCAGTGTGTGTGGCGGCCCTTCATAGTTGGGTGTGGTTGGTCTTTGCCACTGAGACTGAGCTCCTGCAGAGAGAAATATTGGGATAGTGTATAGTGCTAATGCTTAACTTTACAGCAGATGGAGCTGCTGACACATTTCTGTGCTGAAGAACATTAAACATGCAGAGGATCATTTTTGCTCTGACAATTTCAACTGATTCATTTCTGGGTGCCAAAAACAAGCTTGCAATCAAACTGAACATGTTAAATCACTTGGACTGATGTACGTATTCTGTGGCTTAAATTGAAATATTATCCAAATTCGTGGTTGCATGAGTGAGAATAAGGCAGAGGATAAAAAACACCTGAACTCAGTTTACCAACCTTCTGATTGGCAAAATTCACACTGCTGTTGACATGAATCTTACAACTAAACACCTAAATGAAGCAGGTAAAATGAAGACAAGGTCTTTTAAAAAGACTAAGTAATGTGTTTATGAAATGTAAATTTCTTTATATTGGTGTCAGAGATGACGCATTATGGGTTGATTGGAGATTTCAGGCCTTTAAGTGCCTCAACATAACATTAAAACCTTAAAATGGTAACCTCTATATGGAAGTAGTAATTTGATGATTGATTTGAACTATATGTGAGAATCCAACTGTACCTGCAATAGCCTGAGGAGATCCAGGAGTAGATGGAGCCGAGCTGAAGTTATTACTGTTGTGGTCCGACGGGTAAATCTGAAAAAATTGATCAAAACATCCCACATTATTGATTTTCACTGCAATAGTGAACTAGCGCAAGGAAATGTGTCACAATAGATTTTTCCACATGACACAACATTTTCTATATCATACCAGGGCTGTCAAAGTTAATGCGATAAGACACAAATTTGTTTTAAGACCACTCATTTCTTTGCGTTGTTAACTGATTCCCAGAGTATTAAATACTTGACAAATCTCCCTTTAACCCATTAAGACCCCAGAGGCCGCCTAAAAAACACTGGATTTCTGAAAAACTTGACAGAATGATCAATGTTTACAAAAACTTTATTTCTCAGCCTCTATAGCTGATAGAAACATGAAATAAACATTTGACAGCTTAGACTTTTGGCTTTAATGAGAACTTTTTGGCTTTGTCCTAAAAACATAACACTGTAATGAAAAGCTGCAGTAAAAGAACTTAAATGGTAGGGGTCTGTAATATATAGTCATATATGCCATTATCTTACTGAACTGAAAATGTCTAAAACATGTACGTCGCTTGTGGTCTTACTGGCAGAAACACACAAATGTAGCATCTGGTCTTAACGGGTCACGGTACATTTTGAACAGACATAAAAATACAAATATTTATCTTAAATCAGTCAAACACAATGTCATAAAACATTTACTAGAAGAATTAAAGAGTTACAGCAAATTAAATGAAACATAATTTGAACAAATACTACCTTGTTGGGCAAATGTGGGATTTTTTTTGTAATAGATCTGGCAAAAATTGGACTTGAGAATTGCTTGTACACTTTAAATCTTATTACCTATTCACTAGAGTGGCAACAATTAATGGATTAGTTTTCAACTACTAAAAGAATCAATTATTCTGATATTATATTTATCGGTATGGGTAATTTTTTTAAGCAAAAAAGGTTAAAATTAACCCATCTTGAGCTGTGGGATACACTGATCAATATTTTTTTTCCCACCATTTTCTGACATTTTATAGACCACACAACTAATCAATTAATCGATAAAATAACTGACAGATTAATCAGCAATTAAAATAATCATTAGTTGTGGCCCTAAATCAAAGAGTTACTGCAAATTAAATAAGAAAGAATTAAGTAGGTTATTATCAACCAATAATTAGGTTATGAGGACATACAAATACTACTTTGTTGGGCAAATGCATTTTTTTCTGTCCTGGTTTCGTTTGTGGTTGATCTGCCAAAAACTTAAAATGAATTACATATTTATTAGAGCTGCAACAATAAAATCAGTTTGTTGTCAACTATTAAATTGATCGCCAACTATTTTAATAATCAATCGATTTGAGTAGTTTAAGAAACAAACAGTTGACTCTTTGATTCCAGCTTCTGGATCTTTACTCCTCTATGACAGTAAACCGAATATCTTTGAGTTGACATCTGAGGACGTCGTCTTGGGCTTTGGGAAACGCTGATGAGTATATTTTTAACCACTTTCTGACATTTTATAGACCAAACAACTACTCGATTACTCAAGAAAGTAATCAATAGAGTAATCCACAACTAAAATAAGCATTGGTTGCAGCCCAAATATAATACATACAATACAATACAACAATTAGTTGGTCCTTAACTTTCACTGTTTTGCTCTTATTGACACATGTCTTCAGCATGTTTTACATTCATATGTTTTGAATGAACAACCAAAATAATGCTAAACCACTGACGGGACATTTTTGTCAGCTTCATCATTCTTAGTTAAATTTGCACTTATTTGTTCTTCCTTCACACACATCACCCAACGTCACATATTTTCACTCCAGAGGAAATAAAACAAAATGACTGTAATTGTTCCATTGCCCAGCACTAATTTAGAAAAACCAATAACAAACAGAAACTCACTGAGGCAAGAGCCTTCCCAATTTCATCTCCTGAACTGCCAGCTGTGGTGCCTCGGTTGGCTGCAGAGACAAAATAAATAATGTGAGACAGATGACCCTGTTATTTGTTTTTTATAGAGAAGAAAAAAACAAATCAAATGACCATGAGACAGACGCTACCAAGATACTCGTGTGATAAGTTCATTTTAAAAAGTTCCCTACCCATGATGCCTTCTCCGTTGATGGCGGGTGTGTGGTTGTAGGTGGTGGGGGCTGAGTGGAAGCCGTTGACTTCACTGCCGTGCAGAGGATAGTTCTGTGGGGACAGAGGCAGGGGTTGACGCTTCTGGAAAAGGGGATACAAGTAGCTTCATAAGGCACAAACCCCTCACAGAGAAATAAACAAATGTGACACATGCTTCAGGAAGGAAGAAGGTAAGGTTAAAGTATTAAACATTATGGTAACAGAATACACCTCATGCATCTCATTTGATATGTGGTTTTATTAATTAAAAATGAACAGGCACTTCTGAAGGACAGATGCTTAAATCTTTCTCTAAAAGAAAAGTTGTCCCGTAAAGCACGAGTACGCAGTATATTTATGGCATCACTGCACAAAAATTCCATAATAGCCTTTCAGCATATTGTAATTCAAGTGTTCAAGCTAGACCTCTGCCCATCCTCATGGCTCTGTTTTGACAGGACAGGAGACTTTGGCCAATCACAGGTCATTTCAGAAAGAGGAGGTTCCTATTGGCTGTTCTAGAAATACAGATGTCCCTTTAGATCGTGACAGACTGATGCACCAGCAGAATATCTAGCATGAAAAGTTGCTATTCCAGTATTGGCAACAACTGTTGACAGTGCAAAGCAAACCAAAAGTAACGATAACGGTTAACGATAGGGCTGAACGGTTAACGATAGGGCTGAATGCTTCGAACCGTCGACCGTTGCCATGGTAATCAATCTTCAAATCAGTATTTGAATGCTTCATTTTTTATTTATACTTTATAAATTAGTATGTAATGATTAAGTATAAATCAATAAATAGTCCACAAAATAAGGAATAATCCCACATCATTCATTATTCGTATCTTAATTATTATTAGATATTCTAAGGCAGATATCGGTTTATTATGTGTATAAGTGTGTGTACAGTAGTGCAGCTGTGGCACTGTCCTGGGCACTGAAACAGTGAAAGTCAACACCTTCATACATTTCTCACCGAAGCTTAGAGGCCAAAAAATGGTATTGGGGACAGCCCTCGTTAGCAAAAGGCTAAATAATTAGCAATCTCTGAAACGCTTTGCCAATATTGTAGCTTTCTAGAGTCTTGAATTACAGTGCGTCATCTCAAAGGGCTTTACAGGCCCGCGGCCCGAGGGTAGCTCTCATAGTGTTGCCGCCATATAACGGCAACTGGTGGGATGGGTTTAGGACAGAGAGGGACGAGAAGAGAGCTGCAGGAGCAGAGCTTTATTTCCAAATTCAGGCATTTTTTTGTGTGCCTTTTGCAGAAAACTGCCTACCCTGGGCTGCCACTTGAATTACAATATGCTGAAATGTTATTGTGGATTTTTTGCCCAATGATGCCAAAATTAAACTGCTTCCCCCAGCTTTAAAGTTCACCACATAATTTCCTTGCAAGCAACATTAGAAGATATGGGTCATAATAAACAGAATTATAGAGACCGAGGCCGTTTATACGCACCATCCTGTCCTGTGGGTTAATTGCAGAGAAGGAGCCTGGCTGTCCAATGTGGGGGGAGTTACCCAGCATGGCAGAGTAGCCAGAAGACGACCAGGGGTCTTCTGAGAAAAACAAAGAAACATTGCAAATTATTTATTTTACTATTACTTTTACAAAGAAGTCCCATTGAGATAAAAAATCTCTTTAACAAGATAGACATAGCCAAGGCAGCAGCCATACAAATTCACACAATAAAATACAGCATGATGTGCAATAATTCACATAAACTGAAGTACAGCTGTTCACAGTGGGGTGGGTGATACACCCATCTGCCGATTCGATACTATCAGGATACTTTGGTGCCAATTCGAGATGTATTACGATTACAGAGTTCGATATTGCGATTTATTTATTTATTTATTGCAAGTTTTGTTAACTTTAACTTTAACACCAGACCATGTGAATCATACACTTCTAGGGACTTTTACTTTGGAAATTGAAGATAAATTACATACAAATAAATACAGTAAAAATGTTTGATTTTCAGCATGTATGTAGTCGAGATGTCCTTAAATCAAATATATCAGCCGTTGTCAGGAATTTATTATAGTTTTTCCAGCAACCCAAAAATCTAAGAATAAAAAGATTTCTCTCACAAATTACTGGTGTTTCCTTTTTAACTTATAAGGGACACGTAATTTTATACTTCTGGTGAATATAATGCATCAACTTTATTTCAATATATGCATTTTGTATATACAGTTCTCTCTGTTAACACCTTATTTAGAAAAACAGACTAAGTCACAGGTGTATATTTGAGGTGTTTATGGGAGGGTTCAGGTCATATCTACTTGGAAAACTCCTTCGTTCTGTACATTTTCGTTTCAGCTCACTGCCACCGGCTGGTTTGTTTTGGTCGATGGTCGACTACAATAAAAGCGGTAACTTCCATCTACCTCCAAAAAGACAATATATTCTGGCATTTAAAAAATCTGTTTCAAAACTGTAAAAAAAAAATACATAGGTGAATACATTTTCTTCCCACACTAGCTCACAGTGGCTTCTCAAATAAAACACCCTAATGCCTCGATCACCACATTCTTTAGGATACCCATGTATTTTTGTAAATTATTCCAAGCACAAGGTGCAAATATGAAAAACACCTTCAAAAACAGGATCACAGAACAACTTCATTCCAGAGATGTTATGTGAAAGGTTACCTTGCATATAGAAAGAACCAGGGTAGACAGCTCCAGGCTTAGCACCAGGATATCCTCCATTGTCTCTTGCATACTCATCACCAGATGTGGAAGCATACACCTAAACAAACATACAGACAGTGAGCTGTGACTGTGATTTCTAAAACTAAATACTTAAACATGGACTTTTTATGATGCTGGATGTGGTTTAATAATGTTCTCAATATGTGGCCCTGAGCATTATGAGAGACAACACAGTAAGGTATAGATCCACCCTATGTTTGCTTTTGAAAACCATCTAATCACACTAGCTTCAAGTGGCCACAAGATGGCAAGAGGGAGTCTGCCGGCGGTGGAGGCAGGCCGGCTCCTCGCCTGTGGAGGAGAACACAGCGGCCATGCCATGCTGGGCACAGCGACGGCTTGAATCCCAGTGCACAGTGAGCACTTCCTCTAGCTCCCAGGACCCTAGTGACATCGCCCTGCCTAGCCTTCAGCCCCTCCCTATAACACACTCAGTATCAGCTCGCACACATACCATGCATTCAGTGAGCCAACACGCTCTCAAACTAGCCCTATCACGTTCTATATGGCATCAAGACAGGACTGGGCTCCTGAAAACATGAAAATGGACAGCTCTGTTATTATATATTAGCACCTTAAGGACTCACACATCCTTTCTACACAATGCTGGGCCTTAAGTGACACACAGACTGAAGACGGACACGAGAAGCCCTCAGTTTCCCCCCTAAGACCATCAGCCACCACTCAGTCCGTCTTTTCCTCTCCTCCTCTGTGCAAAACAGAGGAAGAGAGAGAAAGAGAATGGAGGCTATGCTGCAAAGAATGCTAATCCAGAGAAGGGATTTTTTCTGTAATTTGATTTAACAGGGAGAAGTGGAAAGGGAATGGAGAGATGCACTTCTAATTACAGAGCCATCTGCCTGTTCCTGGACCACATCCAACTCCACAGGCAGCTGGGCTGAGGAGAGGGAGCGAAGAGAGGGAGAGAGATGGGGGCTGGGATCCAGTCAGAGAGGGAGAGAGGGAGAGAGATTGCAGTGGGTAGGGGGTGGTAAAGGGGCAAGGGGGAGGACTGAGGGGAAAAAATGAAGGCCCTGATGATTTATGAAATGGGTAGAGAGATAAGGGGTGTTGAGGGGGGACAGGAGAAGGTAATCTAAATGACTTAAACAAAGCTTGATATGGCCAGGGGAGTGTGAAGGAAACAGGGGATTTAAAATGATCACGGTTAATTCAGGGGAAAACATGACGGAGATGGCTTCATTTAACAATAGGCTTTGAGTTGTTCTTTCACGGGGAACAATGTCGAGTGAATCCTGCTGCTCTAGATGGGAGCAGAGAACTACACAATGACTGGTGCTGCTGGATAATTGTATTCTCAGGAAGAAAGGGGATTTCTAGGGTAAAATCCTCAACTAATAGGGGTTTAATGTAATTCAGGTTATGACCGTGTAAAGGTCTCTACGCTAGAAAAACATGGGTTGCAGCGAGGGGTGGGGAATAGATGAAGATTAACATCAAACTAACGCCAAACTGCTTTATTCAGCCACGAGGGTTTTGTGATTTGTCTACTAGACAACTAGGGGGCAGAAGAGAAGTTCGTCCATGTTTGATTGTTGCAGATGAGAGGGGGTTCAAGGGGTTAAGGCTAGCATCTCGTGTACAGGTAGTGGTGTGTTAAGGCTGGCCCACACTAAATTATTTTTCAAATGTTAACAGATTTTGAAAATGTGAGAGACCCCACACAGAACATGTCATGTTAAATTCACCAGTGTTATCCCAGGGCAGTGGGCACGGCAATCAGAGGACGCAAAACCTTCATCACCATCATCATATATGGTACGTTTGAAAATCAGGTTATTGAACGAGTGTGGTGAGTGCTTTAAGTGTACTATTTTTCATTTCATTTAGTCTCATGAAGCTTTTCTAACATTTCAGAAGCCTCTGAAACGGCCACTGTTGTCAAACAATAATGCTGAGTGAAGCACATAAAGTATACTACTGGTCAAATCCACAAAAATCTTTCTTATAAGCTCAGTGGATTTGGGATGTTCAAACAGGCAATTCAATACAATTACAAGAAGCATCTCTCTCACTCAAAAGTGACTTTAGTGTGAGCAAACATGGCAGACGACAGGCAGGAAGAATTACCAATTAATAACAAACTAAGTCATGGAGACACATTAAATTAACACTTGTGCTGTTGCCACAAATTAACAACTCCATTTCTTAAGTCCATCTTAGTGATACTTTATGCTTTATGTTTTGCATTAGCTCATGCACTAGTCGCAGCTATCGTAACAGTGGTGGTTGTCCTGTCACTTCAGTCAGCTTGGTTCTCTACTGGCTATCGTTCTTTCCCATGTGACTGCGTCACTGGCTGTCCACAGGTTTCCCCACACATTACAGGATATCCAAATGGTAAATATTGAACAACATCTTTAAGATTTACGATTTGAGATCCGAGCAGCCAGGATGGACTTCCGAGCCAATTGTGGGATGTAAAAACACTCTTAACAAACCTCACACCACAGGAATATCTGGAAAGATCATCTCTAGAACCATAAAAAACATCAAGCTTTTGCTGACGATTGTCAGAGGGGAGAATCGTTCCCAAAATCAGCCTGATTCTCGCATAGTGTGTACCCAGCATTACAGAAGTCAGGGAGCTTGAAGGGAAATGAGAAATAGCCTTTATAGTGCTGCTATTATTTGTCCATCTGCTGATTTATGACAACATGATTTAAGTAAGAAAAGTAGATGAAGAAAAAAAAGAAGAGTATGTTGATGGGTGGTGAAGAGAAGCACGAAGGGAGGGAACGTGGGAGGGACGAAAGACCACAGGATCATCATCGGCAGTCATTAATCTGGGCTCAGACACGGGGCTAAGAGGCCTCGCAAGCACCGCGCCTCACAACTGGGTCACTCACAGGGGGAGGCCCACCCAGGCCATCATGTGGTGAAGCGTAGGCAGAGGGCTGGGTGAGGTGGGGGAGGGGGGTTCACACAGAGACATCTCATCATTCGCACTAAAACCAAGCGGGCCATCGTTCACACTGCGGGGAATGACTGAGGTTCAGACAGTGAAAAAAGAGGGGGCCTCGGCCAGACAGAGTGTTCGCACTCAATCTCTGTGATGTAGTCACCGCGGCGAAGTGTGTCTACACGCCGAGGTTTCAGCAGCCACTTCAACATGACAACACCCACAGGTGGAAGACAGCACTAATGTCACTTAAAAAGACAAAACTGATTTCTGAATTTCCTCAATGAGCAGATCAGGAAATAAGATGAGCAGCAAGATCACTAAGTGATCCATCTCCACGCTGACTATTAGGCTACATCCATAGTAATACGATGTTTTAAAATGAAAACGATCTCTGTGAGGACAAGCATTTATGGGCCATTTAAGAATCTGTCCATACTACCACGCCTGAAAATACATTTCACAAGACCATTTGCGCACACTGGGCATGTGCATCCCAGTGGAAACAGGAAGCAGCGCTGGACATGAGAATTGATGCAAAACACTCGAATATAGCCTCCTGTGCATGTAGGCAGTGGTAGCATTATAAAATGCAGAATTTAACTGCACAACAGCTGCTAGCATAGACAACAAGGTCAGCAATGTTTGTGACTTGTTATCCATGTTGAATCAACCACTGATAGTCGTACGATTGACTGATAAGACCCAATCAAGAAGCAAACATGGGTGTCTGCATCGTCATCAAAGTCTATTTTACTGTCCGTCCAGACTAAAAGACAACCCCAGAGTTTTACAACTACAACGGGGTCAGCAGCGTTTTCAAATGTCTCCATTTTAGGTGCCGGAGTCGTGTGGCTGCTCAGCATAAAAGTAGCAAAAGTTATGTGTTTTAAAACAAAAATGTACTAGCGTGGATGTAGCCTTCAGTCAATCTGATGTGAACTAACCCACCTAATCAAAACAGCTGGTTGCAAGAGTTGCATCCACTGCAACTTCATCTCAAACAAAGATAGAGTCTGACCAAACACTGTTAATGCTTGACTTCATTTCCTGCCAGATTACGCATCCATGGCTCCGTGATTTGGACGTAGCCAGCCATAAAAATCCCTTAAATTTCCTTCATCCGTGCATTGAAAAAAAAAAAAAAAAAAAACATCAGCACAGACATGAGTCAATTTTCCTTTGTGAGTTTGTGAGTGTAGCACAAATTTTGATAAGATGATGAAATTGCAGGAAAAAGACTAATGTGCAGTTATTAAATATTTACAAAAACTATTAAATAAGTCTTAATCTTTCTCTCCTCTGTGTCGCTGGTGTACAGCTTCACGGCACCGTGCTGTAACACAGATGCCACAAGTGAGGAGATGCAAAGGTTCCATATCCAGTTTATCTTTTAGGTCACTCGTGTCATCTGAGAACTGCGGTAGCGTGAGGACTGGATGACAGAAAATGTTTGTGCAAAGGCAGTATTTCACACTGATGATCCAGTGGCAGCTCAAGCAGCAAGACTGGGCTCTAATAGCAACAGCAACACGAGGAGCAACTAGTCGGTACGCTTCTTCTGACGCAAGATATCATGTTTGCTATTTAACACAGCAAAGTTGGCTCAGGACCATAATGACCCTTCGTGTATCCGCAGAGGAAAATGTTAAAAGTTAGTGTAGGGTATTCAAATTGAACAAATGGCCTCTGAATCATCACATAGCAGCTGAAACTGTATAGATGGACTGGCTGGTAATAAGCACACAGGACTCTGGAAATAATCTATAAATGGGAACGATGGGCACAACTGCTGTCGGCTTCAATTCTTCACTTTAAACTAACAGTGAGATTCATTCAGGATATATTCAAATACGTCACGGTGACTTGTGTTTCCAGCTATGTGTGGTTGCCATCATCCACACATCAGCTGCTGGGAATTCTGGGCCCACTGACAAAATATGACACTTGGTTCAGTAAATCAAAGCACTATATGCTGCTTTGTAGCGCTGGGATCTGGGGTTGGGGTTCGACAGCACTGTGTTGAATCCAGTATCAAATCCACTTCACAAGCTGAAATGAATTAAGGGTGTTGAGATATGCCGGTATTGACAATAACCGTGATATTTAAAAATGAAATATTGGTATATCAAAACACACAAGATAATACACGAGCACCTTGAAATCATTTTATAGATACAGTTATGGTTACAGATCCTCTCCACCTCCCTACACTTCTATTTTGACTGTAATTCATCTGCCAACAAAGAGACAAAGTGCACAATAAACAAAGTTAAAAGATCTTTTTTAAAACTTTCTGATACTGTGATAATATCGTTATCGGGAAATTCTTTTGGCCAAGATAATTATGTAATAATCTGATTTCGTGGCAGCCCTAGACAGAATTGATTTATATTTAACTTAACTATTTTAAGGGACAAAAGTTGTGAATAACCTAATATTTATTAGAAACTACATTTCCAAGATTGATATTCAAAAAAGTGAAACTTTGCAGAGACAGATTACATGTTTGTTATTTAGCCAAACAACTTCCTGAATGGTTTTTACATTATCTTTATTTCACCTACAAAATGATCATTTGCATATCAATCACCCATCCCATGTTACCTTGAATTCTTGAAAACTTTTTTCTCACATGCCTCCATGAATAAATAAAAAAAAAAAAGAAAAATCCTTGATGAATCGAAGGAAATAGAGGCCAAGTTTAACAGCAAAAAAGCCGTTTACAAATCCTCGCACAACTGCTGCAGAATAATCCAAGTCTCATTTATCCAGTCATATGATTAGTAGTTCCCATACATATGCATCTTTCCTAAACCTTACTATTTAAAAAACGTCTGCATAAACGGTAGCAGCAGGTGTGCTACTGTCCAAGTGAGTCCAAAGAGTTTTAAATCGTAAGGTTTTAGCAAAGATGCATCTGTTTGGGAAGTAGTGAGGATACAAATAGATAAATCAGATGTGGATTATACCACACGGATGTTTTTAAATAGTTTTGCGGTTGTTAAATGCGGCCTCTATTTACTTCAATTCATCAAGGCTTTTTGGAAAACAAAGTTTTCAAGGTAACACATGGTGAGTAATTGATAAACAAATGGTCATTTTTGGGGGAAATATTCTTTTAACAAATCCAAGTCTCCTATTACAAACTTTGTACTGAATCCAACATTGAACCAGCCACCAGAACCAAACCTACTTGAACCATTTGTGCATTGGCTGTAGCGATGTCACAAGAACAGATACTTCAGTACCAAGTCAACATCCAAAATTCATCATTTTCTATGGTACCACCATAAAACACCATCAGGGCTCGAGACTAACGTCGTACCAGGGACGATAGCAAATGTGTTTGGGACGCAGTAAAATCAAAGCAACCAGGGGACGCACCCTTTTATTTCCCCGACAATGCTGCATTACGAACGACAAATCTGCGTTGAAATCGGCAGCTCTTGTGACACTGATTTATATTATGATGTGTTCAGGCACTATTAAGTAAAAATGAGAATTGAAGTTGTGACGTTATCATGATGTATTCAAGCGAGAAGCTTGGATAAATCCAGCTGTTTTGTTTTCACAAAACATCAGTTCAATTCAAAACCAGTATCCAAACTAATAAAAGGAGTGGATGTTTAAATACAGGGGATTTGTTGTTTTATTTTTGTTCCTTTACTGTGGTGTCAAGAATCCTGTAATTTCACTGGTATCGAAGAAGAAGAAGAAGATAGACCTTTATTCGTCCCACTAGGGGAAATTCAATTTTTACACTCTGTTGTTTTTTACTTATACACGGTACATGCAGACCCGGGACACACACATGCAGAAACAGGACCCATATACATGCATCAAATGGAGAGATGTCAGAGTGAGGGGGCTGCTCCTGACAAGCGCCCCGAGCAGTTGGGGGTTTGGTGCCTTGCTCAGGGGCACCTCGACAGTGCCCAAGAGGTAAACTGGCACCTCTCCAGCTACCAGTTCACACTCAGTTCTTGGTCATGTCGGGACTTGAACCGGTGACCCTCCGATTCCCAAGCCAACTCCCTACAGACTGAGCTACTGCCGCCCCCAATCGGTATCGACTACTAAATATATCGGTATCGGCTGCATGAAACATGTGTACCTTCATTACCCAAAAAAATCCAGGACCTGTGTTCTTACGAAACATATAATTCAAATCAGGACACTGAAGGTGAGTTACCAGACTTGACAAAGTACCACAAAATCCTATAAAATTGCTTGTCTACATGACAACCAGACCCTGAACACCACTTGAAACCACTTGAGTGTAGTGTGGAGACAACCACAGTGATGATGTTTATTGGGGCCTGAGTTGCCCGACTGTCAGCTCACAGAGAGTCTGACTGAGCGGAGGGTCTTTACCCCTGTCTGTCACAAAGCTGCTCAAGCAGAGTAGGGAGAGCAGTGTGTACGTATGTTAGTGTGTGTGTCTACGTGAAGCAAGGGTGTGTGGTGGAAGAGAGAGAGAGAGAGAGAGAGAGAGAGAGAGAGAGAGAGAGGGGGGGGGGGAGAGAGAGAGAGAGAGAGAGAGAGAGAGAGAGAGAGAGAGAGAGAGAGAGAGAGAGACACTGAGAGAGAGAGAGAGAGAGAGAGAGAGAGAGAGAGAGAGAGAGAGAGAGAGAGAGAGAGAGAGAGAGAGAGAGAGAGAGAGAGAGAGAGAGAGATGACTGTGAGCTGTGAAGGCGAGCAGAAATAAGCTCTCACCGAGGACGGCAGGCCAGGGGGTTTCCGAATCTTCTTTGGCTGGGTTTCTATACACCGGCAGGCAGAGAGCGAGGCACAGAGAAAAGGTGAAAGAGAGACAAAAACACAAATAAGGACTTAGCAAAGACACATTTGCAATGTTACGTCAGTTCAGGTGCAGTTACTTTGTGTGCTCTAAATCCAGCTGCAGAGTAGAAAACAGAAAACATTGTGTTTGGTGATTTCTGTCAGTATGAATGATGCATTCATCCGTCTACAGCTTTGTATTGTAAAGATCTGTCGACTGCAGACAAAAATAACCCCCCCAAAAAAAAAGATATAACAATCAAACACACTTGTATAAACATGTTTTGTCTTTTATTATCTATTGATAATCTAAATGTTGCCCACTGTAGACTGGAGCTCCTTATAAGGGAGTGGTGTTTAAGATATTTAAGATATTTGGATGCTGGATGAATTGACCTTCATTATTGTGATGCCTGATATTTATTATTAAATATTTTTTGATACATGTATGTGGATGTTTGTCACTGATGAAAAGGCAAAAACTATTTATTTATTTATTTACTCTAGTCTGTTATAATAAAAGCATTTTGGCCTAGTTTGCTCCATTTCATATCTGTGCTCCTACAAGTTTATGAAAAGGTTAACAATCAAGAGCCAATACTTCAGATAGCCCATTGAATAAAAAATGTTTTCCAGTATCTCAAATGTCAATGGCTGCATCCGAAACCACTATATACCTACCCTACTATATATATACTATCAATACTATGCACTAAATACCTAATATGTGTACTATCATTTAACTTTTGTTTGTGTGAATTAACAGTAGTGTGGTTTCTTTTTGGAGGCACTGAGCAGTAATTTACATCGTCACTTCCTGTGAGCCTCTTTGCCGATTGGAGATGTGTAACCATGGTAACCTGTGCAAACATCATGTGACCAAAACTATGGTTTGTGAGAATAAAACTCTGAATTAAATAATAATTTTAAAAAACCTACACCTAGCAAAGTGAAATCTTATACTTACAGTTAAACTGCAGCGTTACTGATGTTACAGAGCTGTATGTCAACATTTGTTATGAATGTTTTTGTCATTACCACATTGCATTATGGGATATCTATGCCACCGTAGTGTCCAGTGTTTGCAAACTGTAATATTTCACCAGAAACAGCATGCAATACATGTACTATTGGTTTCATACTAATATAAATATCACATGCTGTGTTAGTGTACTAAACAGCATGTTAGCATGGTATTTAGGACGTAACCTTTTCTGTTTTTCTTAGTCATCAAAATTAATATCTTTGGATTTCGGACCATTGGTCAGACAAACAATTTAAAGACCTCATCTTTCTGACATATTACAGACCAGTAATTAATCAACGAAATAATCCACACAAATATTAGAAGAATGTTTTTTGTTTTGTTTTGTGTGTGCTTATAATATGTATGCATATGTATGCGAGTATACATATACAAGTATACATGAGCTATGCATATGTATACGGATGTGTGTATGTATACACATGTATATATGCAGGCTTTTCTTTCTTCTTTTCTTTTTTTTCCTCAGTTATCCATTTACTCTATCTCACTCTTCTGTTCTGAATGTAACACTGGGTGTATAAATTAAAAATGTTTTTGCAAATATACTTTTGCAAATATTGCATATATTGCAGATGAATAATTCATGAGTAATTTGCTATAAAATAGAAGAATAATTTGCTGCAGCCTCAGTTAACCGAAAAAAGGGAGAATGGCAGAAATAAAAACAAAGAATGAAACAAGCCATCTTACCTATACCACCATCCGGCGGCCTTCTCCTGGGGTTGTTGGGGTATGACGGGTAAAACTGGGAGCCAGTTTTCAGGCCAGAGGGCGACATGGCATCTGGGCTGGGCATCGCTATGTCGCTAGGAAGAAAACCAGGCTAGAAGAATAGAGGAAGATGGTGAAACAGGGTTTGACTTGTAATACTTAAGAGGGGCGTGGAACAGCACAGCAAAAACAGCTTCACTTCTAGGAAATGAGGACAGTTCATTCAAAGTGTTTAACATGAAAAGAGAAGTGAGAAAACAGGGCTTCC
This sequence comes from Pterois miles, assembly GCA_947000775.1. Classification (NCBI taxonomy): domain Eukaryota; kingdom Metazoa; phylum Chordata; class Actinopteri; order Perciformes; family Scorpaenidae; genus Pterois; species Pterois miles. The sequence continues at coordinate 16,552,311 of CAMQGK010000171.1, forward strand.
TTTACTTAACACATTACATTAACTTAGCTCTCACAACATATATATATATATATATATATATATATATATATATATATATATATATATATATATATATATATATATATATATATATATATATAAACTTTGCGGGGAGATGCAAGGAATAAAGCTACATACCTGGCTTCCAAAGGGAGGGTATGGTGGCCTCTCATTTTTACCTGCAAGATAAAGATTGTTTAAACGATAATGCGAGTGAAACCATGAGCTATATATACATACACATTAAGAGGCAATGGCGTGTGCTAAAACAAATGAAAAGTAGCTTTTCTAAAGTACAAAAAGTCCAGGGATGCCCTCCCCTTTTTCAGTACGCTCAGCTGCATAAAGCCGCCTGCCAGACAAAACCCTAGGGAAGGTTTCTGCTTCAGTGCCCTAACATCCCCAACACTCAACGAATGAACACAGGCGCATACACACACAGCACACACACAGCACACACACAGCACACACACAGCACACACACAGCACACATACATTTTGCCACCCAGAAAACAAAGTATGCACAACAGTTGAATTTGCCGTTATCAACATGATTATTTTAAAACTGGAGTGTGATAAGGCAACATGTCCTCCATCACTGAGAAGTAAATTTATACATATAGAGTACATATACTCATAATGCTAAATATTTTCTTCACGCTTCTTTTATTTGAAAAACCACATCGGAGCCACTTTTTAAAAAATATATAGAAAAAAAAAAGAAAAGAATATACCTGCAACCCCTGCGCTGATGAATGGAGAGGACAAGCCTTCATGCTCACTGTAGTGGGATCCTTCGCCATAGCCCTGTAGGAAGACACACAAAACAACATGAGCAACCTTAAAGAAAAGCAAAGAAAAAAGTAAATAAAGCATAGGGATGCACCGGATTGGATAAGTCACTTCCACAAAGTGAGGCATACATCTTAATAATTCAAGACTGGACCGGATCGGTATCAGCCAACACCCAAAGCCAGGTATCACTATCAGAACTGAAAAAGTCACATCGGTGAATCCCTAACAAAACCATGCAGGCTCTAACAAACGCACCCATGGACCTAAATGATAACCCCTTTTTACGGCTGCATCCACATTAATATGATGTTGTTTTAAAACAGTGCTTTGCAACAAAAGACAAGCGCTTGCATGTGCCGGTGTAAATAGGACGCAGCTCAGGACACAGGAATTAATGCAAAGTGCTTGAAATACAGCTCGTCTCCTGTGCATGTAGGCAGTAGTAGCATTATAAAATGCAGAATTTAACTGCACACATGCATAGACAACAAGGTCAACAACACATGTAACTTGTTATCGATGTCGAAATAAACCACTGATGGTTGAGGCTGATGTCATTTCTTCGGAAATGTTCACGTAGGAGGGACACATCATGACCCAATCAAGTGAACGTGGGCATCTGCATCATCGTTTTTTAAGGACTCTGTTTCTGTCTGTTCAGACTAAAACGCAACACCAGAGTTTTAAAACTAAAACTGAGTCAGTAGTGTTTTCAAACGTCTCTGTTTTAGGGGCTTGAAAACACCAGAGTAGCATGGACGCTAACCATAAATGTAGCAAAGGTTATGCGTATCAACGTATTAGCATGGCTGTAGCCCAAGGCCATCACCGTCTTGTTAGCACACCTCGGCTATATGGCTTAGTGGTTACCCTCCCTCTGTTTTTCAGTCTAACTAACAGGATCCATGCCAAACAAATCTGCATCAGCTCGGGGGATTCAAACCGACTTTCTTAATTATCAACTTGTGGTAATCAAAGCCCGCTGCATCTATTTCACCCCCTGTTCCTTGTATTTACACAGAGTTGTGCCAAGACAGTTACAGCGGATGTGAAGCTGCAATTACCGGTGGGCTTCCACAGAGGTTCTGGGCTACCAGAGAGCTTGCCAATGCAGGATTGTGAGCCAAGGTTATTAGGTAGAGAGTAAAACTACCACTTCAAAATCAAACATGGCACACAGCATGAAAAAGTACTAAGCTGTTGTGGTGGGGGGTGGTGGAGGGGGAGAGGGTGTGTGTGTTCCAGCTATGGCAGAGTGATTAACTGAACGTGTGTGACAATATCATGGCATCTGGTGTTAATGCTTAGATCTCCAAACTTAAAATCGTGTGCGAATTGAGTGTGTGTTTAGATCTTACCCGTCCTTGGCTGAAAGAGGGGCTGTTCTGTTCTGCCGAGCCCCAAGACCCAGAGCCGCTGCGCTCATCTATTGCTGTAAGAAGACATATTGTTTAGACTGACAGGTAGGGAGATCAGAAAGTTAGTCTGGAGTAAAGATGAAAGAATCAACAAAAGCAAACTGGACTAATGCCATGAATGATGTTAGCAAATGACAGTATATAATTATTATCCAATGTGTCACTGAAGACATGTAGAAATGCCCTGATGTTGGAGTCATATCAAGGGAACTTGACAGCGCATCCTACTCCAAACATTCAACGTCCTTTAACGGCCACAATGGGCTTACACAACCCAGGCGTGAGCATCACTATTGATCAAAGACACTGCTGTCGCATTCAAGATGCAATGTTATACAATTTCTGAAAATAAATAAATATATAAATATATAAATAAATGCGAAATGCCACTCAGTGCACCCATTAGTGTTTATTACGGTCACTGAATAGCAGAAAATTAACCATGTACACCCCTAAGAGGAAAACATGTCATCTAAATCACATTTAAATTCCACTAAACATGTAAAATAACAAAACAAAAAGCCAAAACATGAATCACAATGTTTTAGGTAAAGAAAGAAGCGATGTGTGGCACAAAGGAAAAACACAGCCAAAAGACTGGCGGAGCAGAAAACTCCAAAATACCCCCATCATCCCCTTCTCCCTGTCTTATGCACTAATGCTATCCAGGCTCTCTGGAGACACAAGCCTTAATTGCATGCTGATTTGCATAATTGTGCATATTAATGTGGTTTCCTTATGAATATTCATATTTCGTCTTTGATTTTTGCCTAATTAAAAAAATGTGTGTGAGAAAGCAAAAGAGAGAGTGAGCGGGTGGAAGGAGAAAGCAAGGGGACGAGAGGGAGAGGGAGAGAGAGGGAGGAACAAGAGGGATGGCAGAGTGAGAGGGGTCTGGGCGAGATCAGCAGCCTGGCTGACGAGCGAGAATGAGTGATGAGACTAACAGAGCAGTGCAAGCACCTACACACGCCGCGACAGCCGTGATCTATGGAGCTGATGCCAGTGGCATGGAGAATCAGGCGAGCGGGGAGGAGAGGGGACCTCAAAAGATCAGCCTCGCTCACTGTCAGATCGGCCCCGCTGAAAGGCCGCAGCAGCGCTAATAAAGCGCCGCGCCGCCGACAACCACGTCCAATAGCACAGGACACTGGTGACGGGCTCGCTGCTAAATAAAGATGAAAGACTTTTTATGAAGACACTTCAGCCAAAAGCTTGGTGCCAGGAGAAGTGATATCAAATTAGTGAGATAGAAATCTACTTTAGAGGAAAGACATCAACAAGGGGCTACTTCCTGTCTAGCAATGACTGCATGCATCATAACTCAATCACCTTTCTTTGTTCCACTTCAAGACACGCTTCAGCCAAATTGCTGGGAAACCACAGAGTATTTTCACATCTAAAAAGGTAACCTACACACATATTAGGGATGTACCGATTTATCGGCCATACAAAGGTATCATATTCGCCTCGTTGGCTGCCATCAGCTTACTGGTAAATAAGATGACATTCACTGATGGCAGTGGCTGATGATTATCCGTTGTGTTGTACCAATTGTGCACCGGTTAAATGTTGTATTAGTTATTTGCAGTCAGATTCAAACAACAATGTCATAGTAAATGAATTTAAAAGAGGTCATGTTATTTTTTGATGAAGATTTCTTTGTCTTTCTTTGTCCCTGGCATAAAAGGTGGAATAAATAACAACAAAACCAGAGTAAACAACCACAATGACATCAGCATCACCTATCGGCCAAATTATTATTTTAAACATTGATATCGGTATTGGTCAACAATTTCACAATCGATAAATAGGGCTGCAACTAATGATTAGTTTCATTGTCTAATAATCAGTTGATTACTTTCTTGATTAATCAATTAGTTGTTTGGTTGTATCGCAGGGTCTCTTAAATCAATTGTTAAACACCAGAATCAATACAGTTGCTTCATTTGAGTTCATTTCACTATCTGTCAACTAAAACAAACTGCAGCGAGCCAAAATAATAAAGCAGAAAACAGGGGAGGCTCCACGTGGATACAACCTGCACCCTCACGTGTTAAATCCAACACTACACATACATTAAAATTTGGAAACACTTTGTTTCACACATGACAGGAAAAGCAGAGCTAGACATCATGGTTGAAGGTACATGCTAACTCTGTCATGGACACGAAACGTTATCTTATTGTGGTAAAGTGCGGTCAAGACAGCCACCACTGTCATCTCTGGGGTCAAATCAGCCGACACTACAACTGTAGAGCTCCCATATACTGACATTTATGTTAAATACATTCAAACAGCCCCGATGGAGCTGAACATGGATGGATAAAGAGAATGAAGCTGACGGAGAGCTAGAGACATACTTGGCAAAGTTAGAGGAAGGATACACATGTGACTACATCCAGTTTTCAAAGTAAGGTGCTAACAAAGAGAACAGTATGTACATAATACATGTAGGGGACACACTGGGTTATATTCACCAGAAGTATAAAACATTACAGGTCCCTTATAAATAAAAACAAAAATATCACTAATTTGTGAGGGAAATGTATTTCTTCTTTGATTTTAGGGTTGATTTAAAAAAATGTAATTAATGATGACTGACAATGACTGATATATTTGGCTTCAGGATATCTGACTACATACATGCTGAAAATCAAACATTTGAATGTCTTAATTTAGATAATTTCTAAAATAAATGTCCCTAGAGATGTATGATTAATTGTTTCCCATGGTCTAATGTTAGAAACAAAAAATACCAATAAATTATAATATCAGATTGCAATAATTGTATAATCGCAATAGTGACAAAAAGTGTTTCCCAAAGCCCAAGATGACTTCCTCAAATGTCTTGTTTCGTCCATAGCTAAAAGATATTAAGTTTTCTGTCAGACGAGTTAGGAAACCAGAAAATAATCACATTTAAGAAGCTGGAATTATAGATAGATGAATTAGCAAAAATAGTTAATTTAATAGTTAACAAATAATCAAACAATAAACCACATAAGATAAGATAAGATAAGATGAACTTTATTAATCCCCGAAGGGAAAATTATCTTTCAGTTACATCCCGTCCAAGAACATCAACAATGACCTGCCACTGAGTGGCCCTACCAAGCCCGCATGGAGAGTTAAGAGAGTAACTTCATGATCTTCTTCACAGCTATTTTCAATACACCACTCATTCGCTTATGAAGCCTCCATTTGGCCAGCGGGGGTGCCGAGGATAGAGCGAAAGCACGGCTGTGCAGGAGAAGTCTGACAACATTGTTTCACACTTGCTGAAGTAATTAACTCTGAGGCAATTAAAACAAGGTGGAGAGCTGCTGAGGTGACACTGACGCTCAGCCAGCCTAGGAGAGCCCCACTATGCCAGAAGAGAGACCTTTCTATAGTTGTTAATCTCTTGTCACGTAATATCGAACACAACCAAAATGATAAAATAATGCAAAATAAAAGTTCCCACTATGCTTCACATGCTGTTAAAAAACAACAACACTAAACTGGGCACTAGATTTGAGATAATATTTATATTCTGCTGGGTATGCTGCTCTTGTACAAGCAAGTAAGCAAATTGTAAAAACACGATATGTTTTGTACTATTCAAAGTAGGTCAGAGATATACCCCTACATCCATTACTTTGGCCAGTAAAAATATTTTTAGTACTTTGTTTTAAACCCTTCGTCTGTGACCTAAAAAAAATTGCTGTGAAAACTTTAAGAGTCTGCATTCTCAATGAAACTTAAACACAGATCTGCCCAATCTGGGCTTTATTTCATCCTTATTTCATCACTTACTTCACTCTGGAGCTTTTTATTTCTCCCGTTGCCTAGTAGTGCTGCTATCCAACACATACTTAACAAAAAACAAAGCTCTCACGCTGCACTTCTCAGCTACTAAATAGCTGCAGTTGATTATCATGACGTACAATAAGTCAGAGTGATGCTCACGTAGCAGCGCTGACACCTCCGTCCTTACGTACTTTGACAGCTCAGCTTTCAGCGTTTACATCAGATTAGAATTTTAAAAATTTCAGTGCTTTGACAATCTCTCTTTAAGTCATGGATAATATAAATGGAGCATTGTTTCACATTAGTAACACAATGCTATAACACATCACCACCTTGGATTACAAATATTGGTGGATGTGCTAAAACGTTTACTACTGTACTGATATTTCCACATTTTGATGCCAATTGTGAGGAAAAAACGATGCTGTACAAAATGTAAATGACACTTTAGGGCTGCAACTAATGATTATTTTCCTTTGCCATTAAATCTGTTGATTATTTTCTTGATTACTCGATTAGTTGCTTGGTCTATAAAATGTCAGAAAATGGTAAAAAAAAAAAAAAAAAAAAAAAAAGTATCAATCAGTGTTTCCCAAAGCCCAAGTTATCATCCTCATTTTGTTTTGTCCACAACTCAAAGATATTCAGTTTACTGTCATAGAGGAGTAAAGAAACCAGAAAATATTCACATTTAAGCTGGAAGCAACAAAAAAAACTACTCAACCCGATTAATCGATTATTAAATTAGTTGCCAATCAATTTAATAGTTGACAACTAATCAATTTCATTGTTGCTGCTCTAATAAATACGTAATTTGTTTTAAGTTTTTAGCAGATTTACCACAAACAAAACCAAGACCGAAAAAAAATGCATGTGCCCAACAAAGTTAGTTAATTTAATTTGCTGTAACTCTTTGATTTAAGGGTACAACTAGTTATTTTCATTGCCAATTAATCTGTCAATTATTTTCTTGATTAATCGATTAGTTGTTTGGTCTATAAAATGTCAGAAAATGGTGAAAAACAATATAGATCAGTGTTTCCAAAAGCCTAAGATGACGTCCTCAAATGTCTTGTTTTGTCCACAACTCAACAGATATTCAGTTTACTGTCAGAGAGGAGTAAAGAAACCAGAAAATATTCACATTTAAGAAGTTGGAATCTTTTGACTCAAGACTTTTGACTCAAACTCAAACTGAATTATCAAAGAAGTTGGTGATTTATTTAATTGTTCACAACACATTTGAGTATTTTAAGTACTGTATCTCATGCTAACTAACAAATTTAATCCCAAAATCTGTCATCTTCAGCCAGTTGACATTCACTACATAAAGCTCAAAAGTGATGAAGATTTAAACAGTTGATTAACATGATGATAAACTCAGAAAATAACATTAAAGACTGACAACACTTTGATTTCTATACTAATTAATATTCATATAAGAAATGTAAACAGGTTCTCTGGACGTATATATGACATCCATCCAGACTCTGGCATGGCTCGTGTGAAAGTTTCCAGTGAAAGTCACCCAGAGAAATATTTATTTTCTGCCACAAAGCCTCCTCGCGGCTGCATCCTCTGAAAACATCTAATTTAGTTGAAGAAGGAAGCCACTCTCCTTTGAGATTTCCTCTTTTTGGAGGGCTTAACATTTTCCAACTACAACCCACCGATGCACAGTGGAATACGCCACACAACAACCGAGGGTGCAAAAGCCAAACATACGGAGGGCGAGTAACCGAGAGAGATCACATGTGTAAATTCACAACGTTGTTTGTTGTGATCTAAGGGATGCGAGCCTGTCGCGTCCCGTGTATCTGTTTGTGTGAAGGGGGTTGGAGACGTTGCCAGCAGCTGCAGAGGTGACAGAGGGGACGCCTGCCTCAAGGCTTGTGGGCTTGGCCAGCTCCCACCACACACCATCGCACTCCCCTACTTCTCAAACATCCCACACTTCTTGCCAATCCTCTCCTCTTTCCTCTCCCCGACACACCCTTCCCCACACACGCAGGCCACTGAGGAAGGGAGAAGGACGCCTAATGCAATTAGCACCCCTCTGAGCACTTTTGTGTTGATGAATAGAGGTGGTCTGGTGGGCCACTAGGCTGCTCGCTGCCGTTCCCGCGCTGCTGGGTCCCTGAATATACAAGCCGCCTAACTGACGTCATAGATGGACATTGTTCTTTAATGGTCATCATTTCTATAACAAATAGGTTTCCTGGCCCATAGCCATTAGAGCTGGGGAAAAAATGGATTCTCCATGAATCCAGATCTGTTTTTTTACGATTATGAAAATTATTTTTTTTTTAATGCCAGAATCGATATAATTGCTTCATTTGAGTCCATGTGGAGGTTTAAGGAAGTTTCTGCTTTTATTGTTGTAGTCTGAGTAACGTGACGTCAAATCTGTTCCGCTTCCGTCAAAAACCAAAACAGGAGGGTCGCCGTGGATACGACCTGCACCCTCACATTTTAAATCCAATGTGGAAACAATACACATACAGTAAAGTATGGAAACACTTTGGGTTTCACACATTGCTAAGTAAAGCAAAGCTGGATGGCTAAAGCTGCATGCTAACAGCAGTGATATGCCGTGAAGTCAGCCGTCACTCACATCTCCATGGTCAAATCGGCTGACGATACAACTGTATCATATACTGACATTTATGTTAAATGCTTTCGGCCCTGATGGAGCTGATGGGAGAGCTAAAGACAGATTATCCAAGATGCATACATAGAAATAAGATTGATTGATGAGATTAAAAAAAAAGTATAAAACATTACATTATTTCTCTTTCAAAGTACAAAAAAATACTACTAATCTGTGAGGGAAATGTTTTTTTTTATTATTTGGGGGTTGCTGAAAATACACAAATAAATAATGCTTGACAATAACTGAAATTTTCAGGACATCTGACTACATACATGCTGAAAATCAAACATTTCTACTGTATTAATTCACATAATTTCCAAAGAACCTAAAGTATATGATTCACCTTTTCCCCATGGTCTAGCGTTAAAATAGTCGCAACACTTAACAGTGACAATACCTATGGAATCGGCACCCAGGTGTCGTGATACTATTGAGTCAGGAGGTGTATCATCCCAGCCCTAACAGCCGTATCATATTTTAAAATAATAAACAACATTTTGGGGGTTTCAAAAGTTTTTCCCGTTGATGAAAGCAGCCATTACTCCATTTGCACATTTATTACCTTAATTATTTTTTATTTAAAAACAAAATATTGTAACTTGCACACCTTGCTAACGTATACAGTAGGTTATTCTATGTTTACATTTTCGATTTTTTATGCTAGCTGTAGTAGACAGGTATATGTTTGGTGTAATCCAATATTCTTTATATTGTGTATTCTACATATATATATATTTCTCTAGTGCTAATATGCGTATTTCATCCCACACTAGGGATGATTATTTATAAACAATCTCATTGTGTAAATATCTTGTGAAAGCACAAATAGATCACCCTACAACATTGTCGCAACAGAGGGATTTAGTCAAAAATATCATGATAGTTGATTTTCTCCATAGTGCCCAGCCCTAATATGAGTTTTCTTCCACATATTAACACAGATCATACACTGTATACTATGTATGTTATAACATGACACTGATATGCGAGAGATTCCTGGGCTGTAATTTACAGATGTTAGCATTTTGACTCCTAAGTGCTATTATGTGGTACCTGCAGATCTCCCAAAGCTAAATGGGACAGCTTGAAGCACCGCATTAAAATAAGTGTCAATGACCGAGGGCCACACTTTGGGACGTGAGGGGGGGGGGAATTAACTCCTCACTGCTTAGTAATTGCCTGCTGTAATAGAAACAAACAGAATCCTGCCTTCCACAGGCTGATCCCTCTATTCAACATGCTCTCTCTTCCACTCTGGCCACTCACTGCATGCTGGGCCAGTTTAAGAGGCTGCGAGCAAGGGGTGAGGGACATTGTCTCGGACTCAAGCCATTTCCTGCAGATCAGTGGGGGTAAGGGCCCTGTGCCGTGTTGGGGGAGGAGTGTTTTACACTTCAGGGTGGGGGAGTCGTTTCAAGTCCATAAGCCCCCTTTCTTGCCTTTGTTCCTCAGTGGCCAAGTTCTCACTCTGGGGAACACTGGGGAGTGTGACTCGATTTCACACGCCAGGTTGGAAGGGTGACAGAGGAACGAAAGTAACACGACTTACTAATAACATTCAGGAAGAAAGAAAAGCTCACTCAAAGGCTTCAGGTGCTTGAGGGGGTTAACTGCAGCACTTAGTTTGCACTTAAATAGTGAAACGAAGACAAAGAAATGGGGGGGATCATCAAACAAACTTGTGTAGATATTAATAAATCTGCACAGTATCAATCCTTCATAAGGGCTGTAGTCTACATAGATAATTTGTCTATAAAGATAACAACAACCGCGTAAAGAGGCAGAGAGCAAATTCTAGCATGTCGCTAAATGTAATGTATTTCTTCTGAAATTACTACACAGTGCTTGAATAAACAAATATAAGCACAACCAATGTCCTACGTTATTTTCTTTGATAGAAAATTGTTCCAATGACATCTGTTATCTGCGGATTAACCCAGCCGTTTTTTCTGAAAGTTAGTGAGGCTGTTTTATGTTTTTCAAATGCAATTTTGTGAAGCTTTGAGCACCCCATATAAAATTCACTGAGGTGGTGATCTCAAAACCGGGACAAATAAAACGGCCACTGTCTGCATGCTAGATATTTGAAGGGATGTCATGACAACCAATACTTCAGTACTAAGTCGATGCCAAAATTCTAAAAACGTGACAGTACTCTTTTACTACAGTATCGAAAGTACCGTGATGGGAATAGAAAACCGTAGTTGTCCGCTTTCTTGGCATCTCATGCCTCAGTGACTAATGATTCCTCTGTATTGATGCTTTCTGACAGTTTAACATGTCGCACACGCACGCTGTATCATCCTTCAGTTTTACTGGGAACAAAGATACAAAAAGTGCTCAACAGCATTGTGTTACTAAACCTGAGGGATGCACCTTGTTTTTCCCTGATAATGTAACACTGTGAACAACAAATCTGTGTTGATATCAGCCGGAGGAGAGCTAGTAACGTTACCTGTTAGCAGCCGTTAGCAGTATAGTCCTGCTTGGATAAAAAGCGGAGCTACGAATGTTAACGGAGGTGCCACTGAGTGCTCAGCAAAATGACTATTGGGTGAAGGTAAGTTACAACATTCTCATGATGTGTCCAAATATATCTAGTAAAATTAAGTTTTTGGCAAGGAGATGTTTTCACATCAATGTTTTTAATAAAGGAGTGCACGCTGAATTACATGGGATCTATTATTTTTTTTTTTTTACCATGGTATCAAAGTGGTATCGAGAATCGTGGATAGTCACTGGTATTGATATCGACTACTAGACTTCTGGCATCGTGACTTCCCTACATCTTTGACATTTTTGCATTAAATGTGACTGCTAAATATCCAGATTTAACATTAAATAGTATATTGTTAGTTTGCCAAAACATACATGCAGCCAGTCATGCCAATTAAAATCACACGGAGAAACAAGTATATGTACATCAGGGCTGAGTAATACAATAGATAACGTAAAAACAATATAAAAATGTCTATTGTATATATTTTTATATATTGTTTATATCGCGATACAGGCTAGAACTATATATATCTTTTTCCTATAATTTCACACAAAACTTTTATGTTCATTTTGAGCTCAAGTTCACAGACAGAACTGAGTACACTTTAATATGTTTATTGATCATAAATCATATTGTTAAAGCGATATTCAACAAAGTAAATGCATATCATACATTTTCCTCATATTGTGCAGCCCTACTAAGTATTTAATTCACACTGGAGTATACATAAAAAAAACTCTACCATGTGGTTATTTCATATAACCTATTCATTTATTGAATTACCAGAAACATGCTGTATTGTGATGTATATCTTTATCGAGAAATGAAATGACCTATATTGTGACAGAAGATTTTGACCGTATCGCCCAGCCCTAATGTGCATCCACAAAATGATATAAAAACAAAAAGCAACATCTGCCAAGACGCATACAGAATAGTAATGCAGTGTTACTGCTTTGAGAGCTTACCTGATCCCCCAAACTGACTGCTGGCGAGTGTCATTGTCCTGTTCTTCCCGTTGGCTACTGGAGGCGCGAACATCTACGAGACAAAAGAGGAAAGACTCTGTAACTAACAAAGCAAAGGATGGCACACTTCACACATCCTATTTCCACTAATAAACGACATCCCGTACACAAGCCGTTCAGTTGTTGTTTTCTTTCCCTTGCAGGCATTTCAGTTTTAAATCAAACTGACGTTTAAACTAAAAACTATAAAACGTGAATCCACCATTTATAAGACAACTTCTTGCAAAACTATCAAGTTATAAACATACTTGATGTCTTATTTGCAAAAAACACATTTAAAAAATAACTATTTTATCTCAAAAATACAGAGGTTTTTGCCAAACAAATATACATCACTTTGAAATTAAACCTTTCTTCATATTTTCACATGAAGCTGATCCTGCAGTATCAACTTTAAAACACTCTGAGGTTGTGGGTTTTTGTCAGCGAGCCACTGTGGGCTTTACCATGAGGCTATGGTGTGGTCTAAATATCTGCTATGTGGCATCTTTCAATGACGTGGCCAAACTCTACTGCACAAACCAAACTTTTTGTAAGTAGGACACCAAAACACAATCTGCCACTAACACATATGATCTGTTTCTTTTTTGTTTTTTTTGTAAAAAAACAAACAAACAAAAAAACAGAGTAGGTCTACGCGGTCCAACAACCGATTTGGACACCATGTTTGTTACCGATTTGCTCGCAGATATGTTTTTCTTTACTCCGCGTCCAATCTATCATGCATTTCCGTGACTAGCCAGCACGTAAACAAAGAGGAAATTTGTTTGCACAATTTTCGACAGTTTCTCACCCAATTATCGATGTCATATTTAAGCGGAACATCTGCTGATACAAATTGGCAGCTGATCAATCTGAGCTTTTCTAAACACAAACCCAACTGTCTAATGAGAACCTCCCACAAAGCCCCCCTCACAACAAGGAGTGTTTTTTCTTTCGGGGGGGGGGGTTTCCTTTAAATACCGATGGTGTGGCAGAGAATAGGACCATTAATGAAGCAGCTGACTGAATCATGCAAGTCATTATAATGCAGCTCCACCGACAAAATTCATGCACAACAATGCTTAAAAAAAAAAAAAATCACAAAAAATAAAGCGAGTGCTGTTGTTCCTCTGTGTTACACTTCATAAAATGTTAATGATTCTTGCAATGATAAACACTTCAGTATTAATCAACTGTACTTTGTCAAGAGAAACCTCATGGGACATTAAGTCTGCTGACAAATATTCATTAGGAGCCTGAGTTTGGAATTACCTGTTGTGCCCCATATATAGTAATTATCCAGTGCTGGCAATTTAGCCTTACCAGCTATTCAATTTATTTAAGAGGAAAAAAGTAACACAGCTCCATTGGGCCTGTGAGATGTTTATGTCAGCTCAACAAAGGCTTCACAACAAAATGAAACACAGGTAAATAAACGCTGAACAGAATACCTCTATCCACTTTGTTGATAATGTCTGGAGGATACATCTGAAAGCATCTCTGTGAAAATGTCTTCCTAAAAACTAAAAATATGACAACAAGAAATGGAGAGGCTGTCTGCGCAACCCAATTCATAGCCCCCCGGATTCTGTTAACAAGATGAACAGGGGTGAAATTATTTCCGCAGTTTCCTCATTCACTATTTTTACATTTTAAAGTGGACACCAGCTTGTAGGGCTGCACAATTAACTGAATATTAATCACGATTTTGGCTTTGTGCAATTAAATAAACGCGATCGCCTGCGATATTGACGATTAAAATGCTTGTTCTGCTCGTAGAAAACTCTGCTGCATATCAAAATCAAGCGCTTCCTAAACAGCCAGCCACCAGCCGGCGATCGAGATATTTTGGCTTCACTTTTGGGGATAGATATTATCCATACAACCAATATGTTTATGATTTAATTGAGAACATGAAATTGTTTATCTAGCCTCTTAATGGTGCTAATTTTGCTCTCAAAGTGCACCAGATTGATGCATTTAACTTTAAGATGTAGCTAGCAAAAGGGTCGGGTGAATATTCTTGTACTTTTTCATATCAAACATCGTGCAGCCCTAGTTTGTACATTAGTTGGTTTTATGGACGTGAAAGCAGGGCTCTGTTTATTTTAATGTGAAAGTGCAGTGATAAAAATTTGTCGCTAAACTCAAAGAATAATCGTGATCTCAATACTGATCAAAACAATCGTGATTATCATTTTGACAATAATTGTGCAGCCCTACCAGCTCACAGTAGCGAGGATCTACTTCCTTGTTGCTGTATCTCTGCATTGCCTACACAATTGATTTATTTATTAAAATCTGAATTCATTTTTACCAGTCACCCTGAGGTACAGCAGTATTTTACTTGCCATGCTTTGATGTAATCAGCACTACCTTTGCATGCCAAGAATGAAGGATGGAAATATTTTGGGCTGACACAACCTAGTTGTTAAAAAAAATTTAATTTATGTTAGAGGTGTTTGAGAAATTAAGCTTCAGGCTGATTTTCCTTGCTCGCCCCTTTCCCCACTTCTCTCATTAAGACCTGCAGCTCTCCTCTGCTCATACCCAGACCTGTATCGCACTCTCTTTTAGCTCTTTCTCCCAATGCCACCCACCTACCACTGCCACCCAGAACCACCCAGACTGCTCTCCCGCTCTCTTACCGCACTGAAATCCAGGAGGTCGCTGAGTTCCTTGTCAGTTCCCACTGCAGCCATTCTTTGCTGCTGTTCGTTCATACCCTTCAGTCTCTAATAAACCCTATGAGAGAAATTTGCAGATACAGGATTTTAATGGCACTAGCAAGCACAAAGAGAATTTACATTTAGCTCTTTAAAAAAACAGAGGGTGATGGTAATGAATGATTCAAACTACTCTATCTTTGCAACCCTAGAGATGAGTCATATTGGCAAGTTGTTAGTCTCCCATAAGACACCTAATGCAGGCGCTAAGTCAGCATGTTTCCTGAAAAAAAAAAAAAACAACTTTCTTATTATTGCCAACGCGTCAAAATTGTGTTTGTGATTTTCAAAACTCCACTATATTAAAATAAAATGTACATCCATGTGAGAGGCAAAGATCTTGTGCATCTGAAAAGTTACAAAAAAAAAAAAAAAAAATCATCGATTGAGCCTCAGCAGGCCAAAGCAACAAATTACAACCTCAATCACTACAGACCGATGAGGGAAAACAGACATTAGTCTTCTTAACATTATACACTTAAAAATGCCAATTTCAGTGAGACACTGCCTTCCTATCCAAGCAGTAGAAGAGACACTGCCATGAAATGATGAATACTCTGCACTCAGTCAAATCACTACCAAGTAATGACTTTAAAAACCTGCCTTTCCTTTTTACGCAACCCTGGCAAATAACACAGCCATATGTCGATCATTGCTACATAAAAGAGAATGTAATACATTTACAATTACAGACATAATTGGGACTATTGTTAGCCCAAGGAAATAGGGGTGAAAGGCAGAGCTAATGACTGTATGCAAACACGTCATTACCAAATTACCATATGTCAACTCAGAAAGAACCTTGTCAAATGACACAGTGAGCATGAATACTGGATTTACCCTGTGTTTTGCATTCCAACGCAAGCCCGAGGCCGCGCTCTGATGCTGAGCGAGCGGCGGTTCTGCGAGCCTCACAGGGGGAACGAGTGGTAAGGGGAGCAAGTGGAGGAATAGAGGCACTTGGACACCAACAGGTGGTGTGCTTTTACAGCCTCCTTTGTAATACAGCACTAACATAAATTGATGCAATTTAAAGAAAAAAAAAAAGATGGATGTTTTAGAGGAAATGCAAGTTGTAAAATGTAAACAAAGGGAGCTCAGAATATTAATATGTATGTCAAGATATAAAAACATAAACTAGGAACCACTTGAAACAAACAAAAGTGTTAAATGTCATAAATAATTTTCTGCATGTATGAAAATAAGACTTCAGGGTAGACAAACAGTCCAAGTCTAGTGAACTCAGGCAAGCAGAACTAATTTAACCTTGAGACAAGGAAAGGAACACACACAACACATCGCCTCAAGTGTAAATAGGCTAAGCTGTCACTCCTTTACCAAACTTTTGGATAAGATGGCCAATCGAGGGCAAAATAGGTCACAGCACACCACTAAAATAAACCTGTAAATATGGTTTAACCACTGAGTTAAATGGAGTGGAGCACACAGAGGGGCTTAATATAACAAAATGGCATCTTCAGCTACTGCTGGATCAATATTTGAAGCAAGCAGATTAGGGGTCTTTGTCACCCCACACAAGGCAGGTCATTCTCCACAAAAGAGCCTGCACAACCACTCCGGTAAACAGATGCTTTACAACAAAAACTTGACACAAATTCAACTTAAATGCATGTCTCATGCCTCACTTTTTAATTTTATTTTACCATAACAATAATGGGGAAAATCAAGCTTTTTCTACCTGTGTAACAATTATGTAATAACTGTTGTTGACACTGATTTAAAAGCACATTTCTGTCCACATGTTTTGTCAAATGTGAAAAATAAATGCAAAGTAACTATAACATGTTTATGCCAGTGCTATTACTTCGTGAGCAAGGGCCGTATTTAACAAAATAAAAGCATATTCAACTGTTGATTCAAAGATGAAAACAAGCAGATTATCTTGTGCCAGAGTCACATTATCATTAATAATAACCACTTTGAGTCAAATAGTTTTTAACAATGACAGTAAACATCCAGGGCACCACAGGATGTACATTATTTGATCCATCTCCGCTAGGCCATATCTAGGGCCAAAGCTACTGCTGACAACTAACCCATTCACCATTTATCTTCGAGCATGTTGACATCATCCTCAGCACTAACAAAAAGCCATAATATCCAGTTTGTGGCTTCCTGGAGAAAACAAATTGTGTGTAAAACAAGTGCAGCGGTCGTGACCCTGGAGAATAAGAGCTGCAAACTTCATGCAACAAATAGTGAGCTCTTTCTTTTCACATATTAGGGTGCATTATGAGTGGAGGAGACGGTGGGGGTGGGAGCAGGAGGAATTTCCTGCCAAATGTGCAATAAAATAAAAGTCTAGCTGGTGGCCAGACACTTCCATACAGGAATGTTTAAAGGGCAACCAAAAGGGTTTTTTTTATGGAAAGTTTGGCTTGTATGGAAAATAACATGTAGGCCCACCACACAAAGTTTAGCTAAAATGCTCCCCAACGTTACACACAACGTTAATATTTCCACATTCTGGCTACAGCTAGTGGCGGAGACACACGGTGGAAAAAACAAAATGAGGCTTGTTAGGCAGGACTTAACGTTAGTGGGGTCTTTTTGCAGAACAAAGGAGTAATTTCCTCCTCTCCGTGGTCGATGCGGAGACCATCACACACTTGGCTCCGCCACCTCAAACCAGACAAAAACTTACATCCCCCGCTTTAACCACACATTCCCAAAAACTTTTCGAAAATTGCAGGCGTCAAAATAAGGTGTCAGTGAAACCCGTCGAAATCATGCAACTTCCCCCGAAACATGAAGTGAAAGAAGGTGTTTTTACCTCTCCTCTCCAAGTGTCTGATATCCAACAGTAAAAAGAAAAGCGGAGACTCGCGAGGGGAAAAACATAAAACTTCAAGAGAATTTCGACCTCAGTGCATGAAACGCATTGGAGCACCGTAGATGTCTTTCCTTTTGTCCCGGTAAACCTCCTCTTCACGCAGCGCCCACGTGTTTGCTTCAATGTTCACAAGTCTGAGTGCAAACAAATCTATTATAGTAACTAATCTCGCGTCTTCCTTTTTTTGTTGTTACAACTGAGATGATTTCATTCTTCTCGTAGACATCTTCACCACCTCCGTCCACATTGTCAGACGCAACAACGTATCCCTCCGCACAAAAGTGAGGGCCTCAATGCCAGCGGTGTCCGATTTCAAACGCCTTTGAGAGACGGGGGATTTTTACAGAGAAAAAACGCAGCTTTAGCGTCTTCCGACGGCCAAAACGACGGAAATGTCTAGTGCCGAAGCGCAGTTTTGCGTGCTGTGTCTGCAGTCCTCAAAATGCAAGAGCGCTACGAGCACTAGGTCGTCCAGCGGAAGGCTATCGTAAGAAAGTTACCTGCGATTACACAGCAGCAGCTTGACGAGATGGCACGATAAATGCGAAAGAGCTCAGCCAATGGGGAAGCGTGTGAGCTTGATTGGCAGCAACACCAGCCAACGAACGGCTGTAAATCCAAGTGGAGTCCGCCTTCTTCTTGACGCTCACTTTCGCTGTGTGCTCAGGGAAGCTGGCTGAGGGGGGCTCCAACATGCCCGCTGACATCATTTTATTACTTTGGTTGGTGTGGCCTCTTTTCCTTTTTAAAAACAAAACAAAGAAGCAAACAATACTGGCTTTGAAATATTTGGCTTTTATTACAACAACAACAGCAACTAAATTATAATTCAAAATTTGTGACTGTAAATTTTGCCTTAACGTTAAGGCCTAAAAGATGCTGCACGTATATAAAATATGAATTCCCGATGTTTAGTAGTATATGGGTTGTTATGAGGGAGAAATAATCAGACTTTTTCCCCTAAAAATAAAATAAAATAAGATAAAATAAATACGTCAAGTATAGTTTCCTGAAGTACAGTAGCATATGGGTTATTACGAAGGAGATATTTTCTCTAAAAAAAACAAATAAATATATAATAAATATATTATATAGATATAATGTATTTTATATATGACGTACAGCAACATATGGGTTGCTACAAAGGAAAAATAATCAGACTTTTTCCCTAAAAAAAAATTAACAAATAAAATAAAATAAATGTACAAAATTTGATATCCTGATGTACAATAGCATATGGGTTGTTATGTGACTTTTTTTCTCGAAAAAAATAACAAAAAAACCCATAAATAAACAAAATAGAATTCTTTATGTAAAGTTGCATATAGGTTGTTACAAAGGAGAAATAATGTGACTTTTTGGCCAAAAAAATAACAAATAAAATAAAGTAAATCCACAAAATATGATTTCCTGATGGACAGTACCATAGGGATTGTTATGAGGGAGATATAATCTGACTTTTTTCCCTAAAAAATAACAAATCAAATAACATAAATATACAAAATCTGATTTCCTGATGTACAATGGCATATGGATTGTTCTGAGGGAGAAATAATCTGACTATTTTTCCAAAAAAATAACAAATAACAAATAAATGTAGAAAATATGATTTCCTGATGTACTGTGCCATATTGGTTGTTATGAAGGAGAAATAATCTGACTCTTTTCCCGAAAATAAAACATTTTCCAAATATTGTCAGGTTCCAAAAAATCCAACCATTCAATTCATTAAAAATCATGCCATTGTTAAATATAGTTTCTAGGGCTGCAACCAACAATTATATATACACTTTTTATGATTGATTAACCTACTGTTTATTCTCTCAATTAATAAATGAATTGTGTTGTCAATAAAATCTGAGAAAATGGCAAAAAAAAAAAAAAAAATCCCTAAATAATTTACCAGAGACAAAGGGGATGTATTCAAAATGCTTGTTTTATCTGACACACTCCAAACCCCCAAAACATTCAGTTTACTATCAAAAGTGACAAAGAAAATCCTCAAATCCTCACAGGTAAGCAGCTTGAACAAGCAAATACTTTGCTTTAAAACCGACAGAAACAATTAATAGAGCTGATTTTCTGTGAGTCGACTAATAGATGAATTGTTTCTGCTCCAGTTTCTATGCAGCCAGTCTTTTTTTGTGAATGAGCTGATAACCATGAGACCAACGCAGCCCTAGTAACTGCCTGCTCCAGAGCGGAGTGGAGAGGAGGGAGAGTATAGGATCACAGAGGAGGAGGAGGGGGAGAAATAGTTCAGAGAAAACAGTTCAAATAGGGAGGGCACACCGGATGATCAACGCAAATGTGTCTGCAATGTTTAAAATGCTGCTTTTACGTGACAACAACACTACAAGGCTGATAGTTCACAGGAGCTGTTGAGCACCGTGATGATAAAGAACCACACACAATGCATTAAGTTTGGGTGACCCTGATATGTGGCTGTGTTTCCTGCCTTTATTCAGTGTACACACAACATCCCTCACACAAAAACTCCTTTAAAAAGTGTATGTTTGTGTTTTTAACACCTTGCCAAAGAAGAGGGACGTTAAGATTACCCTGCTTTGTTTCTGCTCTGCAATTTTGTTATCTGTTAAAAATGATCTTAAAGGGAGATTTGTCAAGTATTTCATACTCTTATCAACATGGGAGTGGGCAAATGTGCTGCTTTATGCAAATATATGTATATATTTATCATTGGAAATCAATTAACAACAATGGCAATTATTGTCCAAAAACCTTCACAAGTACTCCATTTAGGATAAAAAAAATATGCCCAAATCATGTGATTATCATATAGTGGGCATGTCAGTAAAGGGGAGACTCGTGGGTACCCAGAGAATCCATTTACATTCACATATCTTGAGGTCAGAGATCAAGGGAGCCCTTTGAAAATGGCCTTGGCAGTTTTTCCACGCCAAAATTTAGCATTTTTGTTTTTTAGCCTCGCTCCCAACAATCTAGTATGACATGGTTGGTACAAATGGATTTCTTAGGTTTTCTAGTTTCACAAGATGTCAAGTTATCTTTACTCTGTTCCTGCTACAATCTGAAAAAACACTGCGGCAATACGTTAAAGAAATTAGTGGCGTTAAAATTAATTTGCCTTAACAAGTTATTAGCACACTATTAGAAAGACAGACAATAAAAGCTACAGAAAACTTCAGATACAAAAATATTTCATAGCACACAGCTATAACTATGAACTGCTACGAAGGCCACATAGTGACTCAAGTATCTTTGAGTCACTAACAGTATGCGGGCAGGGTGCCAGGTCTTGTGTGAGCTGTAAAACAAAATGAAGACATGGCAAATGCAAATTCTTCATAGCTGCCTTAATGCCTCAGACTGTCTATTTGCATAGAGGTCACCAATGGGAAGGGGGATTTGCTGTCAATAGGACATATAGGTAAATAATCCATCGGGTGTCCCCTGGGTGAAGGAAAAGCCTCGGCACAGAACATTAATTAGTCTTGTGGACCGTCTTAGGAATGTAATGGGGTTGCTGCTCGGAACAAACGCACATATGGGCCATAAATACCTTCACAAACATACCATGCACACATTCACATTTGGTCACACACGCAGGTACACACACACACACACACACAAAAAAAACAATCCAAAGACAGACGTAGCATCAGAAAATAATCACAACTATCAAAGAAAGAGCATCTTGAGTTATTTATCTAACACCTATTTGGAATCCTTTCACTGAGGAATGTATTAATCAAAAGATTAGATTTGAACAGATGGAAACATCTGTTTGGGGAAATGAATTTCTAGTGGAGGCAGAGAAAATCTCTCATATTCTCGTTTTTCGTCTTTTTTTTTTCCAGTAGACGTTAGGCCTTGAGTAAGAATAGTGCTGTTGTGTCAGTATTAGCAATGAGGCTTGTAAGCCCTCCAAGTAGTTTGTAGTAACAGCTGGGTCTGACATGGAGAGCGTGTACAAGGGCAGCCAGGTTGAAGAGAGGGAGGGGGCGGCAGAAAAAGAATAAAAACACACATATGTAGTGGGGATCTTCACCTTAATGAACACAGAGTGCATCAACGATGACAGGAGGTTAAGCAGAAATCGGCTGTAGAACATGAAGATGGGAGAAACTGTGCTTTAAATCCTCTTTTGAACGATATCTCTACCACGCTTATAATTTACTTTACAAGTGAAGAAGGGTGGCACCACTAATATTCCTAATACTGAGCTATTTTACAACTTTTATAAAGTAATTTAGGAACGTAAGAACATTACTATTTTGTTTCACAATTCACAAAGACATAAATAAACAGATAGTGACCTGTTAAAGCAATTTTTTCTTGCTAAATTCATGTGTCATTATCCACAGTAACTATGGGTAATCTACCACATGGTAAACCTAAAAGCGTACAAGAAACACAAACACAAAACTGTCATCTATAATCTCAAAAATACATTCACAGTACAGTGGACAGCTGTAGACAACCAATAAAAAACACATGTAGTGAGGATCTTCTCCTTAATGAAACGGTGACACAAGGTTAAAACAAAAATATAAGACAAAAGAAATGTGTTTAAATTCTCTCTTGAACGATATCACCATCATGCCTATTATTATTTTACAAGTGAATAACCACTTTCTTATTGGAACCGAGGGCAATAGCTGGTTTAAAATGTTATTATTCCTGATTTTGGTTGATGTAATTTTACATTCAGCTGTTACAAAATAATTAGGAATATATGAATATTACTATTATTACATGAACAAACAGATAGTGACCTCTTAAAGCTCAAATTTTATGCTAAAATCATGTCTCATTATCCACGGTAACTATGGGTAATCTACCACATGGTAAAGCTAAAAGCGTACACGAAACACAAACATGTCATCTATAATCTCAAAAATACATTCACAGCACAGTAAACGGCAGTAGAGAAAGAATAAAAAAACAGATCTTCTGTGACATGAGGTTAAACAAAAATATAAAACAGAAGAAATGTGTTTTAGATTCTCTCGAATTATGTCGCCATCGTGCCTATTATCATTTTATAAGTGAATAACCACTTTCTCATTGGAGCCCAGGGCTGGTTTACAATGTTCCTGATATTGAGCGATTTTACATTCGGCTGTTACAAAATAACAGGAATATGCTTGATTCACAGTTAATGCAGACGTAAACAAACAGAGAGTGACCTCTAAAAGCTCAATTTCTTATGCAAAAATGATGTCCCATTATCCACAGTAACTATGGGTAATCTACCACATGGTAAACCTAAAAGCGTACAGCATCATTATACAGGAAACAAAAACACAAACATGTCATCCATAATCTCAAAAATGCATTCACAGTACAATGGACGGTTAAAGGCAGAATGGGGAGGGATGCTGTCACATATGCCCCCGATGATTCCTTCCAGCCATTCCCGGCTTCATATGTGTAATTAACAACAGATGCACATGGTGAATTAGCATATGTTTGGCACATTGGTGCTAATCGGTCATATATTTGTACATATTAATGATGGAATCTATGTACACATATTTTGAGTTACATAAATTCACACAAGAAACAATCATGTTTTTAATCCTCTTTGGATTTTTTAATCAATAATGCTTTAGAATTACTAAACAGAGGGCAATCCTGCATCATAGTAGAGATGTCTTACATACTATATGATTCTAGCTGCTTTAAAAGCAATGTTTTGTCACCACAGTCTCTGGGTTTATCGCTGGCTACCTGCCTCAACACCCTCATGTGTTATACACCTTTAGCCCTCATTGCCATCCTGCGCCGCTCATAGGAAGCCAGTCATGCGAGCCAAAACCACATCACAGGGTTATATCACACACACAATGATAAGCCCGTAAACATACAGTATAGGCAGCACCACGCATAAAGCACACAGAGCGCGGCGGCGAGGCAAGCTGCTCACCTCGTTCCACACTGAGCCCCTCACAGCCTGTAATAGTAGAGGCTTAGGTTTAGGTGGGGGGAAGGGCAGAGGTGCACAGGTTTCTGATCAGACAAGAAAACTAGGCCAAGACCAACAATCCCTCTCCCCGAACTGCCTCGGCCCCTCCTAAACGCGACAACTTTGTTGAAGGGGCTTGCGAGGTTGTCATTAAAAGTCATTTTGAGCCACAGCACGTGTATTTAGAGGCATAGCAGCTCCTCATAGCCGGGCTATGATTCATGCTTCCTTGCCCCTTTGGAAGCTGTCCTCCAATAAGAGTTACAGGCTGGGGGTAGGAGCGGATAGATTGATAGTGTTGGCTGAGTGCCCATGCTCTGAGTCTATCTGTGCTGAAGGGGAGGAGACAGGGGGAATCTATCTGTTGTGCTCTCTGTGCTCATGATAAACTGACTCCCGTCAAGCTTCTTCCCCCTATTACAGCTCGCCTGGCAGAAAACACCCAAAACTCGCACTGACTTCCAGCATGTTAAACAACAATAAAATGTGTGGAGTGAGTGATTTAAGCAGGGTCCACAAGGTTATACAGTTGTTATGGAACAAGTGAGGACAACATAATCTTCAAACAAGTATTCAAAACAGCCAAACTCAAAGGGACACAGTGAACCCAGATTTCACTTCATCCCTAATGAGACCATCGCTAGTAGAAAACGCAATGTCTCTCTCCCTTTATCCTGAAACTGTAATTCCCACAGAGCTCCACAGTGAGAAAGAAAATGAGTTTGAGGGATTGTCCATGACATTAATCCTCCCAAACACTACGGTTCTAGACAGGATCCAGACAAACACAACAATGTATTTACTAAAGGAAAAGTTAGATCAACAACCCTACAATGGCTGTTTTTCCTCTTCCTGTTCTCTCTCTGGTGATTTTATGGGACCCCTCCCTGCCATCTTGGATTCCCATTACTGTGGTGTTGTATGGGTGCCCCTTATCCTGCCACCTACGCTCCAGGTACAGTGAACAGAGCACCAGCTTCCTGTTTACAAAACAACTGAGAGCCACCACCAGACTGTACAGCTGAAGGAAAGAACAGACAGACTGGCACTCGATTCCTCTGTAATCAGGCGTTTACACAGGTTATCAGTCTCTACAAGCCCCAGAGATGTGGGTCATTAGGGGCCTACTACACCTACTATGTTGTAAAAATGAAAATGAAACTCAAAACCAACATGTTCTAATGCTGAATGAAACTTCATGCTTTGAGCACAAACAAAAATGCTTCTTTCAGTTTAGGCAAAAAAAAACCAAAAAAAAAACAACTATTTTAGGTTTAGGCAAGAGAAAATGTAACTTCTTTCGGCTGAGGCAACAAAACTACAACTTAGTTAGATTCAGGCAACAAATCTAAAACTTATTTAGGTTTAGGCAAATAAAACAGTAAGGTTTAGTCAATAAAACTACAACTTCTTTAGGTTTAAGCAACAAAAGTATAACTTCCTTTGGTTCAGGCAAGAAAACTACAACTTCTTCAGGTTTAGGCAATAAAAACAACAACTTCTTTAGGTTTGGGCAAAAAACTACAACTTGTTTATGTTTAGGAAATAAAACTAAACAAAAAAGTTAGGTTTAGGCAATAAAACTATAATTAATTTAGGTTTCAAAAAAACCTCACATAATTAGGTTTGGGCAATAAAATACTACAACTCCAATAGGTTTAGGTAACAAAACCACTTTTTTAAATTTGGGGAAATATGTTGGGATCTGATTTAAAATAACTAAGACACAGGAGGTGAATTCTGGTGTCCTGGGTGAAAACACTGTCCTGTGTTTTGCGTCCCATCCATCGTCCCTGATCTCCAGCCATTATGGCGTTTCACACTGTCTATACTACAGCACCTGACTTACACTCCTATCACAATTACTACATGTTCCTTTATACCTTCTTTTTGTGATCTACCATGTGAATAGATGAGAAAACCTACTAGTGGGTGTAGTAGGCCCCTACTGACTCACATCTATGGGGTTTATAGCAACTGGTAATGCCTATTTAATGGCCTGACAGTGGTGATGGTTGAATTTGAGTATGGGAAGAAGAAACAAAGAGTGCAAATTAGAGAGGAGTATTAAAAATAAAAATCCCTACCCCGATCTGACAATAATACAGTAGTCATATATTGAGGGGGAGGTGTGTGAAAAGTCACATGATAACAATCAGATCACAAGCTGAATTGACTCTAAATCAATTGAAGTAGGCATGTCAGGGCTGCCCAGGACAGGAGGGGGAAGAGAGGGAGTGAAAGGGAGATAGATGTGAGCCCCGTGTGGGGGAGGGAAGCAGAGATTGTTGGTGTCGTGGGAGCACTGCAACAACAATAACAGCAGTGTGTTTATATATATATATATATATGTGTGTGTGTGTGTGTGTGTGTGTGTGACAGAGTGAATGAGTTAGAGTGGAAGTGGGGATGTGTTATGGCTCACACAAAAGTGATGAAATGACATCTCCTTTAATTCAACACACAGCTGCTATTGTAGCAAAGAGCACACTGTTGAGATATCTGACCTTCTATTTTCTTTGGTAGCCGCTGGTCAGAAGTGGCTGCTCGCCTGTCATGTTGGCCTCTAATTAGCTATATGTGCACAATGACTGCACTGTGTCCATTACAAATACATTGATACGCATGTCATCAATATAATCTGCATTGGAAAAACATGACTTCTTCAACAGATAAATCCCCTAACTGTTAGGGAAGGTGCCCTCCTCTACGAGAGTATCAGGGCCACACTGAGGGGAAAAAAATCTGAGATTTTGAGAATAAAGTCAAATTATTTCAACAAAAAAAGGTTGTATAATTACAAGAACAAATTCAGAACTTTATGAGAAAAAAACTCATAATATTACAAGAAAAAAGTGGTAGTTTAATGAAAATAAAGTCAAACTATTTCAACAAAAAAAAATCATAATATTACAAGAATAAAGTCATAACTTTACAAGAAAAAAGGAATTTCCTCCTCCACAAAAGAGGCGACTCCCTTAGGTCCATGTGGTTCTTTCTTCAGAATAAACAGACTTTTTCAAGGTCCTGATAATTATAATAATGTGGTGCTGATGTGCCAAAAGATGAAGTATTTCATTATTTCTGAGACCTAAACTAAAGTACAACTTCACGAGATGCTCCATGTTCCTCAATATCCCCTCAAAAATAACACATAAAATTACTACTTAATATTATTATGACTTTACTCTCATAATACCACTTTTTCTCGTAAACATATAACTTTATTTTTATAATATTACTAATTCTCATTAACCTATGACTTTATTCTTGTAATATTATGTCTTTTTTTCCCTCAATGTGGCTCTAATACTCCGTTGTACTCCTCCCCTGGGAATATATCTACGACAGAATTACAACCACTGGGTACTCCAGGTTATCGGCCGGTCACTAGTTAATTTGTATCAGCAAGGCCATGATCTTCCCCAGCTCACAGACATAGCTCATAGCATCGGCTTCAAGCCTGGCGGGCCCAAGGCCTCATAGTAGTTCGTCTGTATCTCTGTTTCCACTCTATCCTTTAAGGTTGACACAGAGGAGTAGATGTCTGTCTCATTCATGGGCGTGCAAGTGCCAAACACTGTTGTTTTGCATAGAAAAGATCATATTTGTGTTATCCTGTTTCTCTGCAGCTACACAGGTTAAAGCTACAGTGGGTAGAAATACAGCAAATATGATTTTAAAAAAGTTAATTTTATAAAACCGTCACTATATGCTGACAGGAGTGCATGAGACAGGTAATCTCCAGTGCTCCTAATGGCATCTGCAAGATTTTACAGATCAAACAGTTGAACTGGACAGCACTGATCAAATATGGACAAATATTCTGCTACTGTAATGCCTATTTTCTCACATAAAATGGTTTCAGAAATATCTTGCAGTGTGCTGTTCGGCTGTAAAATGAGAAAGTTTGTTACCTGGCAGCCATGTTGAAAACAGCTGAGGAAATACCAAGCACCGCCCACCAGCTGGAGCACAGCCAATAGGAACGCTCTCTCTCTCTCTCTCTCTCTCTCTCTCTGAAATGACCTGTGATTAGCCAGAGTCTCCTGTTATGGGCTAGACATTTTAACGGCTGAAAACAGAGCCATGAGGAGGTGCAGAAGTCTAGTTTTCCCTCAAAATACTCGAATTACAATATGTGGAAAGGTTATTATGGAATTTCTGCCCAGTAATGCCAAAAAAATTCAACTACTGCAGGTTTAAATACCCCTCTGACTCGCTCTGTCCTTCAGAATTGAGGTGGCAGCACACTTGTGACTACTTGCTTATCACTTGTACTGCTCTTACATGGGTCTCCTTGAATTCAATAAACCTCCAGTCTTGAGACATTTGTGGGTCTCTTGTTGCTTCTACTTGCTCACAAGATTTCCATCACACCAACTTGATTTAAATGTGTTCTGAAGGCTGTTCATTATAGATTTATATTCCCCAAAATACTGTCGGCCTGTATCATGTATAAGCTGCTGATTTAGATTACAGCTTCCAGGTAAAAACAAATCCGATATGAAAACTTATGGATATGACAAATTTCGGGTTGAGGCTTCTCTTTTTCGTTGTTTTCTCCTTTTCTTTCATCTCTTTTCCTCCTCCCCTCCCCCCTTTCTTTGCAGATTAGAATTCATTAGCAATCAAAGAGCCTCCAGAGAGCTCCAGCTCTTAATTACCTACTCATTTGCATTTTTGCATATTAATGACTGCAGGGTTTTGGTAGGGTTTTTGCCGCAGTGGTTTAAAGGCACCTCAGTCCTCTGTTCTCCGGGGAGGAGGGGAGATGGCCAGAGGCGAAGCTCCAAGCCTGTCCAATCCCCATGCTATCCTTCCTAATGGGAGCTGGACAGAGCGAGAAGAGAGGGGGGTGTTGGCCGGGGGCATATGGGACCGGTGGGGTGCGGTGGTGGGAGGACAACAGGGGTGCACAGGTTAAAGGTCAATGTCCCTTATCAACATAAGAAAGAACACATGTCTTCAGTGCTGCCTAATTATTGTCATATTGAGCAGTTTAAACACCTGATCTGAACAAAATATACCCTCAGAGAAACTGGAAATCTATACTGCAGAGATTGCTCACGTGGGTTTTATTGAGGACGGCAGCTAGTTTGGATGAAACTCATGTCCCACAGTGTGCAGAGGCAGGGGCATTTTATATCCCTGGAGAAAGGTGTGTACCGGTGAAAATGAGGCTAGTGAGTGTGTGTGTGTTGCTGTTTTCCTTTACATTACAGCTTGTCTCCAAGTGTTCATTGTGAGGGCAGTAAGAGGCTCATTTACTGCGATCCTTAACGACGACGGTATGCATGCACATGTGCACAAGCAAGTAAGATTATAAAGCCACACCTTTGCGCATAAGCATATAGACAAACATGTAAACAGTTGCAGGCACACGCGTACACACACGCATGATTGGGGGAATAATACCACTAGAGACGGCAGACAACAGCTCCCAGGCATCTCCCAGCCCCTGAAGTGCTGCTGTTCCTCTTATCCAATATGTTTTGACTGCAACAATGATGTCTGAACATGGAAAATAACACCATATCCCACTGTGTTTTTAGATACCTTACAAACATAACAATTAATGACTTGGAGCCCCGAGACATCTGGCCAACAGGTTCAACGCGACTGTATAAAACATCTCATTCTCTAATATATCACTCAGTGTGGATTTGTATTACATTAGGTGTTGAAAAGGGGTTTTATTTGAAGAAAAATGCAATTTTTCATAAAAATAAGGAAATGCCACATTTATGAGGAAATATATTGAAATGCATGATACGACATGCAACATGCATAGTGCATCCCTGAAAACACACTGCTTACAGAGTGGGCTTAAGTTGACTTAAGTGCTATTAGAGGAGAATTATAAAGTGTGTGTGTGTGCAGCCAGGGCCTGAGGACTGCAGCAATGTGTGGGCTGTCGGGGTGGGGTTAATGAGCTGTTCTGTGACCTCTGTCACCCCACAGGATCGCCTCAGGGAGACAGACCGAGACAAACAGGAAGACAGGGTGACAACAAGCCCATGGCTGCAGTCTGCCGCTGGACGAATCAGATTTAGCACTATCAATGGCCTAACCTTGATATATATACACACACACACACACACACACACACACACACACACACACACACACACACACACACACACACACACACACACACACACACACACACACACACATATATATATATATATATATATATATATATATATATATATATATGTGTTTAGGTTAATGGAATTAAATTGTCTGTAGGTGTGGATGTGAGCGTGAATGGTTGTCTGTCTATATGTTGTCTGTCTCTATGTGCCCTGCGATGGACTGGCGACCTATCCAGGGTGAACCCTGCCTTCGCCCTATGCCAGCTGGGATCGGCTCCAGCCCCCCCGCGACCCCTAACAGGATAAGCGGTTGACGATGGATGGATGGATGGATATACATATATATATATATATATATATATATATATATATATATATATATATATATACATATATATATAAAAGCAAATAAAATATTTGCCTCTATTTGTAACTACAATACTCTTTATTTATGTAAGCCTGAAACACACTGTCTACACTGGATATAGATGTTTTCTTTGTAGCGTATGAGGCCGAGTAGTGTACATGTTGAAGTGTCGGATGAAATGTGGACACTAACTTGATCTGTGCGGTCATGATCAGTACAGAGGCTGAGTAAGCGAGCAAAAGACAGAAAGCAAGAGACAGAGAGGGGAAGACAAACGCAGCAGTGATGTGTAGCTGCACTGTGAGGATCACTGCATCCTCAGACGATGATAACAGTGATAACACTGCCACCTTCTGGACGGTGTAGAGAACTGACTTGTCCTTAAGCGGTTGCATTATGTACAATACATAACAATAGAACAGTATAGCTAGGGCTGTCAATTGATTTAAATATTTAATCATGATTATTCACAAATTAATTACATATTTTTATCAAAATAGACCTTAAAAGGGAAATTTTTCAAGTATTTAATACTCTCATCAACATGGGAGTGAGAATTTTTTTTACTTTATACAAATGTATGTATATATTATTGGAAATCAATTAAAAACCCTTAACAACACAAAACAATGACAGTAATTATCCAGAAACCCTCACAGGTACTAGATTTAGCATAAAAATCTGCTCAAATCATAACAAGGCAAACTGCAGCCCAACAGGCAACAACAGCTGTCAGTGTGCTGACTTGACTATGACTTGATCCAAACTGCATGTGATTAAAGTGGGCATGTCTGTGAAGGGGAGACTCGTGGGTACCCAGAGAACCCACTTTCATTCACTTATCTTGAGGTCAGAGGTCAAGGGACCCATTTGAAAATGACCATGGCAGCTTTTTGCGTTATTTGGAGCGTTATTTGGAGCCTCTTTTGCAATGATGCCAGTATCACTCTAACTAAAATTTTCTACTTGCATTAATGCATTAAAGAAATTAGATGTGTTAAAACAAATTTGCATTAACCCTTTATTATAATATATAACTTTGACAGCTCTAAATATAACAAACATCAGAATACTGTAAACCCATACAGAAGTCCTGCTATAAAAGACGACAACACCTGTTGACTGTTATTTTGACCACCTTTGTAACTCTACAAATGAAAAAGTTATTAAATTATTTGACAGGATAATGTGTCATGGCACTGTACCCACGACTATTGATCACTGCAACAAACTAATGTTTGATAAGTTTCAATAAGAGACAAAATTACCCACGCAAAACTTTGCAACCATTGTTTTTAATAGAAAGCTTTTATATTCTTTAAACCAGACAACCAGATGCCAGACATTTTTGGATATATTAAAAAAAAAAAAAAGAAGAACAGAACAAAATAAAATGACACAAAATGGAATTATATGGTTTAGACTGTGTGGATTTAGTGGTCTCATATACAATACAATTTATTTTCATCGCCAAAAAGTGCAAATTCTCCAAAAATCACCAATATTCCCCTCCCCTGCAGCTTCCAACAGATATGGACTGACAGACTGCTACGCTAAGAAAAAGAGAAAGGAGTTATTTAAAAAAACAACAACAAAAAAAAAACAACACACTGAATCACGGCGGGGAGAAAACGGCGGCTGCACTCTGCGGGTTAAAACGTTCGATGGCGTTGCACTTTCTGGCCATTCAGTTGTTGCTGCCACAGAGCAGGTGATCTGCCTTTGGGATACGCTTGTTGTGATACGGAGCGAGGCAGCAACGAAAGTTTTAACACGCAGAGAAGTGAAGGCGGTTTTCTGTGATTGTGTGCGTTTACAATTAACGTCCATGTTTAGAATTGGGACATAATCTGCCATTTTCAAAGTATATCAGAAAACAACTCTGTAAAGGATTATCATAATAATCACAATTACATATCAACCTATTATAGATAGTCTATTTCTTTCTCTCCCAACTTATTGAATGTTTATCATGATCAATATTTCCACTCTACTGCGATAATCTGGATTTGACAAAGATGTTGAGGCCAAAATTTGTTTCTGTACTGATTTGCAAAAGTGCATGATGGTTTTGGCCGTTTCATCCATCTTTCATAATCACTTAAGCTCTATATGGATACCAGATCCAGCCTTTAACTACAGAAAGGGCGTTATTGCAGACAAAAAAGAAAAAAAAAAAGATTCTGCAGTGGATACAACACACTGCATGTTTAACATTCAGCACAGCTAGCCTTCTCAGAAAGCTTTGCAACTGTTATACAGGTTTACTTTTTCAAGAAAAGGAGTCTCCCAAAATGAGATCAAATGACCTTTCTCCCGACAAGATCTGAGACAGAAAGCAGAGAGCAGGTATCGGCAGGCCTGTCCAGAGCCGCTACCTTTGTGTGACTATGCAATAAGCTGCATATGACAGGTATGGTGGTAGTATCAGAGATGTGTTTACGTCCAGATGAGGCGGCAGCTTGAACCACCTTCAATCCAAATATTCAAGTTTTTTTCTCATTTTCATCAAATTCTTTCTTTGTTTTTTTGCATTAAATAATCACCTGCACTGCGAAAACATCAACAGGAACAAAAATAATATCAATAGTCATAACCATAAAATAAAAGCACACAAAATTCAGGATGGCCGTTCGCAAAGTGCTTTTGTTACAATCGCAGAAGCTGAAAAAAGGCAGTTGGATAGCGGGACACTGGACGGTCTTTAAAACCAGCGGTTCTCAAACTTTTTGGGGCCAGGGACGCCTTACAGGGGACGAAATGTTCCCTCTTAATGGTAACACCAATTTAGCAGATATGTTTACTAACATCTGTACATCTAACCCCAGAAACACAAATTGAATCATGTAAAGACAAATCATTTATTAGTCCCACAGTGTGGAAATTTGCATTGCTATTGAATGTTAATACCATTTATTCAAACTGCATTTGGACTTAGTTTGACTACATGTATAGTCTACACTTCAAGTAACTGATCGTAAAAGCTTTTAGAAAATGACCAGCAGCAAGACTGACAAAGTCCAAATAAATCCAGATCTTTAAATTTACCAAACTAATGCTGACTTTCAGAAAAATAATGAGCTTATTGCCGTGTGCCACTATCATATCAGAGTTTCTATCAGCCCAAAGCTAACGTGGGTGGGAGTAATGGACACAGTATGCTTGTTTTATTGGCGCACATTGGTGCCCACCTGTACATATACACTTTTTAATGATACAGCACAATTTTATCATTCATAGCTAATTCATTTGGACTCCCTGACAGAGTGCCACGGACCCCATTTTGAGAATCACTGTTTTAAACTGTCACACAGTGGAGGGATCGTGAGGTTGGATGCATTGACTGGAACAGCCAACTTGTGAAAGTTGACCATTTCCTCCTGCTGCCTGCAACACGCATCCTTTACACTTGCCAAAAACTCACAGTAGGAAGAACAGCTGTCCCGAATACCATTTTTTTGGGCGTCGGGGGTTATTAGATATTTGAAGGTGTCTGATGCTTCGCGGTGCGTTTCAGTCCACAGGACAGCGTCCCTACCGCACTACTGTACATGCAAGCACCTCTACACTAGGGATGCACCGCTACCGGACTCAAACAGCTGGACTGCATATCGGTTACAATGGGGCCAATATATTTAATTCACTGAAATAATGATTAAGTTTTGACCAATTTGATATTACATAAAAAGGTTTGCACTTGAGCTGTAATTCATGTTGTTGGTGTACAACTTATTTTAATGCCAAATATCAATTCAGTGCATTTACGTGTATGTATTTATTTGTTAGGTTAGGAAAGTGATGTTTAAGTCAAGCCTGATAAAAGAATGATCCCAGTCACTTCCACACAGTGAGGCCCAAAGACATGCAGGTTAACTGATGACTCTAAATTGCCTGTAGGTGTGAATGTGAGTGTGAATGGTTGTCGGTCTCTATGCTCCCTGTGATGGACTGCTGAACTGTCCAGGGTGAACCCCGGATTCGCCCAATGCCAGCTGGGATCTGATCCAGCCCCACTACGACCCCTAACGGGATAAGCAGTTGCAGATAGATGGATGGTATCAGATCGGTACTCGGTATTGGCCGATACTCTGTGTCCAGGTATCAGTATTGGGACTGAAAGACTCAGATTGGTGCATCCCTGCTCTACACACAACAAACAGAGATATCTGTCTGAGAACTACTAATAACAATTCATGTTGAATATGAATAATGTGGGATTACCCCTTATTTCATGGGCTATTTTTCGACTTATCTATTATTACATACTTAGAAATAAAAAAAAGAGGCATTCGAATACAGATTTGGAGGTTGATTACCATGACAACGGTTGAAGCTTCGAAGCATTCGGGACAGCCCTACTGTGACGTTATGGAATGTAACCTAAATTAGTTTTAGGTGGCTGAAAACTGAAATTCTTCCTCCACACCTCATCCAGTCCCCTCACCCTCCTCTCCCTCCTGTCGACTCCCCTGCTGAGGGTGTGTGATCTGTGATCAAAGGCCAGTCGGCAGCAAAGATGTAGAGTCCGGAGAGAGGAAGAGCGATGGGAGAAGAGAGGAAGAGAACATACCACCCCCCCCCCCCACCTCCGTGCATTTCCAACCCCATCTCCTTTCAAAAAATGTTACAGACTAATAAGACTGAATCTCCAGTGGCTTCCTTCCCTCCAACAAACAATTCACCGGATCAATATTAGATGGAGAGATAGGCTGGTCACAGCCACTTTACAACGAGGGAACAGTTCCTGCTTTTATCTTTCTGGGAACTATTATGTTAAATATTGGTATGAAACAGAGACTTGGAGGGTGATTAGACATGACTTAGCAGACACTGAAACCCAATGCATAGCAGTGTATTTTTCCACCTGAGTTACATAGTTAGTTACAGACAAAAGAGATCAGCAACATTCGCATTGAGAATGTGAAATCTGGCGTGACCTCCTTTGTGTTACAATTCTTATCATATTGTGGCCATGCACTTCCTACCAGCTTAGAGTAGTGGTTCTCAACCAGGGGTCCGAGGACCCCCAGGCATCTTTCAGAGAGTTCCAGGGGTTTATTTGCACTATTTAATTCACTATAGATGTGAGCCTAGTGTGAATAAGAGTCACAACAGCGGCTATTCGGATCATAGGATTCACTTCCCCCACTGTTGAGGTGTGGTCTTAATCATATCTAACAACCAAAATCTCTTCAGATGGAGGTCTCTAAAGCAAAACCATCAATTTAGGGGTCCTTCGCACAAAAAAAGGTTGAGAACCACTTGCTTAGAGGACCAGCGCTGAAGCCTTGCTCAGCAAATAGTCCATCACCTGGGCTTTCAAACCTCATCCCTGAAAAACAACATCCAGCTTTCCCCTCCCACCCGTATTAAATCCTCCTCCCTCCCTGTATGCCAACATTTGTATCCCCCGAGACCGAGCGAGAGACTCCAAGTGCAAACTGTCCCCACTTGGCTAAGAGCAGCCAACAGACAGCAGCCTGCCCCTCTGAAGGACCCAGGGCTGTCTGTGTAAGTGCCAGAGCCACGCTGCGCATAGTGCCGTACTGCATATGCTGCGCTCAGCTTGCTGTGCATCAAGAGCCTGATGGAAAACATGAGGAAAAAAAAAAAAAAAAACAAGTGCAGGAAAATGACGAAGCAAAGCGAATAGTCTGCCGCCACGAATCTCAAATATTAACAGTCACCCCGTCCTGCTTCTTCGCTTGATTATTTACAGTTAGAATTGCTATCATAGTTGTTGGTCGTCTTTGTTTTATGGCCTTCTCGGATAGATTCACCAAAACTCTTTGATAACAGCATAGGAAGAAAAAAAAAAAACATATCAAGGTCCTTTTGGAAAAACACTTGCAATGAAGAGAGACTGTCTCAGTGTAGCCCGGGTCAGAGTAACCTTAGTCTGGGGCTGAGGCTGGCGACACCAGAGGATCCACAGAGGCTGACAGAGACAAAGCTCTGGAGTAGTGACATTATTATAAATTCATTCAAGCAAAGCTTAAATGATCAATTTCTTCACTACTAAGCCAATCAGCTTTTACTATAGAGTGCTGCAGGAATGAGTCTTAAACAGGGAGATGAGTTAGCATTTTAGCACTTCTGGTTCCCTCGTCTGGAAGTCAGTGGGTTTTCAGTTAGATGCCTGAAATAAAGTCTGCCGTTAACACCAAAGGGATTTAATGTTTATACAGTATTAAATAAATACAATAAATACCCCACTCATGAATTTTGAAGCCTTTGTGTCTTTAGAAAGGCAATTGTTAACAAGTGTTTAAATGAAACTAATGGAGCCTTTAGGGGTCGTGTTTACCGCGTTTATGAATCCATCCTTCGAGCTGTGACGTGTTTGTTGACGTTGTCAGAAACGGCGGAGGCCGTGGAAGTTTATTTTTTGGTGCATAATAAGTTGATGTATTGTCATTTTTGTCGTATATTGTTTTCTTTGTAATTTTATATCTGTGGAAAAAGTTGATATTGCCAACAGCCTCATCTTTTTCCTCTGTCAGTGTGCCTTTACATTTACTGCATTATGTTACCTACTTCCTCATTGTTGGCCTCTGTGGCTTCTAGATGCCTTCAGTAACGTTAATATTGCTGTTACTTAGCAGCAGTGTTCTCACGACTTCACCGCTTCAAGCATATCGTGTACACGACTTCCCATGTGTCATGACTGAAAGAACTAGATCGCGGGTACAAGCGGCCGAAATGGGTTCTCTCAGGAGGGCGGCTGGTGTCTCCCTTACAGATAGGGTGTGAAGCTCAGCCATCTGTGAGGGACTCGGAGTAGAGCCAGTTGAGATGGTTCGGGCATCTGGTAATGATGTCCTCTGGGCGCCTCCCTAGGGAGGTGTTCCAGGCACAACCAGCTGGGAGGAGGCTCCGGGGAAGACCCAGGACTAGGTGGAGAGATTATATCTCCACACTGACCTGGGAACGCCTCGGGATTCCCCCAGTCAGAGCTGGTTAATGTGGCCCGGGGAAAGGGAACTTGGAGCTGTTGCACCCGCGACCCCAGATAAGCGGTTGACGATGAGTGTAGGAATGAGTGAGTGAGTGAGACTTCCCATGTTGTAAACACAAGCTCACAAGCTTCATTTGAAGCCATCATACTAAAATATCATCATGCCGACTCATCTGCCTTTACAGCCTCGTTGCGTATACTCGTTTATAGCCTAACGTTAGCTTCTTACTTCTGGTGATTGCCTTCACACTTCAAAAATCATAAACGTGGTGTTCATTTGTGGAGATTATCTTCCAGAACAAAAGCATGTAAGCATCATAAACATAAATGGAGCAAATTTTCTGCATTAATCCAAAACTCAATAGAAAGATCCCATTGGCTTTTTGTCGCGGGAACCAGGGTGATGTTAGTTTCCGAGCTAGCCTACAAATATATATGTCATCCCTGCAGCACTCTATTTGGTTTTAAAATATGGGAAGAAAAGTGTTAAAAGAAGAAGTGAGTTTTGTCAGCTCCTGCCCACGTAAGGCACAGCGCGGCCCTTGATGTTTGCGCTGTTCACCTGGTGGGAGTGAGCCTCAGCCCCACACTGCACAATACAACTGTCTGGAAACATTAAATAAAAACAAGCTTAGTGCTGCTCAGACGAGGCCACAAAGTCCCAGTCAGAACATTTAAATTCAATTAACTGATACCATTTCAGCAATCATCAAAATAACAGTGTTCAACAATAACAAGGTTTTTCATTATCATTTCATATTATTCATCAACTGACTGAACATGAGACATAAAATCCCATCATCATCACCTAAAATTAAAAAAAAAAAAAAAATTGGATTCAACATCTCTGGCACCTGCACACAGTTGCATCTCAGCCTTCAGACCAGGACAAACTCAAATGGTTTCGGAGAGGCTTTTCTACTTTCTAAGTGCCTAAACGTTGTACATTTGGAATATGATTTGCTGTTATCACACCATTTCTAGTGTCCATCAAAAGTTCTCTTTTCAAGAGCCTTCAGATTCAACAATAAAACTCTATTAATCCAACACGAGATTGGTAGCTTAAAATGTCCAACGACTTGAATGCAAGCCATTTCTTCTCCTTTGGTATTTGTTGTTGTTGGACGTCTGTATATTTCTTAATATACTGTACATGATTATTTCTATGGAGGGCTTGGATGGACTCTTTAAGAGACCATTGAGTATTAACCACACTGCTCTGTGCTCATGGAAACTCGCAGGCCTTTCTGAGGTCTCCTGCCCTTCTCCCATAAGCAGGACAAGGACATTAAACATTAGTGCAAACTTTTGCTCTCTCAGCTAAAGCACCATTTCCAGTGCTATCAGGCTTTATATCCATAACCCCACCCAAGCACCCGTTTACCCAACCCTCCTGGCACAGCAACCCAAAACCGTAACCCCCAACGCACGCACGCATACACACACACACGCATAGCCATGTAAAATCGTTAGAAAAAAAAAACGTAGCACAACACATTATTTTAAGAAGTGTCGACAGACAGAAAAACACTATACATCATTAAACCTCTGATTCTATTGTTCACAAGGATACAAAGAGCGAGAGAAAGCAAACTCAAGTAAATATCTGTATGATTTCACACACATTTCTGCATATGTATTCAAGAGGAGGGGATCTGTGTGTGACATAGTCAGGGAGGCCCAGTCTGGATAAATTATAGACAATATCTCTTAGAAAATTGAGGGCAAAAAACTTTGGTTATTCAACAAACAACGTAAGACTTATGTGGGAGAAAGTATTAAGGTCCAAAGCAACACGTTTAAGATGGCTAACAGGTCTCATCCTCTGCCACATCAACACAAAATTGCTTTACGTGGTCCATAGCAAGTACCGCTACATAAAGATCACATACCCAGCTTGCACTGCCTGTGGGAGTCAAACTGTGCATTAATAAACCCCATCTATATCATAATGGAGGAGCAAAAATAGAAACTGAAACTCTCAAGACCTAGCCAACAACTGCCAATGACCAACAAGGGTAAACAAAGAGTTATGCAAATCTGCACCGAGAGAGCCGTGAAGTAAACAAGCAACTGTCCGATGAGCTGTTTTACAATATTCTGCGTCTGCGGTACCGTGGACCTATTATCACCGCGGCTCCTCGGAGAACACGTGTAGTTATGAGAGTAGCTGGTGAACAGATGGGGTAAAGTTTGTTTGTCCAAGCTTGTCCTGAGACCCTCCAGCAACACATGCACATATCCACACACACACAACGCCCTTCCTTCTGCCTCCTCTCTAGCCCCTTCCTCTGCATTAAGACATAAAGACAAATCACTACGTTTCAGCAACTTCAAGTTCGATCAGTTTCGTGGATTAATTTTTCTTAAGGTCACCAACCCAACATGGTTGTATCAGAAGTCATCTGGCATCTCTTTTAGAGATCTGAACTTTCTGCTTTTTTTTTTTTTTTTTTTTTTAATTTGGCAGCTTGTTGTCAAAACCTGAACAAACCCAGTGGAGGAGCTCAACTTCACCATCGTGGACAGAAGAAAGGCCTGATCTCATTTGCAACTGGTTTGTTTCAAAGTACCCGTTTTGTTGACAAAAGTGCCCTCTGCAGTAACAAAGTGCATTCACAACCTGCCTCTCTCCAATTAAGGTGCAAAGGACTCATAGTTGAACTACTGCAGATATTACCGGGTAGGGTTGGAGGGAATCTAAATAACATGCATGTTCTCCAGGGCTGACCCGAATGCTTAGAAGCTTTGACCGTTGTCGTAGTATTTGACCTTTAGTAGGTCTTATTAGTAGGGCTGTCAAAGTTACCGTAATAATAATGCATTAACGCAAATTTGTTTTAATGCCACTAATTTCTTTAACACATCTTGCGATTTTTAGGTTGTAGTGAGCTTGGTTTTAAAGCTCGAGTGAAGATACTGGCATCATATGAAACTAGAAAACCTCAGAAATTCATCGGTACCAACCCTGTCATACTAGATTGTCGGGATAGAGGTTAAATAATGCTCCAAACTTGTGCTAAATTTCGGGGAGGAAAAACTGTCATGGCCATTTTCAAAGGGGTCCCTTGACCTCTGACCTCAAGATATGTGAATGAAAATGGGTTCTGTGGGTACCCACCAGTCTCCCCTTTACAGACATGCCCACTTTATGATAATCACATGCAGTTCGGGGGAAGTTATAGTCAAGTCAGCACACTGACAGCTGTTGTCTGTTGGGCTGCAGTTTCCCATATTATGATTTGAGCATATATTTTTATGCTAAATGTAGTACCTGTGAGGGTTTCTGGACAATATTTGTCATTGTTTTGTGTTGTTAATGGATTACTAAGAATAAATATATACATACATTTGCATAAAGCAGCATAAGATAAGATAAGATATATTTGTCCACTCCCATGTTGATAAGTATTAAATACTTGACAGATCTCCCTTTAAGGTACATTTTGAACAGATAAAAACAGTGCAATTAATCGTGATTAACTATGAAAAATCACCATGATTAAATATTACTTGACAGCCATAATTATTTTTAGTTATTCTCAGACGGATATCACTGTTTGTGTGCAGCAGTGGCACTTTCACTAAATTTGGTGGGATGGAGACTGACAGACAGAAGAAAATGTGCTGCAAAGCTTCGACTGCCACTGAATATTACTTACCGAAGCTTCGAAGCTTAAGAAAATGGTATTCGGGACAGCCCTAGTGTTCTTTTGAATCAAAATGTGTTAGTTAGGAAAACAACATTGGATTTGTAGAGTACAACAGCACAACTTGGAGGGACTAACAAATCCGGATGCATGGAGTCACTTACAATATTCAAACAGATTTGTCAGCTCTGGTGTTTTCCCCTTTCTGCAGGATACCTGGGCCCAGCGAGTGGAGAGTGTGTGTGTGTGTGTGTGTGTGTGTGCGCATGTGTGCGAGAGACAGAGAAAGTGCATTGGGGCTGGCAGCTCAGGGTGCATGTTTGAACAGGCTGTGACTGACTCACACAGTGATGATGTGGCCAGAGCGACCCCGGCTGCCACGCACACACATGTGCACAAACACACGGACATATAAACACACTAAACTGCCAGCACCAGGCGTCCTACCCATACTAACACCAGGCTCTAATATAATAATATCCCCTCCAGGCTAGTTCGGGGGCATTAGAGGACTACAGAGGGAGAGAAAAGGCCTGATTTGATCCCCTCCTGCCTGGAAACGTGGCTGAGCTGGGGGAGATTATTTTTTGGAATGCAACAGACATTGTGAGATCCCCCTCCCCTTCCCTTCCCTTGTTCCCCTCCCCCATCAACCAGCTGCAGCTGCGCTCCTATTTGGCCTCCCAACTTGGACAGGTATTTATTGCTCTCTTCATCATACAGGTTGCCTCACGGTTGTGTGGTCCCTTGGGCAAAGAAGATTGGAATAAGCATGATACATAAACCTCCTCTCACTCCCTCCCCAACACCAGCCCACTTCCTTTAAATATACCTCTCTCTCTCTCTCTCTCTCGCTCTGTTGGATATCTTTAGTAAAGCTGTGCAAACATAGAAAAAAAGGTGCTCGTCTATCTCTTCTTCGTACTCTTTGTCATTCTCTCACTCAGGCTCCCTGCCATTCCTTTAACCTGCGCTTGGTTAAATGCTACCCGCACCTTGTCACACAAGGACCGAAAAAACTGCACAAAGTTTTAAGCACATTCAATCATCTGACCTCCTCATCCTTTGGGCAGGAACTATACAAGTTAAGTGTTAAGTTTAGGACAAAATGGGTGACTCAATGTGTTTTCTTTTTTTCATCAAACATTCATACAGGTTTTTTTTTTTTTTTTTTCGTTCACCCACAAACTTCACTCTGTGAGAAATATGACATCAAGCCTAAGAGGAAAAACCCGATTGGTAAGTACACCTCATCATTAAGAGGGGACTAATGTATCACCACCTGCTGTATATACATGTATACAATTATAAAGTGTCAAGTACCCAAAGCAGTCAACAAAAAAGAACAACGACAAAAAAAATTAAGACAAAATCAAAAAAAAAGGAAAACAGAAATGCTGAAATTGCAGGGTTGTGAGGGATAAGAGGCAACGTAGTCAAGCCAACAGGTACATTGACGATGGTAGTGCTTTAAAAACACAAACCCTCCACCCCTCATATTCCCGAGTCCTGCAATAGAAGAGCCCCCGTTAAAGTGGATTTGACTCGACGTGAATTTGTTTTTCAATAAGACAAACCATAGACGCATTTTATAGAGTAAGTAACACTTCAATCAAACCCTCATCTGATTCTTTCTGGAACATTTAGAGAGGGAAAAAACTGTTGCATCAAAATTGTGGTGTGTTTTCCTTGCATATGCCATATTGTGGCAATGTTGTTTCTATGGTAACTGTACATTTCAGACCTGCAAAAGAATAGAAAAAGAGTTGTTTTCACTGGGAGGATTTGTCCTCGCTTCACCCGTACAGCAGCCAGAAGGTGCATGATAGACACCTTGCTTAGAGCTTGAAGGCTGTGAGGACAAAACCAATAAAAATCTAAATCAACTGCATAGTTGCTCAGAGTTTCTTTGTATCTATCATACATTTGCCTAAGCACATATGCCAATGTATAAAACCCCTTATATTATAAAGAAAGAAATGGCCCAGAAAGTGGACGTCATGGGTGCATGATTTGAAGCGTTCTTTGCTCTTTAACAGATAAATCGACTCAAGTGCTTGCAAGTCTACTCCATTTCCTAAAGTAAAAGGAGAAAGAAATATAAAGATTAGATTTTTTTGTGACACCCTGATTTGGTTTATAGAGGAATAGTTAGTTGTTTTTTTAAAGTTTGCCTTTGTGTGTTTTTTTTTTCCTCCTCTGTGTTCACTGGCCTGTCTCACAGGCGGTGCAGAGTGACTATGGTGTCCAGCAGTGTCCTTGTCGCCCCTACAGTCTCAGGGCCCTGCCTCCCCTGCAAACTCCTGCAGCTGAGGACTGTGTGCATGGGCTCCAGCAGCCCCCTCCACCTCTGCCGCCGAGGATGCCTCCGAGCGCCGCCGTCCCCTGATGGCACGAGGCCCCGGGCCCGTGTCGGAGCCAGGGCTCAGCAGGGCCAGCGGGGCATCGAGGAGCCCTGGCTCTCGCACCCGAGGTTTTCGGCCTCGGCGAGAGGGGATGCCGTTGCAGCCGTCCTTCTTGAGGTGGCGGTGCAGGTGATCCGAGCGCACGAAAGTCTTAAAGCAGCTTGAGCACTGATAGGGGCGCAGGCCGGTGTGTACGCGCATGTGGTTCTTCAGGTCGTAGTTATGAGCAAAGGCAGCTCCACATTGCGTACATAGGTAAGGCTTCTCTCCTGTATGCTTCCGCATATGAACCTTGAGCTTGTCCTGCCTGGAAGAAAGAAAAATAAACAAAATCACAAACAGAATACATAGACAACAAGACTGAAAACCAAGTACATGGCTGAACTGTTTATGGTCAGTCTCTGAATTTGTGGCAGAATTGTCATACAAATAGTTGTCATGTCTATAATGGTAAATTCAGCGTTACATGTCCACCAGGCCTTTGGAGGACGCTAGAGGACGCGCTGCTCCCATCAACTGGCCGTTCAAGCAATGACATACCCTATTGTTGAATGAAGAAGTAAGAAGCAAAGAGATGAAAGCAAAGAGACAAAACCAAAGAACGTATATTGCCAAGAAGTGAAAGTCAGTTATTTGTTTCATTGCAACATCAGCATCCAGCAGCAAAGCTGTTTCCGCCATTTTGGACTTTAGAAAGCTACTACCAGACGCTAGTAAAACATCAGCCTAAAAAGTGCCGTACAAAAGTAAAACAAAAGGATCAGCTCTGACCTACAGTATCTGAGTACACTCAGGTTTTCTTTTCAGCCTCAATTACAAATCAGGCAATGTAATGTCATGTACAAATATATAATTAACTCAAAATACATTATTAATTCTCATACAGCGGTAAGCTTAATATGCTTTGGATGGTTTTATTTCCTCTCATACAGCCGTCTTTTGGATCTCTTCCAGTGGGATTATTCTGTGAGGGCAGCCAGGCCAACTGAGGAGAAGCCATAAACTTTACATCTTTATCTGTGTAATTGCACATAAGAGCGCAACTGTGGAGAAAGCTCAACATTCACTGTGTCAGTTGGCACTTTTATGATTTCTGTTAACTTTTCTGTGAGGACGGCACCGTAACAATTGACAGATTACAAAAAAAAAGTGTTTTGTGAATAGAAAATGAGGACTTCAATGTCCTCGGCAGCTGAGAACTAAACGTTTATCACTGAGCAGTAGTAAAATATAGATGAGTCTGTAAATTTTGCAGTCTAGATTTATTCCCATGAGCCGTAATTTGATAGAATTGTATATAAGAGCAGTTGTCACTTCTCAGAATATCAAATAGCTCATA
This sequence comes from Pterois miles, assembly GCA_947000775.1. NCBI lineage: Eukaryota > Metazoa > Chordata > Actinopteri > Perciformes > Scorpaenidae > Pterois > Pterois miles. The sequence goes on from CAMQGK010000171.1 coordinate 16,596,853, forward strand.
TAGAAAACTTCCTTTCCAAATACAACAATTAAACTCTGGTCAAAACAAAACCGAACTATGACTTGACTTGACTGACTCTAAATCTAACGTCATGTCATTACATCCTGGAACATTTTTTACTCTGCACTGACGGTACTGTACACCGCTGCCCACTGAACTTTATCAGCTGCCTTAGCCTTCATCTGACTCTTGTCCCTCCCTCCCCCCTTTAGCCCTCACTATCTCTCTAGTTCCCGAGCTCTTTAATCATCTAACCCTTCTGCACTTGGGGCAGAGGGCTCCTAAACAAACAAGCGGAGTTAAGACAACTCTATTTGGACGCATATACACGCACATGCCATGTAAGTGGATTAGTTGTCATACAAGCAAACAAATAAGCCCACTGCAACAACCCTTACCAGTCTGTGCTCTAAACATAAAACATGTACATTAGTGAGGAGAAACATGCGTGCACACACACACACACACACAAGCTGAAGCCTTGGAAAAAAGTGGCACACTGACAGAGGTGAATTATTTAAAGGACAGGAGTGATTTATTACCGTGCGAGGCACACTCTTAACCCTGATCAAACAGGATTAAGATTACAATACCCCCTTCCCACTGCCGGTCGAATTTAGCTAGAAGGCAAATTCAGATTGGTCTTCCCTACCTGCCATGCCAGCAGAGGTTCTGGGTATTTCTAGCCTACTGCATCTATTTCCAGCACAAGTCCACTGATTAATTAATTAAAGGAATGATTTCAAGGAAAGGGCAGGACTCCTAAATACAGGGAAACCATGTGCACTCAAGTCCGCTGCTGTAGAGCGGCCACATTTATCTGAGCAGCACATGGCAGATTTCATTAGAGAGGTAAAAGAGTGACAGAAGAGAGAGAGAGAGAGAGAGAGAGAGAGAGAGAGAGAGAGAGAGAGAGAGAGAGAGAGAGAGAGAGAGAGAGAGAGAGAGAGAGAGAGAGAGGAGGGGAGGTGGTGTAACTACTCTGCCACAGGCAATAATCAACATAACCAGAGATCAAAAGTTCAAATTACTGCACTGGAGCACATAGAGCACCATCCAGGGCCTGTAATCCCCCTCTGTATCAGAACACAGCACTTTATAGCAGCCCTCCACTAGATAACATTGCCATGGCACAGCCTTCTTTTATAGGACCCCTATGTTAAACTTCTAGGACTTTGTTATGAAGGTTGTCACAATAAAACCAACCTTTATAACCTTTATAATCTGACCCCCTCTCTCAGAGCTATTCTACATGCCGTTTAGGGATACGCAGTCCATGATGAAGGTAAACATTTAGAATCACAAACTGACTCCTTAATGCAAAGCTAAGTTGGTTAGTGCTAATACTCCTGGCTTTGTGGTGCTTCCCACTGCTGTGCGATTTGTCCACAGTGCCAAGTCCAAGACAGTTAGTGCATGTGACACAGGGTAGTCACTTCATTAATTGGGCTTACCTGGTAAAGCGCACTTTGCAGATGGCGCATTCATAAGGTTTCTCTCCCGTGTGTGTTCGGATGTGGCGGGGTAGCTTGCCTGCTCCTTGAATGACCTTGGAGCATATGGGGCATTTCTGGAAGGCCTTAGAGCGCATCTTCCTCTCGCCGCCGCCGCCTCCTCCTCCTCCTCCTCCTCCACCCCCGCTGCCTCTCTCTCCCACCCCCCTCTCTCCTCCTCCTCCTCTGTCTTGGCCTGTTCTGCCCCGTGATAACCAGAGCGGCGGCACTCCCTGTGTCACGGCAGCAGAAGCTGGATCCTCATGCTGCGTGCTATTAAAATAATTCAAGTAAAATTCCATGTCGGGGTCATCCCCATCTCCCTGTTCCTCCCCGGTTGTTGCACGCTCCTTCTGCCTCTCGATGGAGTCCATCATCTGCTGCAGGAGGGCACTGGCTGAACCCCTCTCCCTCGCCATCGCCTCCCTGCTTCCATCCTCCACCTCTGTATCCTGCCCCAGCCTGGATTCAGGGGGGAGGTAGAAGTGCCCATTTTGGGATGGAGGATAGTAAGATGAGCCCAGACTCGCTCCGTTCCCATGCACCGCCTCCCCGTCCTCATCTTCCTCTTCGTCCTCATCCTCTTCCTCTGGCTCCTGTGTGGGGGCCTGGGCCAAGGCGAGGGCCAGGGGGGAGTAGTACTCACCGGGGCCAGCGGGAGCCCCGTTGCTGGGGGCCCCTCCGTTGCCGTGGTTAAAGTGCAGGTGCGTGGGCAGGTCCCTGAGCTCTGGCGTGCTGCAGCTGCTGCTCCAGTGCGGCCCTCTCTGGAAGTACTCCAGGTACTCCCGGGCCCGCACCCGGTTCCCCTGCTCCCTGCCTCCTCTGCCCTTCCCCTTCCCCTCCTCATCTTCATCTTCATCTCTTCGCTCACTGCCCGCCTAGTGAAACATGACGGGGAACAAAAACAGTGAGTGTAGGAGAAATTTAAAGTCACTGAATGTTTGCACAGAAAAAGAAAAGCGAAGACAAGGAGAAAGAGACACACAGAAGTACATTAGTAATATAGACAAGAAAAACTATATAAAAACAACATCCTAAAGCACATCAGCTAAGGTGAAGGCTGATGAGAAAGGCCTAAAGGCCTATCAGCATAGGCAGATCACTCCCTGGGTATCCTGAATACACACCCAGGGGTTCATTATGAGCACATGCATGTGCATATCACAGCTACTCTTGATCATGTTGAAGTGTAGCTGTGATGTGCTGTGTCTATAGTTGGCAAAATAGCACGCTGTCCTTCCACACACGCTATTCAGAATGAGTAAGTGTTGAACTCAAAGGCTGTGGGCGTGTGTGAGATACACTGATAAAGGCCATGATGTAAGCTTGACTATGCACACCATTTAATGAAGGTGATGGTATAAAGACCGGCATGTTAAGGACCCGACACACCAAGCTGACGGTCGGACAATTTAGGGTCGTCTGTCAGTCTAGTTTTTTTGTTGTGTCCCGCACCATCGGCTCTAGTCTGCCTGTGTTGGAGGTTTTTTGGCCGATTTAGCATCTTCAATCAGCGGTGGAATCCATCAGTAAGAGAAATCACTCTGACTGACTGTTCAGCTTATGCGAATCAGAGCATGAGAAGAGAAACGGAAGTGAGGAAAACAATCAAACAGCTAAAGTAAAGAGGAAAACACAGAAGGCTCTTCTCATTTTTTTATCTTCATCTCATCTGATCATTCCAATATACGGATTGATGGATATTTTCAGGATGAAATGGCCATCTGGAATGAAGCTATGTGGTGAGCGAGAGTGGTGTGAAAATGGTCAACAAATGCCACTTTGATTCATGTACGTATCATTACAACGACTTGAATATCCGCCATCCTCTGGCTTCGGTTTCCCTTTTTGAATGACAAATACAAACAACTGCCGCTTGCTAGTGTGGAGAGCATACATGCTAAATGACCGTCAACTGTAGTTTTGCAGCGTGTTCCAATGCAACTTGTCGGCCAAGACATAATTGATGTGAGGTGACGCAATAGTCGGCCTTCATCGCCAGTAGTTCTTTCATGTTGGCTTTGTGTGTCTGGGCCTTTAGATGTCTGTTAGGGGTGAGTCTTTCGGAGTTTGTAGCAGGCTCTTAAAGCTAGATTAAAGATACTAATATAATGTGAAACTACAAAACCTAAGGATTTGATTGGTACCAACCATGACATGTTAGCTTGTTGGGAAGAATGCTAAATAATGCTCTGAAGTTGGGCTACATTTTGATGAGGAAAATCTGGCATGGACATTTTCAAAGGGGTCCCATGACCTCTGACCTTAAGATATGTAAATGAAAACTAAGAGATGAACGAAATAAAAAATGTTTTGATAAAACAGATGGTGACAAACTGCAGAATTTGCAGTTGAAAAAGGTAATAAATCGCAATTTCTCTTATCTCAGCATATTGCAAAATGTTTAAAATTGTAATGATATTGTATAGTGAAAAGTATTGGGATAATATGTGACTTTAACACGTCACTTCTAGTTCTATATTGGTCTTATACCGGCGGGGAGAGCACTTTGGTGTCCAGCAGGTGTGTACAGACGTCCTGGACAGGTGGGATTTCCAGGAGGCGTGCAGCAGCAAGGATGTCGGCCACACTGCTGTGACTAACTGTCAATGTAGCTGTGTAGGCAAAGTCCAGCAACGCTCCCAGAGCCTCTGCCGCCACAAAGTCGATGTTGTAGATGTTCTGTTGGTCGGCGGCGGCCCCTGAAGTGAAGAGCTTGTGGAAGTAGGAGCTGCAAGATGCCAGGACGGAGCGGTGAGCCGGGAACTCCCGGTCCTCGGTAACCAGGAGCACATCGCACAGCAGGCCACTGAGCCGCTGCTTGTTCAGGCTGCCCAGGATATCTGCGCTGTGTTCAGGGAATGGGATCCCCACGGGGCCTTCTTCTGCCTCTCCCGCCCCTCCTCTCCCTCCTCCACCGCCGCTGCTTGCTGTCCCCCTGAGCCGCCTTCCACCCCTCCCGCCGGCTCCTGACGACATCTTCCACCAGCCTGCCGCCGAGCCGCCTAGCACAGCCCCCACCCGTGTATCCGTCCTGCCGTCTGTCCGTCTGCCTGTCTGAGGGGAGACGAGTTGGATAAAGGGATGGGATGGAGGGGGAAGACAAAGAGGAAATAATAGATCAGTTCATGACACTCTTTATGTGGATAAAGACAGAGAGAGGGATATTGATTAATTGATTCACCACAGTCAGGAATATACACTGGAATGCTTCAGAACGCAGCCCAGTACACACAAATACAGACCACAGAAATACAGTCTCCAACTATACTAGAGTACATAACCCACTTATACAGTCTTGGTATCCTGGTCTTAAGATCCTACAGGTCCTACCCTCTCCTCATATCAAGTCAAGTCATGTCAGTATTATTTGTATGACCCAAAATCACAAATTTGTCTCAGGGAGCTTTGCAGCCTGTACAGGATACAACAACCTCTGTCCTTTACAGTGCAACCTTCTCATCGGATGAGGAAAAACTCCTCCCAAAAAAACACTTTAACAGGAAAAAAATGGAAGAAACCTCAGGAAGAGCAATAGGGAAGGGATCTCCCCTCCAGGATGGACAGATGTGCAATAAAATTTGTGTGCACAGAGTAACAACATAATGAAAATACAACATAGACAATCCAAACGATAAAAACTAATGCATGTAAAGTGTGTCATATAAGTCATACTCTATAGATCTAAACAAGGAGTCCTTCTGATAATGCATATGAAGAGGGAGGTGAGAGTAGGTAGGAGTCCTACTGTAAGAACCACAGTACAGGCTGGTCTCATACACTGTTCACAGCTATATCTACAAAAAGTGATGCACTGTAATTCCTGTATATCCCACAAAATTAATTTGTGTGTAATTCACATAATCGTATGTGTAATGTATGTATGTTTTATGTGTATGCTGTGTGTAATTCACATAATCATAGTGAGGCGGTCGGGTGGATAGGTGGGTGAAAAAATGCCAGACTTTCACCCAGGAGATCGGCTTTCGTGTCCTGTGTGAAACCAGAAATCAACGCTGATGTATTTGTTATGTAACTTCAGTGCTCAAGTAAGCCAAACCACGATATTTTCCTAAACTTAACGAAATAGTTTTGTTGCCTAATCCTAACCAAGTCGATCATTTCCTAAGCCTAACCAGTGTCCGAAATTAACTTTTTGACTCACTGACCATGGGAAGTGGTCGACCGACCACCGACCAAGCATATTTTACCAGCTGAAATTATATATTGTCTTTTTGTGTCACATATACATTTGTTTGACTACATTTCATTAAGTTAAGCTATTTTTGTTGAATACAAAACTAGGATAACTGAATCAATCATTAATTTGGATGTTTGTTTTGATTTTGATGTTAACAAGCAAGTTAAATTTACTTTTTATGTGTAAAATGTAACATTTGGTCAAAATACAAGATTTTGCATAGGGCCCCCAATAAGCTAGAACTGGCCCTCTTCTCCAGAAACGACAGCAGGCGGAGGGACGAACTCACGAAGCACGATATACATCTGACTACGCTGTCACGGGGCTATAATAACATACAGCAGGTAGACAAAATGCATACATACTGTACAGACGCTAAAGTATCTTAGCAAAATCTGGGTCGTATCAGGTTGCATGCCCGCTAGTATTGTTATCAGCTGTAAAACAGGTCTTGGAGTTGATAGATGAGCTTTCAAAGCAAAGCAAAAGATGTCAAACACAACTCAGAAAAAAAAAGACTGCAGCATGATTTACTATGTCAAAAGTCATAAAAGTCTTTAAAATCATGGCAACATCTGGCAAACAGACAAACTGCAATGACAATGAGACACTGCTTTAACAAGTTGGAACTGCTGTTGATATAATTTTTCTCGATCTGATATAATCTATGCTTACGACCTTCGTCCAAGTAAACTGTGTGCTGACTTTTTCAGTCTCTAAGTAAACTTGAAAATGATTCACTCTAACCAATCATCTTTATTCATCAGTATCTAGGTAATGCAAAAACTTCTCTACTGATTTCTCACATCAACATGTTGACAGTTTCATGGAAATGTGTATTTATCCCCAAGCCATCCATATCAAAATCCTTCACCGTGTATTCCTCATAGTCAAAAAGGACTAATTAAAGTTGAGACGTTTAATCGTTTTTGCGCTCTATGAGTGCCTGACCTGAAACTGAACTTCACACTAAAGGCTTTGCCACATATGTTGAATGCTGGAAAACATTTTTTGTAAGGAACAGCTCACATAATATAGTAGCAAAAACAGCTAATTCAAATATTTCACTGAACTCAAGAGCCTTGAACGAGTGTCCCAACTAACGGGAAAGAGGCCACACAATAGCACCGCAGTGCTGCATATCACAACTGGTTGGAACTGATTTTAAAGCAAGTCTACTGGCATGACAGGTGTATTTGCAGATTTACTAGAACAGCACAAGTAAATGAGTTTCTGGTGGCGCTGAATAAATAGTGGATCGCAAAAATTTTGAATGCATTTGACCAGACATTGTGCCTGCTAAAACAGCATGAGTGGTTAAATGAAGATGTTAATGTGAGGCTGTCAAAGTTCATGTGATAACAACGCAAATTTGTTTTTAGACCACTGATTTCTTTTACACATTAACGCAACTTGCAATTTTAAGGTTGTAGCTGGCTCAGTTTTAAAGCTAGAGTGAAGATACTGGTATGATATGAAACCAGAAAACCTAATAAATCCACTGGTATCAACCATGTCATTCTCGCTTGCAGCGAAGGAGGTTAAATAACGCTAAAAATTTCCGCTAAATTTTGGTGAGGAAAAAAATGGCATGGCCATTTTCAAAGGGGTCCCTTGACCTCTGACCTCAAAATATGTGAATGAAAATGGGTTCTCTGGGTACCCACCAGTCTCCCCTTTACAGACATGCCCACTTTATGATAATAATCTCATGTAGTTTGGGGCAAGTCATAGTCAAGTCAGCACACCGACAGCTGTTTTTCCCTGTAGAGATACTCCGATACTATTTTTCCTTTTAACGGTTTGATTCGTCACCTGACAAACTACCTGCGATCAGTTCTTCTTCACTGCTCTAAAACAGTAGTTGCCAGTGGTAGCCATGATACATCCAGAGCAACAGCACAGTAAAGGCTACTGAACTGATTTCCGGTTAAACAATTTGATTTTTCTGGGTCAATAAATTACGGCATCGGATTGGTGTATAGACTACATACTGACTGATACCCAACACCAAATTCTGGACAATATTAGACTAGGCTTGGCACTGTTGTTGTGTTACAGAAATAAAACCCATTTAGTTCATTTTCGCGCATTAGTGCCATGTTATCAATACATAGCCGGACAACGGATGCTACAAACTGAAAGTGTCTGCGGCTCAGAGCAGAGTAACATGAGTCTGATTTCACTTCACACACGGGATGAGCGAAAGTTGACAGACAAGACAATGGCGGAAGATTTGGTGTCAAAACGAAAAGCAAAATCGCCAATTTTGCGATTCATTTCCTCACCCGGACATCCCTATATCGGACACATTTCCAATACTGGTAGCGGTACAATTCTAGCTCCATATTATGATTTGAGAATATGTTTTTATGCTAAATGTAGTACCTATGAGGGTTTCTGGATAATATTTGTCATTGCTTTGTGTTGTTAATTGATTACATTTGAATAAAGCAGCATATTTGTCCACTCCAATGTTGGTAAGAGTATTAAAAACTTGACAAATCTCCCTTTATGATACATTTTGAACAGATAAAATATGTGTAATTAATTTGTGATTGATCGCAACAACTGTGAACAATCATGCGATTAAATATTTTAATCAATCGACAGCCCTGGTTTATGTGCTATACATGTGTGTGTGAAGGTGGCTGTTTCCTTGTATATACACGCCTACATCAATCAACGGTGTGTATGCGCATGCAAGTAAGAGGTCGTGGAGGACAGATAGGCAGAGGGCAGCGGGGATCAGAGTGCATGCTGGGAGCTGGACTGTGCAGCTTGTGTCAGTCAAGAGCTGGGGGGAGGGAGGGGGACCGCCAGAGCAGACCCTGTGGAAAAACTCCACACAGGAGGAGGAAGAGGACATGCAACAAGCTGCGAGGGAACAGTATTAAAAAGGGAGGTTGTCAATCCGGTCTGAGCTGGTTACCCCACCCTGTACTGTGTGCCAAGTTTCAGGAAAGGCTGTCCCCTCGCTCACGTGTGGGGGGGAGATTAAAATGATCGACTGAAGCCTGCGCAGCAGGAGGGGGGTTTCAGCACAACAAGCCATCCTCGATTTCTCTATTAACACATTCACACAAATACAGTATCATCACTGAGACATCAATAACGCACATAAACACACATACAGGAGTTCACCCTGTCCAACCCCCCCCCCCCAGTCATACCCAGCAGGGGGTGAGGCCGGGGGGGGCGGCGGGTGGTGGAGGATCCATCGAGTGGGTTGTTCTTGACAAGAGCGAGGCATTCAAATGACGTTCCTTCAGATCAGCCCTGCTGGTATGTTTGTACGCTACACCCTACAACCAAACCTGCCTAACCTGGCTGCCTCTCCTCTTTCCTTCCTGGGTTTTCTCTCCTGTGTTCTGTTCTACCACATAAAAAGCAACGCCTATCTCCACACCTTGAGATCTGGCAACATGTCAGCTCTGGCTACAGGTGAGCGTCAGCTAAATCCTTTAAAAAACGTCTTCTATAGGGACGGAGGCAGGTGAAGAGAGCACCAGACGTTTATTCAAACTTATCATGATCCTCTAAATGGGTTAATGACATTTTATTTAGGCAAACATTGTGATAAAGTTGTGATAAGTTTGTTCACTCAAATAACACAGGCCATATCTTTAGGCTGGGATATCTCCTCAATATTAGTTTGTGATTTTTGTTTACTTTTTTAGCATTTTACCTTGGGGAAAAAAGTATATATAGAGACTTATAGAGACATAAAGAAAAAAATGTTTCAGCATGTATGCTGATGTCAAATATATCATCGTCAGGAATTTATAAGATGCTTTCCAGCAACCTAAAAATCAAAGAATAAAAACAACCCCTTTACAAATTAGTGGTATTTTCTTTTAAATTTAAAAAGGGGCATGTAATGTTTTATACTTCTGGTGAATATAATCCAATCAATAAGTCTGTGAATGTTCTCATTCATCCAGGTCATATTCATTCTGACAACAATTGAATCGAAGGCAACTGGACTTAGAATCTAAGTCCAGTTGCCTTTGATTCAATTGTTGTCAGAAGGAAAAATAAAAAATCCAATCAATCTTATTTCTATATTTGTATTTTGTACATACAGTTCCGTTATTCCCACCTTATTTTAAAAACCGGATGTAGTGACATGTATACTTCTCACCAAGTCTGTCTCAAGCTCTCCCGTCAGCTCCATCCTCTTTATACACCCATGCTCAGCTCCATCGGGGCAGTTTGCTCTACAGTTGTAGGCTGGCTGAGTTAGCATGCAGCTTTAGCTATGATGTCTAGCTCTGTTTTTCTTGGTAATATGTGAAACTCAAAGTGTTTCCATACTTTACTGTATGTATAGTGTTTACCACTTTGGATTTAAAACGTGAGGGTGCCAGTCATATCCACGTCGACCTTCTGTTGTTTTCTGTTTTCTCATTTTGGCTCGCTGTGGTTTGTTTTGTTTTTTTTGATGGATAGCATGTCATGTTACTCATACTACAACAATAAAAACTTCCTTCTACTGCCGCATAGACTCAAATGAAGCAGATATATTGATTCTGGTATTAATAAATCAAATTCAAAATTGTAAAAAATTGCACTAAATATGTAATTTTTCTCGTACCACATCATGTTAGGCTTTTTCTTATTAATGGTAAAATGTTTAATGGCTCCGCTGTTTCTTGCTCCTTACTGTACGTCTCCCTTAACTCAATTAGGCTTTAATAGGCCGTTGACCACAAAGCCTCTGCAAACACCGCCAACCTCTTTCACAAAGCTCTGATGGAAACGGACAGTCAAATATGGGATGAGCAAATTTTATAATCCAAGACCTCATCTGAATATGCTGACGGGAGGGAGACGAGCGCAAATACAGAGACGGCACAGAAGGGGGAGAGAGAGAGAGAGAGAGAGAGAGAGAGAGAGAGAGAGAGAGATGAGATGGAAGAAAGAGCAAGACAAAGGGCAACCGCATGGCTACTGGTCACGTCCTTCACAGGTGGAAATAGATCTCTGCGAGCCCATCCAGACCTGAGCCAACCTTCCTCATAGAACACAGACACAGCAGCACCTGCACTAGACCTGGCTTTGCTGCAACTTGCGTAGCGCTTTATCCCCCGTTCATATAGCTGACCCTGGGTCACGGCTTTGTGGGGTAAGACGCTGAGCTGAGAGGAGATAAAACACAGTAACACAAACACACACACACACACGCACAAATGCAGTTCAGTGCCAGCGAATGCATGGAGGGACTATTCTGCATGCAGCAGCCACCTGTCCCCGGATAACCCCGCAAAGAGCACTGAGACAGAGGAAACAGTGCAACAAACCTGATCCCGACACCTCCTCATGGCTTGAAACATTCCTTATCACTAATTCATGCCTGTGGGTGACAAGGCCCACAACCCGGCACAAAGCAGCGCAGCAGCTGTCCGGGTCCCTGGTGTTCAACTTCCAGGGAAGGGCCTCATCTCAATGCCCACTCAGAGAGCACCCAGGCCTGCTTTGCAAGTCAAACAACTGCTTCAATCAGCCCATCCCATCCCCGCCCTCATCACCTGCATGCCATCCGTAACGTCCCTCTACCCCTTCCCAAATATCTACATGCAAGGGCAGATATCAAAATTACACTTCAGGGACGAATCAACGGTCTCCTGCAAAGCAGCTTGTTGTTACTTCAGATGACTGTGCTGTGTGTGTGTGTTCTTAATGTTTAAGCCAAGACAGTCACACCCAATTTGTTTGTCATTTCCTGAAAAACTCATTGACATCAGGTTGTCTTAGCGGTTAGTGAACGTGTTTTCATCATGCCTGATGTGTCATTTAAGGACTGCAAAATTTCCATTCTCAAAGTATCTCTGTCTTTTGGCTGACACATACCAGTCATTCCTAAATACAAAAGAACAAACTGTTAACCCTGTGCAACCTCAGATGTTTCTTAGATAGACAAAGATAGGCATACCTTACTGGCATTTTTTTTTTTCATCACATCAGTTACTCCAATGGTTACTGTACTTAATATTTACATTTGGGGGACCTTTTGATTTGACTCTACTGACTTTTTTTTTTAGAGCAAATATCCTCTGTTTGGTCTCCTTTAATTCAGTTAAAACAAGTGATTGGCTCATAAAAATAATGCACAATTCAAAACTACTGAACAGCTGAACTTTAAACCTGCAGTAGACAGAATATTTTTGGCATCACTGGGGAAAGAAATTCCACAATAGCATATTGTAATTCAAGCGTTCTGAGAGAAAACTAGACTTCTGCACCTCCTCTTAGCTCTGGTTTCAGGCTTTAAAAAAATCTAGCCCATGTTAGGAGACTTTGACCAATCACAGGTAATTTAAAAGAGAGAGAGAGAGAGAGAGAGAGAGAGAGAGAGAGAGAGAGAGAGAGAGAGAGAGAGAGAGAGACAGAGAGAGAGAGAGCATTCCTATCGGCTGTTTATTCAATGATGGCAGCTGTCACCATAAAGAGATAAAGTCCCGCTTAATTTGGAAAAATATGTCAACGGCAAGAAATACATATGATGTTTGTCAATTTAAAAGATAATTCTGCAAGTCAAAAAAGTCAGAAACTGTTGAAGAATCAGACTTTAAAAATCAGTAATTAGAAAGATTAAACACTCAAAAGTTGCGTAGTGACGTCTTTCTCTCGCTGAAGCTACGATGCCTGTGAGTTTCGTACTGGGATGAACTCAAACCAGCAACGAGTTTTGCTTGTTATTTCTCTTCCCAACTGATAAAAAGATCAGGAGTAGCTGGATAAAACACATCAGGACACATAATGTTAGTAAAGTTAGCTAGCTAGCTAGTTTTGGTGACGTATGTTGTGCGAGATGAGTGATGTAGTTCAGTGAGCGGTTTCACACAAAACTAAATGATACTATGACAAACTGAGACTTTGTTGACTTGCAAAATTATCTTTTACATTGAAAAGTAAATCATATGTGTGATATAACATATTTTTTCAGAAATAAGAGTCCACAGAGTCCACGGGAAGGGGAGGGACTTCACCTCTCAATCACTCGTAAACTTGGATTAAATGGTCAAACTGGGCAGCACTGATTAAATATGAATATGTTTTCAGAAACATCTTGTAGTTACTGTTTTGCTGGAAAATGAAAAAGTTTGCTCTGACTGGTGGGTGGTACTTGGCATTTCCTCAGCTGATCGCAACATGGCTGCCGGGTCATTTAACAATTAAACAGTAACTACAAGATGTTTCTGAAAATATCTGAGGTGATAAATAGGCATTACAGTGACAGAATATTGATTCTAGTTTGACTGTTTGATTGGAGTGAGTGATTGCTCAGCTGCTCAGAGACGGCAGGCTCCAGCTCAGCTCTGATTGGTTGTTTTCCTCCGGTCTGTGAAATCTTGCAGATGCCATTAGGAGCACCGGAGGACACCGGAGGACACCGGAGGACACCGGAGGACACTGGAGGACACGGAGGAACATGATTTTTTCCAGATTACCTGTCTCATGCACTACTGTCAGGATATAGTGACCATTTAATAAATATAACTTTTTTAAAATCATATTTACGCCAATCTGCCAGCTTTAATATTTCCATTTTGGAAAATCGTTTGATTCAACTCCACTGATGTTTAAAGCAAATATCCTCCCAATGGCCTCTTTTTTTATTCAAAACTTTTAGTTGCAAAAGAGCAATCAGAGCAACCGTAACTGAATCACTGATCCCTTAAACCGTAAATGTTGATGGAGCACAGATGGGCCACCTTTTAGTACTAAAATACGGAGCAGTTGTTCACTTTATAACGCCTTGTGAAGTGTTATTAGCTTACTGCTTTTTACAAGAGAACAATTCAATCAGGTTGCTCACAGTTTTACTCAGATGAAGACTCTATGCATGCAAGTGTACATTAAAGCGCAACAGAAATACAGCAGCAAAGTCAGGACTGAAAAATGTGGACATTAAACAACGTGTTGAAAATTTGGTTAGCCCTTTGCTCTACCTGACTCGTTCTTTATCATTCCACTTTCCTCCCCTGTCCTCATTTCACTGACTATCTCATCTGGCCTCTATGGCAACAAACCTGCCTAGCCCGCCCTGCCGCTGGGGAATCACTTCACTCAGGTCGAGAGGGTTCAAGGTCGGACCAAGATAATGCAAGATAATCGGAATGGGGAGGGGGTGGCAGCTCCTTCGAAGGGTGGATTTTGAGACGAGCCAAGTGACTCACTACTGCCTGTAGTGGAAGGAAACCTGATTGGTATAGGGAGCAGAGCAGGAAGAGGGCAAGCGACTGATAAAACTGAAGCTGCATGGGCTGGTCTAGGCCCTGGCAGCTTTTACTAGAAACTAACCAGGAAGTGCCGCCAAAACACAGACAAAGCCAGTGAAAAGGTAGTGGGCGAGGCAGGGCGTTAAACTCACAAGCTCAATCATAACTCCTGAGCGTTCAGTATGCTGGCCAAGGAATCCGGCTCAGATGTCAATGATAAACTCTCTGTTACCTGGTGTAACCTCTTTTAATAAGAGGGAAGGTAACCACCCACAAGTTGGGCAAAGTTTAATGTGAGGAAGCTAGCAGGGGGTTTTATACCATGTTATAAAGGTCTGTGTTTGCGCTGCCAGATAGCGAGTGGAAAAGTGAAACCTGTAGCTGCTGTTAATCACTGGTGCGAGCTCTCACACGGTTCTAAATTTGTCACTTTATTGTTTTCTTGCTTGTTTGCATCAGTGAGACCAACTGTATATCCACAGGCTAAAAAATAAATAAAAACACACATCGTAATTCAATCCAGTTCGACAGCGGTGAATTACTGCTTTTGAAAAACATTTTTAAAATAGTTTTCACACAATAACAGGAAGGTGGTGATTAAAGGTCGTTTTTTGAGTCTGTAGTTTATGGTGTTGGACTGCATTATACTGTAATACTTTCTCACATTTGCTCCTCCGTATGTAAATTAAGCAGACAAAATATAAGAAACATATTTATAATAACTGGGGCTGTCAATCAATTAAATGTTTAACTTAATTAATCGCATGATTGTCCATAGCTAATTGTGATTAATCACAAAATAATCACATTTTTCTGTTCTGTTCATGTATCTTAAAGGGAGATATGACAAGTAATACTCTTATCAACATGGGAGTGGGCTATTATGCTGCTTTATGCATATGAATATAGTTATTATTGGAATATGTACATAATATGTATTATGGAATATGAGATACCCTCACAGGTACTGCATTTTGCATATAAAATATGCTCTGATCATAACATGGTAAACTGCAGCCCAACAGGCAACAACAGCTGTCAGTGTGCTGACTTGACTATGACTTGATCCAGACTGCATGTGATTATCATAAAGTGGGCATGTCTGTAAAGGGGAGACTCGTGGGTACCCAGAGAACCTATTTACATTCACATATCTTGAGGTCAGAGGTCAAGAGACCCCACTGAATATCACCATGACAGTTTTTCTTCACCAAAATTTAGCGCAAGTTTGGAGCATTATTTAACTTCCTTCGCTACAAGCTAGTATGACATGAATTCGTCTGGATTCTTTAGGCTTTCTAGTTTCATCTGATACCAGTATCTTCACTCTAGCTTTAAAACTGAGCCTGCTACAACCCAAAAACTGCAAGCTGAGTTAACACGTTAAAGAAATTAGTGCCATTAAAGAGAATTTACATTAACGTGTTATTATCATGTTAACTTTCACAGCCCTAATAATAACATAATGCAGTTCAATGTCACTCCACTAAAATGTGCAGCATCAGAAATGACAATTGTGTTGAGACAACAAACAAACAGCTAAAGCAGTATTCTCTGCAAAAAAGTGAGCATTTTAAGTAAGGTAGTATTTCATGCATGGCTTTTGTATAGCATTGTGAAAGAATTTCTGCTTTTGTGGTCAACCAACACAGAAAAAGACAAATGTATCGACATTACCAAATTAACCAATGCATTAACTTCTAGGAGTATAAGAAAATATCAATACACATGAGTATTGCAATATTATGTTTCTCCAAAATGCTGTATTTACCGGGACAATACCTGTAGGCACTGTTACACTTAATTAAAGTGCAACCGATGCAATGTATATAAAACCTCTAGCTGTAGCTAATTTGCAGACTGTGTTGCTGGTTAGGATTTAAAGAAAAAAAAACAAAATACCACATCATTTAACATCTAACCGTTGTCGGGCCTGGCTGCTATCCTATCTTTCAGAGGTTGTAGCTGGCTCAGTATTGAAGCTGAGTGAAGAGTGAAGTTACTGGCATCATATGAAACTAGAAAACCTAAAGAATCCACTGGTACCAACCACGTCATACTAGCATGTCATGAAGGCTACCATGAGTCTCCCCTTTACACACATGCCCACTTTATGATAATCACGTGCAGTCTGGGACAAAAAAAACCTGCAATTTTATACATGCGGTATAAAAGTATTATTTTTGCCTCTTGTAAAATGGTTTATTTCTGGTGTGTTCTTGACGGTTATATGACGGTTTTCCTAAAATGAAATTCCTAAAATGAAATAAAAAAAAAAAAAAATCACAATATATTGCTTTTCTTCTCTGTATCATTAAATGTTATTGTATCGCCAGATTCTTGCTAATAGACAATTTTCTCAACCGATAACCAACCCTTGTTAACGATTATTAACTGGTAACTGACAAGATTAGTGCCTCGCATGCAGCTGCAGTATATGAACACAACAGACAACTGAGTCAACAGTTCACCATCAGGAGAGATACTGTATCAGCAACAATGCTGCGTTCACTGTCCTAAATTCACCATCCGGTAACATTTAGTTTAGTTTAGCTGGTTGTCAGCTGTTTCTGCCCAGATTAACGATAATGATTGTCTGACAAACCGTGTATGTTTGTTCCTCGTTAGCAGCTGCTAGCATTGATGGTGGCTTTGTACCCGCTGTAGCGTAACTTCAACAAGTTTCCGACAGATCGTGTGTGTGGCGGTGGTGAGTGTGGGTTTGTTGGTGGCGTTATAGCTGTGAACGTAGCTGTAGCAGACAGTGTATACAGTTTATTTGTCGTGAATAAATGCTACGAAGCTACAAGCTACAACTCCTCAGCAGGAAGCCAACTTCCTGTATCTGCACCGACTCTCTCTTAAGGTGGACCAGCTTTTCTCCTTAAAGTGACGAGCTGCTAATCTGCATTTTTCTCAGGTTTTGAATTAATAATTAAAATTTCTTGTAATCATTTTAAGTGATATCGTTAATCAGCTAAAATGCTTAATGTTGGTTATACCGTTAATTATTAACATCCTTAATAGACAGCCCTATTCATTTCATAATGTTAGTTTTTGTTGAGTAAAGATTATTACATCAATACTAACTAAAACTATAAACTACAATACTCTTTAGTTTCATGCCAGTTTCATTGTAGTCATGAGTCCTATAACCTAAGACTTTCGAAAGCTGCAGTGTAATAAAACCACATCCACGGTCTGAGTTCCTTTTAGCTTGAGTAACATGCTCTGACACTGCCATGCTGCCAACCAGGAAGTGTAACAAAATCTAACACATGGCTTCAGAAACGGCGCCTCAACCCAACACAGCGTTGTGCTGCTGGACTGGAGCGGGACGGTCGGTCAGCCCGCAGGCCCAACGTGCCCTGGATGCGCCACTTAGTGCATGCGCAAGGGAAGAGGACTTCCTGTGAGTCTGTGACAGGCGTGTAACAGAACCCGCTCTGTTATCAGATGACCAGTCTCTCTCTCTCTCTCTCTCTCTCTCTGTCCCTACTGTCTGACCCTCTCTCTTGCTCTCTCTCTCTCTCTCCCTTCCTCTCATCTGTCGCTCTCATCTCATCATTGCTCCATCTCTGTCTCAGACTCTGCACATCACCCACTTCCCCTTTCCAGTGCTGAGAAGCAGAGCATCGCAGACCCACCCACCCTCCTGTGTCTCGGCGTCCTTCAATGCAGCCCACCCGTCTTCTCTCACTAAATCAACATGGAGATGGCGTCAAATTAGTCAAACATCCCATTCCTGATCAGTGTTTAATATCAACGTATCAATCAATTATACTGCCCTCAACTAATTCATGTTTTCTTTACAGTACACTGAAAATGTAAAAAGCTTCAATTAATGCCAAAAGACATCACCCAAAGTGTGAAAATTCAAGTCTAGCTTCTCCCCCTCCCTGAAAAACATCCCAGCCTCTTCCTCTCCCATTCTAATTTGATCAGGTTGTGTTGGCCTCTCCATAACAAATGTCCCAGAAGAGAACAGAAGAAGCCCCTTTACTCCCCCTAGACTTGAGCACAACAACAGAAAACACAACAGAGAGGGGTCTGTCTATCTGCCTAGCCGGGCTGGAAGCTGTGGTATAACCGAGCAGCTGACCAGGGGAACCAAACATTAGGGGGAAGTGAAGCTACATTCACCAAGGGAGAGACAGATGAAAAGTATTCAAAATGTTTTAACTAGGGCCATTAAAGTCAACGCGATAATAAAGCATGAACACTAATTTATTTTAACACCACTAATTTCATTTATGCATTAATGCAACTTCAATTTTTAGGTTGTGACTGGCTCAGTTTTAAAGCTAGATATTGGCATCATATGAAACTAAACAGGAAACCATTGGTACCAGCCATGTCATACTAGATTGTCATGAAAGAGGCTAAATAATGCTGCAAACTTCCAAAAACTGGTGCGGCTATTTTCAAACGGATCCCTTGACCTCTGACCTCAAGATATGTGAATGAAAATAGGTTCTATGGGTACCCACGAGTCTCCCCTTTACAGACATGCCCACTTTATGATAATCACATGAAGCTTAGGGCAACTCTTAGTGAAGTCATCACACTGACACACTGACAGCTGTTGTTGCCTGTTGGGCTGCAGTTTGCCATGTCATGATTTGAGTTTATTTTTTAGGCTAAATGCATGTTTTGGAGCAGCGAAGAAGAATTGATTTCCAGTTAAAGAAGTTGAGTTTTTTTCTGGGTTAATAAATTATGGTGTCAGATTGGTGTATAGACTGGCCACTGCATTTTGGGCAATGTCAGACAAATTTCTGATACTGGTATTGGTATCAGAACAACTCTAGTTCCCTGTTGGGTTAGAGTTTGCCATGTTATGATTTGAGCATATTTATTATTATTATTTTATGCTAAATGCAGTACCCGTGAGCGTTTCTGGATAATATTTGTCATTGTTTAGTGCTGTTGATTTACAACAATGAATACATATACACATTTGCATAAAGCATGCATATTTGTCCACTCACATGTTGACAAGAGTATTAAATACTTCACAAATCTCCCTTTAAGGTACATCTTAACAGATAAAAAAATGTGTGATTAATTTGAGATTAATCATGACTAACTATGAACAATCAACTTATAGATATAAGAGGTAGAACAGCAGTACAGAAATGATGTTTGGATGTTTGTTTGTTTGGTATGAAGTACAAAAAAACTTTTGATTCCACAATACATCATTTGCCCAGATAAACAAAACTTGGAAAATGTAATGACTGTTACATGTTGTATGCAGCCAACATTTCACTCTAAAATAAAGCCTTAAACTGCCACGGCGACATCACGCAACCTGTCTTCTCAGTCTGCCTGAACCTGCTAGTTTCAGGCCATAGTGGTGTAGGCACAAACATACAGGAATATCAAACTGTATTCAGCCTCACCGCCAAATTGATGGGTGGTGTCTTGGACCTGCCCACAGCCACTGAAGTCCCCTGCAATTCCCCTGGAGTCTATTGTTGGTAACACAGACGCACACGCATGCATGCATGCATGCACACAAGCACACATTCGCACACACAAACACATGGCGTCCTAGTTTAACCTCTTTCTGGAATTTACTTGAACTAACTATACTTTTCCTCCATGGTAGCACCTATGAAGTGAAATAGAGGGTAGCTATTGTACTGCTACTGCAACTAATATTGTCTGTGACATTGAACTGAATTAAAAAAATGTCATCAACCTTGTCTACTGGCGCCTCCTCAGAAGCATTCCAAACACTTTCCCAGCATTTGGGCGTACCGTGCTCTTCTTGTACCCTCTCCGTGCCCACACATTTAAAAAAACGGGTTGAACAAGTATGCAAAGCCAAAAAATATGCATCTGGTTATCGAGCAAGGCAGTCCGGGTTCCTGTGAAGTCTTTAAACCACGAGCCACAAGCAAGCAGGACATGACGGGCGAGATTACAATCTGCTTCTAACAAGATGCTGGTAAGGAAGGGGGGCGAGTGGACTGGGAGAAAAAGATGTCATGAGATTGATCATGGTGTGAAAGAAAATTGAAATTAATCAGCGAGCACGTAAGTTCCCAGTATAGTGCGCAAAGTAACCAGTTTTTTTTTTTTTTTTTATATTTCATGGATTTAACTGAGGCAGCTATCAGTGAAATCCAGTTGTCACAGAATGTGTCACATATTGTTCCCTTCAGCAAGAAGAGGTGTCTGAGGTTTCTCAAATAAACTAGTACTCAACGCCACACCTGCACTCTGCCAGTTATCAGCGCAATCGCCCGCCACAGTATAGCAAACATCTGATGCAGTGGTTTTATTGGAATTACTTTTACACCCCTAAAGAAGCAGCAGCACAGGATGCAACTGTCTTCATCTCTACTAATAATAGCAGCAGTGCCATTTAATCACAGCTGTCGAGAAAAAACATTAAAAGAATATAGAGATGGAAACAACGCTGATGCACGATGAATGCACAAGTTAGCCAGATGTGGATGAAAACTTCACGACAAAAAGTATTTCTCTGAGCTGTGCAGCACCTTACGCTCAGCGCTGACCTATTTGCCATTCCCTCCTTTATCTGCAAGTGGGTCAAGAACTCTGAACTCTATCAAGCCCCATCTCTCTCACTCTCCTTCACACACAACACGCTATGGTATTTATTTCCTCTGCTCGCCTCCCCTCTCAGTCACAGTCTGAAGACACAGTGTGTGTGGATGTCTTTGGAGTGCTTACCAAATAGGCAGAAAATGTTTCCTGGGCCCTATCTGCCTCCCCTGCCTGCCGGCCAGCTCTGCTGCCTCCGTCTCTGGGCAGGGCTAGAGCTTTACCAGACAGGAAACTTGCGAGTGGCCCTAGTCATACAGGCAAGCCCTTGCCTGATCCCACACAAACAGACACCTACCCCCCCCCACACACACACAAACCCCCCCCACCCACCCCCCAAGCACCACCACCACCCTCCGTTTTCAGCCCACAACTCGGCTCCGCATCCCCTGCTCTCATTGGCTTGACAGCTGCTCACTCACCACACCTCCTTGTCGGGATAGGCTGGCAGCTGTTCCCTTTCCTGGATGGCCAAGGGCAAGGCACTCTGGGATATAGAGTTCTGAAACCCCATTCGACCTGCTCTGCAGCCCCTGCTGTGGACTACGAGTCCCAGCTCTCTGTGCCCTCACCACCCCCACTATCTCCAAGCCTGCTCTAACGTAAGCACTCAGGGCTGAATTATACACTACAGTATGTTGCTAGCAGGCTGCCAGGTATTAAAGTACAGACCAGCCATCAAACAGGGCCGAGCTTCGTTTGAAAAAAATAAATAAAAATCTGCCTCAACTGTCAGGGCAGTAACATCAGAGGTGGATTCTTTCATTGGCTCGCACTCGAGTGACATTTCGGACACACTTAAAACTCCTGACCTAAATTATGACTTATTGCAAACAGTCTAATGCCACTACAACATGCCCTGCGCACGCAGCACACAACTTGCCCCGCACTAAGCATTTAAATCGCCACTGTCCCAAAAAGTTGCTTATACCTTGTCCAATACAATTATTTTTGGTTTCTCCTTCCCCTCATTCAGTACCCCCCACCCTCTCTCGAGAGCCCCCTTCCCCCCCACCTCCTCCTCCTCCTCCTCTAAGTGCTTCCACCTGCCTGAAAAGTTAATGCCTTGAACACATCCTATAAACTTTATCTCAAGGTTCCCCAGAGGTAAAGAGCAGTAGAGAGGAAGTACTTTAGGAGGATTAAAAAAAGAGGAACCTTGACTAGGGACTGCGACCCACCTCTCCTCTCCGGCCAACCCCCCCACCCTGCTCTCCTTTCTGTCCCCCTCCCTCATTCCTCTCCTCCTCTGCCCTGCTCCCCTCTGGTCGTCAGGCCCAGGGCAGACAGCGGGGGGATGGCAGGGTGCCTTTTAGCTCACCTGCGATGGCCGTGGTGAAGCTTGTTGTGGGTTAGCTCAGCCCTCTCCTCTCCTCCTCTCCCTCTCACTGTTGTGCAGCTTAAAGCCCCGTATGCGCTAACCAAGCAGCAGCAGATCAACTCAATTCCCTTCCTGGTTTCTGGAGGGCAAAGAGGTCCCTCCCTTTCTCTCTCTCTCTCTCACTCACTCTCACTCCCTCTCTCTTAAAGAAACAGCATTCCCCCTCCGTCTCCTCTCCCACCTCCCTCTGTGAAGTAAAGTGGAAATTTATTTGCGCCAAAAAGTGGACAGTTGTCAAAGTCATAAACTCAATCAGAGACGACACAGATCATTAACCCATGCCTTCCCACTCTCGGTGAATGTCAGCCAACGTTTCCATCTATGGACAGTCAAATATTTGGTTTAAGGGCAAATGAGTTGTCAATTCACCTCATCTCGCACTGCTTCTTTCCCTTTCTATGCGAGTCGCACCCACCCATCCTATTGCCTGAGGTCATGGTGTCCCACCCCAAAAGCAAGCCATGGCACATTCCAGTACATACAGTAGGGGCTGCCAGCAACCCCCTTGATATACTTTCTGGCTTGGACCGATCTCTGTACATAATACCTGCCACGCTCCAACAGGTGAGGCATCAGGGGAGACATCGAAAAACGCCTTATCCAATGTGGGAAATGGCAAGTTCCCATGTGTAAATTTACAGCTATTGCACTTGATGTTGCGCCACTTGCAACCACCCACTCGCACGCCCCCTCAGTGAGTGCAAGCCAGCCATTGTACCACGGAGTGGGATGGAGCACAAGATGTATTCTGATGCTCCATAAATCCTCCCAACACACCTCTGAAAGCACCTTTAAGTCATATATTTCACGAACACACTGTAAAAAAAACATACTTTTCACAATGTTGCTGCCTGTAAACTGTTGCCTTTTGGCTCCAGTCTCACAGGAGCCATGTCTCACAGTGCAGCAGGGCTTGACACTCACTTGGGCTTGACACTCGCTTGGCACTGCACAGATTACCATGCAGGGGAATCAAGGGGCTATTTTGCAGGGAGAGGTAGTGACACACCCTCTGCCTAGAGGGCACTGTTAAGCGCTGTCTCTGTTGAAGCACAGGGGAGTCACACCGTTCAAACTTCAGGAACACACATGAATTGCAGTATTTGGTGCAATCACTTGCTATAATTTGCAGAGCTAAATGAAATGGATGAAGGATGGATAAGTTGCAGCCAAACAGCAGGATACACTGTCACATAAATACACAATATTTACACAAGTTGCCTTCTATTCAGTTTTGGCCTAATTACCCACAGTCAAAGTATGTTGTGCCCATGGCTTAGATGATGTCAGACATTTTTATGGCAGTGTCGTATTTCAGTCCAATATAAACTGGTCCTCTCCAAGTACAGACACCCCACATCAAATCTGTGTTTGTCATTATTGTCTGAATGATGTTTCGATTAAAACTAGCCAAAAAAGTAGAGTTAACTGTTAACAAGAATCCCCAAATTCAGATCTACTACTAACAAAGTTAGAAGTTAACATTAGGCTACATGTAAAAATGCACCTGCAGCTGTAGGCCTACACTTCAGGGGTCAGTAGGAAACAGATAATACTCACTGCATGAGTTGGTTATAATGTTGAGTTTAAGGTTCAGTTAATAGATTTTTTGTAGGTCTTTCTTCATCAACCCCTAACATCAATAAGCTAGCTAACCTTGGTCATAGAGTTAGCTGTTCAATGCTAAACTAAGATGGCCCTAAAGCAAAAAAAAAAAGTTTTAAAAATTAATTAGTTTACTGAAAGTTAGCCAACTGGCACAATTAAACATAGGTATTGTTGCTATGGGCACACTGATGCTGATGTGATTTTTGGTGCCTTCAAATGGGGTTGTGCTTACTGTGTTTACAAGTTGGGTCCATCTGCACGCCCCCCTCATGTCGTATTCACAACCTTGTAAGTGGAAAATGTCTGAAAGCTCAGAGTTCACGACTCGTGACGTGTTTGTTGGTGTTGTGATAAATGGTGGAGCCCATGGAAGCAAATTTACTATCTTATTTTACGCCAGATTGTAATTTTAGTCATATATTGTTTTTCTTTGTAATTTTATAATATGTCTGAGGAAAATGTTGATATTCTCAACAACCTTATCTTTCTCCTCTGTCCTTGTGCCTTTCCATTTCCTTCATTATGTTACCCACTTGCTAGCTTGCTAAATTGTTAGCCTCTGTGGCTTCTAGACTCGGACAGTAACGTTAATATTGCTGTTGCTCAGCAGCGGTATTCTCATGATTTAAACACTTGAACGCAAAGTATATGGTGTACATGACTTCCCATGTTGTAAACACAAGTTCACAGGTTTCATTTTAAGGCACCATACGTATGGTACTATTTTAGAGGATAGTTGGAAAAGATCTAAGTCATACAGTTATGTATGAGAGCATACTTTAGGTGGATTATGAGACAATGCACTCCTGAGCACAGCTAAAGGCCCCATCAACTCAACATCATAGAAGCAAGACATAGTTTTGTTGTTTTGTGTCCCTTTTTAGTCATTACAGATCTCTCTGAGTTATGGCTTTGTGTCCATTTTACATCTCTTTACATCTCTTTGTGGCTGTTTTGTGTCTCTTTGTAATATTTATTCACTTGCTTTGTAGCTATGTTGTGTTTTTGTAGTAGTTGCAGGCTGTGTTTTTTTAGATTTAGACCTTCAGTGCTATCCTCCCGCAATTAAACTGCCTTCATATATATAACCTCACCATGACACTAGGTCTATAGGCCACTGTGTACCCAGCAATAATCAGCCCACAGTGCAAAAGTAGTTGAAAAAAGATAAATGTAATAAAACAAAATTCATAACATGTTTTTATCCAACAAAATGTCCAGCTTCAATACATATTTGTTGGCATTTACCCTTTCAAAACCAATATTTTCACTGCAGCCAAAAACTGCTCTATTGCTTGCTGCACAATACCAGGACTGTGTATTATAATATGGCATATGTGCCTTGAACACATTCTGCGGTTTCTCTGCAAATATACAACCACCATGCAAGCAAAACTACCATATAACACAAATAACACAATCAGGAGTCAACAGGCTCCCCCGTAGATTCCAGCCAAGCTGCTGGGCAAAAAGCACACAAGCCAAAACGCACACAAAAAGCCACTGAATCTGAACATCATTTACACCAGCTGCAATAATCAAAATTAAGTAATAATCTGTTGCTATCAATGACACTATAAAGATTCAATAAACTTACCAAAGCTGCTCATCATTTCATTACAAAGTCCATCCACCTTTCTTTCTGTAAAAAGTTCAATGTAAAAAAACGGCTTTGCCAGTAACGGAAATCCGTCATCAAATCCGTACATTAAAAATACAAGAGCGAAGTAAATGTTTAAACACATAAACTAAAGCACTACATGTAACTAAAAGTCCCTGAAGACATATATAAATTTTAGAACTTGAACTTGAATGAATGCAAAATTACCTGCTAGCTAGCTAGTTTTACGTTAGTTAGCTGCTAACTGGCTAATCACATCAGATCCGCTCTTCTTCTTCTTCTTCTTCTTCTTCTTCTTCTTCTTCACGGCATTTAGCAGACTAGACGCTGCAATGGCGTCTACTGATTATTAAATAATCCATTATGTAATCCAATACTGTGCAGATACTCTACTAGTTTCTTCGTTTTAGTCTAGTTATCCAGTATAAATCGATCCGTTCATATCGTTCAGCTGGGCGAGAAGGCTCCGGCGTGTAAATGAACACGCCCAATATGACAAACTCGAAATTTGATTGGTTAAAGAATACAACAACCCGGAAACAACACAGGGGGGAAATCTGATTGGCTAAAAGCTCCAATTATATGAGCTGCACCGGAAGCGGCATAGAGTACCAAATAAAATATTATAAATTACGTAAATTACATAATATATTAATATTAATAATGATGTTAATAACTATGCTAATGCTAATAATAACAACAATAATAACAATAATAATAGTAATAATAAACTATACAATATACTAATTATGTATATAATATATATAATATATATTATATATTATATATATAAATATATATATTATATATATATATATATATATATATATATATATATATATATATATATATATATATATATATATATATATATACATCTGTTTTTTTTCTTGTTGACATTTCCTCTATTCATAGTCATAAGCAGCTGTTTTGTCTTTGTAGTTGTTCTGGTCTGTTTGCAGTCTTTTTGTGTCACTTTGTAGTCTTTTTATGTTTCTCTGTGGTCATTTTGAGTCTCTTCCTGGTTGGTATGTGTCTCTTCAAGTGACATTTTGTAGGTGAAGGCCAGGGGACCCCCTGTCACTGTGGGCCCCTGGGCCTGTCCCCATCAGGCCTGTTCAGTAATCCATCTACGTACTGTATGAGAGTGAGTGTGAATGTTAAAATATCCAGACTAAATACACATTATAACCAGAGGTCCAGTTGCCCATGCAAAAAAAATTTTTTTATAAATTTGATTTCTCAGCATGCTGTTAAAAACTTCACACTAAAGAATAAAGTTATGGTGGGTAAATTATTTATTCTTATTTTATTGCATTGGCTCAAAATTAACCCAATTTAAATGACTCAAAAAGGGCTGGAACAATACCAAGGACATGACCTCAGCGTTGTCAGTGTAGTTATGGCCCTGACAACAAGCATGTCATTCTGAATGAAGTAAAACATTACAGAAATATTCACTAAAAAATAAGGAGTCTGCAATGGTGTAACTGGAATACATCTTGTGTCTTCATGTCTTCATTGTTGTTGTGGCTACGGTTAATATTGTTTCGTTGAAAGGGGATACATTTATTAGTGTGGTACAATTTGTAGTACGGTAAGTCTATTGGAGACATACTGTAGATAGATAAGCAGATAACAATGGCTGTCATAAATAACAACTTACAGTACATTCACAAATAAGTTTTATTTTAATCTTTTTACACATTAGAACCATATCAACACATTTTTATATTATAATAAAATGACTCTTCACCCTTGTCATTTACATAAATCAAAAATTTGTATATTAAGACTGCAAAATAGTACTCCTGTAATTTTTGTATATAGCTTTGTACACATACAAGTGACAATGCATTCATTTTCCTCTGAACAAATGCACATTTTTTGGAGGGGGAATAAGAAAGGGCAGCCATAAGCAGAGAGAATACAAGAGCTCTAGCAAGACGGCAGGCTAGCAATTAACATCACAACCATGTGACCAACACTGACCTGGGTTAAAATGTTCAGTCAATCCCTTTGTACAACTTGAAACGTCTGAAGTTCCACTCAACGCTGGGTCGCATTTTTACCACAATTAATTGGGTTAAGTCACAGGGAAAAGGTTTTCAAATATATTTCAACCCAAGTCTTTTCCAAAAGCACGCCTCTAGGCTTGTTGTGTCCCAAGAGAAAGCTTGGAGCGCCACACGTAGCATTACAGTGAAAACATAACCAAATACACTTCAGGGGAAAGTACAGATCAACAACAAAGAGAGAAAAAAAAAAGTTAAATTTGTCAACGTTGTCAATTGAAATTTCATACTGACATTGCAGAGATTCAGGCTTTTGATTAAAAACACCAGCTAATCATCCCCATCATGATCTTGGGAAATAAAATACACATACAGTAATAGAAAGATAATAAACCATGCTATATCATCCCATGAATACATTTTGATCATTGTTTTGTCAATGTCAATAATGACATTCTGGCATATATCAGGCCTCCATAGCATATGCCTCCTCCCATGTGAGAGACACCGCGTGGGATGCACATTGAAATGGATGTTGAGGAAACAATGTCAACATAATCAGTGTAGATCACTGAATGAAAAAAAAAAAATCAAAACATTCAAAGTACACTGATATACTGTTCATGAATGTGCATACAAAAAAACACAACTGATCAGGCATTGAAAAACTTTTGAGTACCCTCTTTGGTTTGTGACATTGTTCACAAAGTGATCACTTTTTTTGTCAAAAAGTGATGACACCCATTTGTCCTGCACTACAAATTTAATTATCGCATTGGAGGTAATTGTAAAGGTCTCTGCGGAGATTATTTTAGCACAAATAAGTTTAACAAAGGGATTGTAAATCAAAATAGCTGCATTCACCTTCAATAAAACCAATCTAGAATTTGAAAGTAGGTGATATGTTCAGATTTCTCCTTTTAGAAATCTCTACAGCAGGTAATTTATTAAAATACAAGTCCCACAAGCCATCAACTGCTTCCATAGAAAACATGAATACAGAATATTCATATATTCAACA
Source organism: Pterois miles (assembly GCA_947000775.1). Lineage (NCBI taxonomy): Eukaryota > Metazoa > Chordata > Actinopteri > Perciformes > Scorpaenidae > Pterois > Pterois miles. The sequence continues at coordinate 16,624,997 of CAMQGK010000171.1, forward strand.
ATCAACAATGCAAAAGAAGTTTGTCAATCAATGCAAATTCAGCTGACACCCTGGCAGCCCTTCAGTGCTTTACATCCTCTGTAGCAGTGTGGAAAAGTGAGCTGTGTCTACTCTTGACACTGGTAGGGTGAAGCTGTGGTCTTACAGTACAATGACTCAACGGGCTCTGCTGCTGGTGAAGAAATAAATGAGGGAGGGGAGAGGAGGGGACCAAAACCGTTTTACCCAAGAGCAAGATGGAAAAAAGTGCCAATGTGTGTGATGGCTTGTGTAAGTGTATGTGCAGTATATTTATGTGTATGCAAGCAAGACCCAGAGGTGTGTCAGGGAAGTGGGGGCCTGTTCACTCAGTGCCGCGGGTGGGAGTACTGGGCTGGTTGAGGCCCATGGTTTTGCACAACCAGCCGGCAAAGTCCACTTCCTCCACTTCTGATCGTTTGATGAACGTGTGACTCTGAAAGAAAACCCAAAGGGAATCCACTGTTTGTACTGCTAACATCATTAACAAAAAATAAGAAGACACAAATCAAACTATTAGATAAATGAACATGAAGTTCAGGTACCCACCATCAACATCTTCAGATCCGCCCTCTCAGCTGGGTTTTTGATCAAACTACAGACACAAATGACACAAAAAGGTTACAGACATGGAACTATAGAGCTGCTTCTGTCAATGGAGGATTAAGTTGGATTTTATGTTTCCAAACAATCTCAGATCTCACTAGCAACCACCTCAGTCAACAACAACTGCTGTTGTTGTCATGTCACATGACATTATACACACAAGTAATTTAAGCTCTCTACATTATCTGCTTCTCATGATTCACATTTGCATAAAAGAGTAAGAGCAGTCTACTGTTACTGTAGATCACTCTAAAAAATGTTGCCGCTCAGGACTCAAAAATAAGGACTGCCCAATTGCCCAGGGCAAGTAAAATGCAGCCTCGGGCTAGTAAATCTAGCTGCATTGTTTTACTACGGTACAGCACTTTGGTTAACTTTTTAATGTGTAATAAATGTGTTTTATATATTTGTTATTATTATTTATGACAATTTTTACTTGACGGGTCTGAGTTTTTATGTAACATGCTCTAAAAAAACGAACGCATTATTATCATTATTTTATGTTTTTTTTTTTTTTAATTGTTCTCTACAAATAAACTTGAGCCATCTTGCTTCCGTCTAATCTCTGTTGAGAGATGCACAGGTAGCACCGACCAGAAACTCACAAGGGCACTGGGTACAGAAAAAGTTTGTGTGCTAAAGCGCAAGCGAATGATTCATTTATTCTGGAAACAGGAGTTTAGTTATATGGCATTAGAGAGGATGTGGGTAAAACTCCCTGAGAGCAAGGCAGATAAAACATGACAGTAAACTTCAGTCTTTGTTATTTGATAACTGCTGATTAATAAAACAATTTGTATAAAGGACAGTAAAAATACAACGCTGAACCCTGCCAATGCTCACCATTTTGTCACAAAGTCCTGGAAGTCATTGGTGAAGACCCCAAGTGGCAGTTTAGGGGGCGGCTGAGGATGAACCAAGAATCACAAAATGTCAAAAAACAGGACAATTAATGCAGACATACGCTGTATGCAGAGAGGTAGAAATGTGTGTGTGTTGTGCTACTTAGCATTTTCTCTGACCTCATTCACAATGTAGTCCAAAAGTTCAAAAATGGCCATAGCAGGTCTACTGTCCATCCCATGTCCTGTGGAGAAGTTGCATATCATGGACACACTTAGAATTATATGTGAAAGCCTTTATCCTGAAAACATGAATGTAAAAATGCTGTCACTGCTAAGCCTGCACTTCTACATGAATGTGTTTGGAAGTGTTTTTGCATTTCCTACCGCTCACGGGTCTGCCCGGTGGTCTGGGTCTCTGCATGTTGGTGTGAGGCTCTCCCTCGGCCCCGTCCATTATGGCCCGTCCGAAGATGGCCTCCAGCTCTTTGGCGTCTGGTGGGGGGATGGGGTAGCGGCCAATAGCCAGCTCCACCAGGGACAAACCCATGCTCCACACGTCAGACTGAACCGAGTAGTGAGTGCCCTGCAGTCTCTCCGGCTGTTGAGAAACACACAATCTACGTCAGAGGGTGAAGGGTAGAGCCAAGACGCCAGGCAGGAGAGAGGGTTGGGCAGAGGGCTGGGTGGGGAAGGCACAGGAAGTGGTGGAGAGGATAATGGGGGGGGGGGGGGGGTGTTATGGCAAGAAGAGTTGGGGTGTGGTGGGGGCAAGAGGACACAGAATGGGAGGGTTTGGCAGGAAGTGAAGAGTAGCCTTCTGAAGGGTGAGCAAGGACAGGTGTGTGTGAGTTGGGAATTATGATGAAAGGGCGAGTGTCTCTACACCCCTGGTGCTTTGTGGGTAAGGGATGGGACAGCTTTCGGCATTGCTCCCACCAGGTGTCTAAGAGTGAGGGGAAAGAAGGACGAGAGAGAGCGAGCACAGTTGCCTCACTCTTTGCCAACGAGCCCTTTCCTGGGCACGGCCCTCGGTTCTTGGCAGGGGAGTGAGGGAGGGCCGGAGGAAGGGAAGGCGGAGGGCGGGGCGAGCAATGTGAGAAAAGAGGAGAAGGAAAGTGGGGATAGGGCCAGAGCAGAAGGGGTGGGGGCGCAGGCGTGCAGAGCTGACTCACCGACATGTAGGAGCGCGTTCCAACAAAGGAGTTGGCCATGGAATCTATGAGCTGGCCGCTCACACCAAAGTCGCACAGCTTGATCTCCCCGCGAGAGTTGACCAGGATGTTGGAGGGCTTGACATCTATGTAGCAGAGGGGACGTGGACAAACAAACAGATGTACATTAAGTTTTCAGTGAGACCTGTCTTCATACTATATGTCAAAACTCAACACTAAACTATTCATCAGTTGAGCTATACAATTTTTGTAGACATCGGGATGAGGGGGGGCTGCTGAAGTCAAGTCACTTTTATTTGAAAGGTCCAGTATCCAGTAACACAAATTTGCCTCAGGAGGCTTTACAGTCTATACAGGTTACAACACATGCTGTCCTTTGCAGTACAACCATCTAATTGGATGAGGAAAAACTCTTAAAAAAAAAACTCTTTTCACAGCGAAAAAACAGAAGAATCCTCAGGAAGACCAACAGAGAAAGGTTCCCTCTTCCATAATGGACAGACGTGCTACAGATGTGGTGTGAACAGAGTAACAACATAATGAAAATACATCATAGACAATCCATATGGCAACAATTCACATAATGTGAACATATGGGTGCTCACAATAGGAGATCATGACTAAAGAGAATAACAGCTAACACTGCTACACTCTTTTGTTAATATATACAGTATGTGGGCTTAGGTATGCAAGTGTACGTAGGGGGCATGAATGCATCTGTATATATGACTAGGTCAGTAATGTATCTATGTTTTTCATGTAAGACACTAACGTGCAGGTTTTATCATCAAAATCATGTATCTAATAACTAGGGCTGTCAAAGTTATTAACGTGTTAACGCAAATTTGTTTTAACGCTGCTAATTTCTTCAACGCAACTTGTGATTTTTAGGTTGCAGTGAGCTCAGTTTTAAAGCTAGCATGAAGGTACTGTGAAACTAGAAAACCTCAGGAATCCAAACTTGTGCTAAATTTTGGTGAGGAAAAACTGTCATAACCATTTTCAAACAGGTCCCTTGACCTCTGACCTCAAGATATGTGAATGAAAATGGGTTCTCTGGGTACCCACGAGTCTCCCCTTTACAGACATGAACACTTTATGATAATCACATGCAGTTTGGGACAAGTCATCGTCAAGTCAGCACACTGACAGCTGGGCTTGAGTTTGCCATGTTATAATTTGAGGATTTTTTTTAAATGAAAAATGCAGAACCTGTGAGGGTTTCTGGACAATGTTTGTCAGTGTTTTTTGTTGTTAATTTAGTTCCAATAATAAATCTATACATACATTTGCATGAAGCAGCATATTTGCCCACAAATCTCCAAATGTACCTTATACCTTATATTTTCAACTGATAAAAATGGACAATTGTTTTGCAATTAATCGTGATTAACTATGGACAATCATCCAATTAAATGTCTTAATATAGTATTAGTATAGTATAGTACAGTAGATATTGTGCATAAAATCATTCTTGCAACATAGAATGACTTTAGAAAGAAATATTCAGATGAGCGCTGCCATGGGGCCCGCGGGTGGTATGCACGGCACCCACCAGCTTTATCTGTGGTGCCGCGTTAATCAAGCAAGAGAGAAAATAGCTACAACTCAAGCTGAGCCCGTTAAAAACAAGCCCGGTCCTCCACATTTCCCGCTCATTGCTGAAAAACATCCTGCAGAAATAATGGGGTAAGACTGAGCTCTGCAATCTGTCCTCTGTGGTGTGACCCCCCTCCCACTGGCCAAGGACATGCGAGGAGTGACTGAGAGCGAGGTGGCAGGAAAGAGCGGGAGAACGATGGCGGGAGACACGGAGGGAGGGGTCAACAGGGCGCGGCTGCTGTATAATCATATCTGAGAGGCTGTAATTACCGCCTAAGCTCACAGACAACTGTCCTGGAGTACCACCGACCCTGTAGCGCTGGGAGACTTCACTGCATTATGCACGTCTGAACGTTGCCTTCACCTCTGCTTCTCATAACAACACAACCATGAGTCCTCACTGGTGTGCCGTGGAAAACTTGTCTGCCTTCAGACTTTGAAATGGTGTGACTTGTGATTTTGTTTGGATGCGAAGAGAATTGTTTTTACTAAGCTCTTTTTTTTTCCTCGTCATGCTACAAACGTCTATGATGAGGAACTCATGATATTCTTAAACAATAGCTTGCCTTGTGGTGAGCGTGCTAAAGCTCTTAAGTTGTTGATGCAGTGCATATGGAGGGAAAAGCATGAAGACAATTAATACAAATTTGAATCAAACTGTACAGGGATGAATGGAGACGGTCTAGTTAATGTGGCACATTTAAAGTGGTTTCACTGAGAAAAAAAGTTCAGACATTTGGAAATAGCAATCATACCTACATGCTTTTTGTTAATGTGTGTTGAGCCTGTTTCAGACTAGCGAGGATAATGTGAGTGGAAAATTAAAGGACGACCCTGCATTTTTTAAAATGGGATGTTTAGACTGCAACATTTGCAGGGTCTGAATCTCAGCTGGTTGCCTCACAAGCATCAGCAAAATTTCGCCACCACTAATACTGAAGGGATGGGACTCATTATATGAACCACAACAAACGATCATGAAAAACATCTACATCGTATTATTTCTAAATGAGGATTACTTTTCTGTAATCTGGAAACATGGCATAGTCCTAATGGGTTACCCATATGGCATTTCTATACATTTTATGGCTATTACTATACATATATATCTTTAACTACATTGTGGCTACGAAATTTCAAGTTAGTGAAGTTACAAGATTACAATTTCTACCATGTGCCAAGTGTGTAGGATTTTGCTACGGTGGCCGACACGAAAAAGCGAATGGCCCTCTCTAGAGCCAGTTGTGAGAGCAGAGTGCTTGGAGTGTGAGTGTGAGTGTGTGTGTGTGTGTGTGAGAAATGAGTGATGAAGCAAGAGAGAGAGGGACAGCGACGGAAGTGAGTAGCGTTATGGACTCCGGCCCAAGCAGGAAAAGTTAGAGTTTGGTTTCTCCGTTCTGGGCTACTGTAGAAACATGGCGGTGCAACATGGTCATGGAGATGACCATGTTGCACCTTTAATGTCCTCATTACTTTTTGGGATATAGTCCTAGTTTGAAAATCAGACTAATCAAAATTACATATTAATTAAAATTTGAAGCCTAATGGCCTTCCGTACAGTAAACTATGGTGAGAGTGCAGTGAATCTGTCACTATGCCATAAAATATAACTAGGAGTGTATACATTCAGTTTTTAGTTATCTTGCTTGTGGGATATCTGAAGTCAGGAGCTCTTCGGGTTGAAAATAGCACTCTGGTTTTAGAAAGCAATTGACAGGATAAATAATATAAAATGTGATTGTGTGATACAGTGTGAACACTGAATGCTTGAGATAAAATTCTGTGATGTGCAAATTAACCATTAGTGCTACACAAAACTCCACATGCACCCTGATCGTCATCATCACCATAACCCAGAAATTGTGTAATCACCTATCATTTGATTTGTAAAGTACACTCTCTGTATCTCTTGTTCTGCAGTGAGTTGAAATGTTACAGCAGGGATTTTGAGAGCAAATGTAATTTACTGAGACTAGAGAACTCCCTCACCTCTGTGCATGATCTGGTGCTTCTCCCGCAGGTAGGCTAATCCCCTCAATACCTGTAGACGACAGAGAAAACATTTAACATTACAAATATACAGAGGACAAATCTCAGAGTCTATAGACATAAAAATAAGTTAGAAAACTAGAGTTGCCACCGCACACTTGTCTGCCTCCATCAACCAGTCAAGTATCCGTGTCAGTTCAAAATGTCACCACTTCATCCCTTTATCCTATTATTAATGTGAAACTGTCAGCAAAAACATTCTTGATTTGGGGCCAATGTTTTGTGAGGTCATAGTGACCTTGACCACCTAATTTTAATCCATCCATCCTTGAGTCCAAGTGGATGTTTATGCCAAATTTCAAGGAATTCCCTGAAGGCGTTCCTGAGATATCACGCTCAAGAGACGGACAACCCGTAAACATAATGCCCCCGACCACAGCTGTAGCTGGCGCAGAGGCATAAACACACATTATTTTGGCAATCCTATTACTACACTTAGTTATTTGGAATTGATGTAAGAGTTTAAGTTGAGTAAAACACTGTAGTGACTCAAATATTACTGAGCAACACCACAAGTTACACACCCACTATGAGCAGTTCCTCTGCAAAAACATGAATAGTAACAAGCTATAAGAATCTTCACATCACTGCAACTGATTTTAAACATGTCATTTAGAGGCAGAAACGATATTTTTTAAATGCAACAGCATTGATGAACTACAGTACATACAGCTATGCTAACTTTCCCCAGGATTTCTTCTGGGATTCTTCTGGCTTCCTTCAGGACCTGGTCCAAGGATCCACCATCCTGTAGAGACAAGTTGTACAATTAAATATGACCATTTCAAAAATGAATAAAAACTACATTATTGTTATTAAAAAAAGATAATACTGTATTAACCACATCAATTCCATATCCATGTCATTTAGGAGGCCTTCCTAACAGTCTTTGTCTCTCACCATGTGCTCCATACAGATGCTGATCTCCCCATCGCTGTAAAAAGCCCCATAGAAACCCACAATGTAGGGGGAGTTGCATTCATGCAGCACCTGCAGCTCTCTGATAATCTGGTTTCTGATGGCAGGCTTGATTTCCAGGTGGATCAACTGAGGAGGGAAAGGATGAGACCATAAAGTGCTGTTCTGACAAAAACAAATGCAACAGATAGTTACATCATTCATCTCAACACATTTCAGAGTTGGTGACTGACATAACTACAACACTTTCATGTTTGTTTGTGTGTAGTAATGTCAACACAAACTATATGGGATTTCATTTAAAATAATTTCACTGACACGAACCAGGCAAGTCTACATACATACACACACACAAAGAATGTCTTCGAATTTACACACAGTTCTTAATAATGATAACCAAAACATGGCAAAGACCAGATCAAATAAATCCAAATTGTTTCTCATAATTTGCATGACATTTAGGGGGAAATGGAACTGGCGTGTCAACACACACTTCATGTCTTGACAGGCTACAAGCTTGTACTTGCTTGAGTTGCTGCTGCAGTGTCTGTATGGAATCCCAATAACTCTCTGTCTCATGAATTGTATACTATTCATTACGATCAAATTAGAAACAAAATGGATTACCAGTTGAAATAGTTTGCTAACGGATAGCTATAAGTAATGATAAACAACAATAGTTAGCTAAAGGTTAGCTAATGTTAATGGATAAATTGAAATAGTTACCTAAATGTTAGCTAGAAGTAATAAATACATGGTTGAGATATTTTTTCTAAAGGATGTCTTAAAGTAATGGTTAAGCCATAGAAATGGGATAAACAGTTGAAATAGTTAGCTAAAAGTATTGGATAAACAGTTGAAATGTTTAGCTGAAGGTTAGCTAAATATAATGGATAAACCACAGAGGTGGGATAAACAGTTGAAATAATTGGCTAAAACTTAGCTAAAAGTAATGATAAACAGTTGAAATAGTTGGCTAAAAGTAATGGATTAACAGCTGAAATAGTTAGCTAAAACTTCGCTAAAGGTAATGGATAAACAGCTGAAAGAAGTTAGCAAAAGGTTAGCTAAACATAATGAATTAACAGTTGAAATAGTTAGCGAAATAAGTAATGCATTAACCATAGAAATGGGATAAACAGTTGAAATAGTTGGCTAAAACTTAGCTAAACGTAATGGTTAATTAGTTTAAATAGTTAGCTAAAAGGTTAGCTAAATGTAATGGATAAACCATAGAGGTGGGATAAACAGTTGAAATAACTGGCTAAAACTTAGCTAAAAGTAATGGCTAAACAGCTGAAAGAAGTTAGCAAAAGGTTAGCTAAACATCATGAATTAACAGTTGAAATAGTTAGCTAAACAAGTAATGGATAAACCATAGAAATGAGATAAACAGTTTAAATAGTTAGCTAAAACTTAGCTAAACATAATGGATTATTAGTTTAAATAGCTAAAAGGTTAGCTAAATGTAATGGATAAACCATAGAAATGGGATAAACAGTTGAAATAGTTGGCTAAAACTTAGCTAAAAGTAATGGATTATTAGTTTAAATAGCTAAAAGGTTAGCTAAATGTAATGCATAAACCATAGAAATGGGATAAACAGTTGAAATAGTTGGCTAAAACTTAGCTAATGGTAATGGATAATTAGTTTAAATAGTTAGCTAAAAGGTTAGCTAAATGTGACGGGGGCGGCAGTAGCTCAGTCTGTAGGGAGTTGGCTTGGGAACCGGAGGGTCACCGGTTCAAGTCCCGCCATGGACCAAGAACTGAGTGTGAACTGGTAGCTGGAGAGGTGCCAGTTTACCTCTTGGGCACTGCCGAGGTGCCCCTGAGCAAGGCACCAAACCCCCAACTGCTCGGGGCGCTTGTCAGGAGCAGCCCCATCACTCTGACATCTCTCCATTGTTGCATGTTTGTGCATGTGTGTGTTCGGGTCTGCATGTACCGTGTATAAGTTAACAACAGAGTGAAAAAATTGGATTTCCCCTTGTGGGACTAATAAAGGACTATCTTCTTCTTCTTCTACACCATAGCCATGGGATATACAGTTTAAACAGTTAGCTAATTGACCTAATGGACTGTTAGTTCTCACCTCAGGCTTAGCCAGGGGGAGAGGTGGCTAACTTTCTTACTTCAAATTAAGTAAGTCTTAGGTGGCTAACTTTCTTACTTCAAATTAAGTAAGTCTTAATATGCAATTTATCTAATTAAAGAGCAGTGTAAGGCCAAGACTAGTCTTAAATGAAGTTTATGCAGCTGGCCACAGATGATTTATGAGGACATATTCATGTCTTGATCAAGTATAGGTATGAGAAACATAGCAGCTTATAGACATCCCTTTAAAATTTCTCATTCATGTTAAAAAATACATGCCCTTAGACATTTTTGGTAAGTTTTTTTTTTTTTTTTTTAATGGTGCCTTCATATTGGATCGTGTTTACAAGATGAGCCCATATGAAAGCCTTCCTCATGTCGTATTCACAACCTCGCAAGTGGAAAGTTTCTGAAAGCTCTGAGTTCACGACTTGTGACGCATTTGTTGACGCTGTGAGAAATGGTGGAGCCTGTGGAAGTTAATATTTCAATGCATAATAAGTTAATATATTGTAATTTTAGTTGTATACTATTTACTTGCTGTAATTTTATAATGTCTGAGGAAAATCATATTTTCTGTCATTATGCCTTTGCATTTACTTCATTATGTTACCCTCCCAACCGTGTTTTCTAGACCCTGATAGTTAATACTGTAGTTACTTAACAGCAGTGCTCCGCACAACTTGACCGCTTTAACGCCAAGCATATTGTGTACACGACTTCCCATGTAATACAACACAAATTCACGAGTTTCATTTGAAGTCACAATTGCATTCAAATAATGGTGCATGGTGTGATTTTCACCATGCAGAAAGCGTCAGTGTGCGTAGAAGTAGGTACAGCAAATCAAGCCAGCCCAAGAGCTATGGTGCGATGATAAATTTGAACACCTCTGGAATGCGTTTTGATTCAGCTTCCTCCAACTGTCACACTTCACCTGCAACAAAAACAATAAATGTTTGATTTTCACCTTCCGAGCCATGACCAGGCCTGAGGGTTTGTGGCGGACCTTGTTGACCACCCCTCCATTTCCGGCACCCAGCTCACATATGGGGTCGAAATCCTCATCCTTCAGCTCCCCGACCTGAGCTTTCTGGGTCAGAAAGGCCTCCAGTCGTTTCCTCTGTTGTTCGTCCAGGTCCAACTCACCCAGTTTCTTTTGTAAGGCCTCAAGGTTGGCTCTGTCAGGAGGAGACAGTTGGTTCAACACACAGACAGAGGGGGTGAGAAATGAGAGGACAGAGACATTTCTGCCATTTACAAGGTGGTGATGTTAGTCAGTGTTTTTGAATGGTGACAACTCACACACGCAGAGCAGTTATAAACAAATCTCTCTTTAGCACAGGTACAATGAATCTCTTAGTGGGGCTACTCACTCAGATGCAGCATCAATGGTGTTTGAGGTGGCCTGTCCCTCCCCGATGGGCGTTATGTTCAGGGGAACGGGTCTTTTTTTAGCAGGCATTTCAATATATACCCAAAACGACTTTCTCAAATAATGTACTAACCTGCAGTGAGCTGGGAAGCTGCTAATCTCGCCTTTTCCTTGCTCGAAACTCTGTCTGAAAAAGCAACAGGATCAGCTCTTTTGGCTAGCTAACGTTAGCAAAGTTAGTAGACTTTCGGTAGCATGTCAGTCAGATATTTGGGTAAATCGTGTCATACTCTTTAAAAGCAAGGTCGTTTCCCGGTGCATTTATAGCTTTTGGAGTAAATACATTTCTATTTTTTTCTGTTTCTTCTGGGTTATCTACCTGCTGCTACTAGCCATTAGCCACCTAGCTGCTATTAGCTAGCACCAGCTCCAGGAAAAATCGTGCCCTGCGTCTCTCAGTCCTAACGTGCAGCCCCCTTCGCTTCTCAGCTTTCACGAGACAACGGGCCGCCACGGTTTTTTACCGGCGGCTACACCGGGACACCGACTCGGCTTGGCTTCCCTCCGCAGCAACAAATTCCTTCGTGGTTCAGTTCGGGGTGTGGGGCTCTGAAGCGAAAAGGGCTTTGGCTCTGTGGTGGTGCTACAATACAGGAAGCAGCAGCTGCAGCATCAGACCTGTGTGACACCCACAGGGAGAGCCCTTCATAAATAGCGCGAGACTGAGGCCGTCTGACAAGTTGATACGAGGGACGCAGAAATCTCATGTGAGATGTGCGACATCTGCAGTTTGTGATAACACCTCAGCTATGCTGTTTTTAATGAGGGAAAAGTCCAGTTTAACCATATCTTATCCGCCCGCTGCTGCTTTCTTATGTGTTTAATGGCAGTTAGTAAACAAGCTGCGAAGTGCATTACTGCCACCCAGCGGTGACAACCGGGAACTGAAGATTTACAATACTTTATGATTGAATAGTATGTATTTTGAAAAAAAAACAAAACAAATTCACTACTAAAAAATAATAAACTAAACTAACTCAAAAATAAATAAATAATGTTCTTTAATATAAATATTTGAATTTATAATTATTTATTTAATTCTTTAACTCTTGTGTCTCACAAGGGACAATTTGGGCTTTTTAGTTATTTATATAAATTTGGCTGTGTTAATGCATATGGCACACATTTTGGCATTTTTCTTTTTCACATTTTGGAAGTTCAGCCTCTATAATAAGCCTGTAATACGCTGTGCAGCCAAAATACAGACACTCAAATGTCCCCATTAAAACCACAATTTTCAATCCATCTCTTACAGCATAAAATCATGACTTCTATTATTTATCAGGCTTTCAGTCTCTACTCTCCTGTCTATAAAATGGTAGGTTTTGCTATTTTACACCATGTAGAAACATTTTCTCATCTTTACCTTCTTGGGCAAATACATGCTATTTTTTCTGGTTTCCACTAGGGGCACTGCTGCTGCTTTATGTCTTTGATGCAATGCATCAAAATCAATGTTTTTGCTAATCACTGACATATCCCAGACTGAAATAAAAATGTATTTCAGTAAACAGATTTTTTTTTTTTTAATAACAGCGGCATTGTGTAAACAAGCTGGCATTTAAAGCGTTAAAATTCTGACAATAAATGAATATTTTATAGTTATAATCGGGACTTAAGTTGGCAAAAGTGCAAAATAATATTAATATATGATTGTGTGGCAGTTGTGAGGCACATGGTGTAACATTGTGTTTAGTGTGGTAGGCCTGTTTTCCCACTAAAATAATGAGCTTAATATCTTATTATGATCAAAGCCTGTAGTGCTGATTATGTATGCATGTTATCAACTCTTTGCATGGTCAAGAATAAATAAAAGATGTCCTTAAAGTGATCAGAAAAATGGAAATATCACTATTATCATGGCTTATATCAAGTGTCATCATCTTTGTTCACCATCACTTTCCTTCCTGAATGTGATATATCCAAGAAGTTTCTTTAAAACTTCAAACTTGCCCCTGTAGTATGTTAACTGCATGGCTTTACTGACTTCTTACTGACTGTACCTGCAGATATCAATGCTGCAAATAAGATGTACTGTGCATTTCAATACCAATACTACTGTACTATTTAGTATGCTAGAAAAAGATTTAGACTGCATTCCAAATCACAGTACTTTAGATACTTTACTGTTGCATGCAGTATACATACAAATGGGATATACTACTTCATTATTACATTGCGTCTTGAACTTTGGCCCACTTGCTCATACAGTATATCCACTGTGCAGAGGATTGTGGGTCAGAATAGCCAGAAAAGCATGCTGGCTTGCATACTGCAAATTAAACCAGATGTTCTAGAACATCCTGGTATTTTCGGTGTACTGCATTTGACATACTATGTATTAGAACATACTAAATCATTTTCTGGCATACTAAACAGTATGGTAGCATTGGTATTTGAACGAACATTACGAATTTGTATGTCCGGTCCCAATACACAGTATGTCAAATGCAGTATACCAAAAATATGTATTACTGCATTTTGCGGTCTACTTTTCTGGCTATTCTGACCCACAATCCTCTGTGCAGCAGATATATGAGCAAGAGGTCAAGGTCAAAGTTAAAGTAGTATGCCCCAATTGCATGCTTACTGCATGCAACTGTATGTACTTTGTAAGGGGAACCGCAGTATGTACCATAAGTAAAAAGTAACTGATTTGGAAAGTAGGAGTGATGTATTTGTCCCTGTTTCCCTAGTATGTTATTCTATGTTTATATTTTCTAAGTTAGTTGTAGTCGTCTGTATATTTGTAGAGTATTCTAATATATTCTTTACATTGTGTATACGATAGATATACTATATATCATCAGTGCTGATATGTTTATTTACTGTTTCTGTGCATTGCCTGGATAACATGCTGCTGTAACACAATAAATCCCAATTTGGGATCAATCAAGTACATCTATCTATGCATCTATGGATCATATCTTAAATAGTGGCTGTCTGGCTGAATACAAACAGACAATTTTCAAAATAAAACAATGGCAGACATGTTTTTTTAAGAACTGATTTTAATTAATTCCACACGTCAATAACAGCTGTTAGAATACGATCATTTGAAATTTTACAGTTTTATCCTCAACAGGCATCAAATGTGTCCCCAGATCTGAGCATTTTGGTACAGGACATAACAATCTCCATCTCATAACCAGTCCTCCCAGTCCTCTGTGGCATCAGCTTCAGCTGCCGCTGCCCCTCAACAGCTTCTTATTGTCTTTTTGCCTATAGGAACAATTGGAGGCGATTCAAGGCTTAATAAAATATTATTTAAATTTTATTGTCTTTTAATATGAACATATAAAAAAACACAACAAACAAAACATTTACATCATGGATTGTAAGCCTCTGCCCATGCTACCTTATGCATTATTATAAGAAGAGATGCCACTACAAAAAGACCAGACCCTCAGCTCTCTCCAGCTCCCAAACAACCACATCTGGCTCAGTTCAACAGAAGCAACCGGCACCACCTCTCATCTTTAACCATAAGGCAAAGAAAAGATCCGTTCAAATAATGACTTTCTATACCTATCAACAAATGAACAATGCCATTTTTTTAATGTATAGCAGTTACTTACAAATACAAATTGCCTAGTTAAAGAAAGGTATTAGAGTTCTTCTTTACATTATTTTTGCTTTAAAGCGCCTTCTGTAGAATATCCTTTTCAGGGACAGACTGATGTATTTCAGGCAAAGTGCCATCAATCAATTTTGTGTGGAATATCCAACATTTTTCAACAGTATATTGATTCTGTAAACCATATCAAAATGTCAAAATAAGGAGAAAAATGGAAGACCACATTTGACTCGACCTACTTTTCCAATCATCAACCTTATCCGAGGATGCACTTGCAGCAGTGAGGCCCTAGATCGATGTGTAAATGTCATTTCTCTGCTCACGAGGAAGGAAAAAGAAAACCAGGTTCTGCGCTGATCAAACGGTAACAAAAAGATAATGAGAGAGGGAAACATACAATGCATCTGAGTCACTACTAATCCCGCCATGCGTCTCACAGTGGAGTAGATCTTTTTGAGTTTCACATTTTCTGAATCCCATGCATGAGATGGTTGAGAAGAGCTGAACACAATGGATTAATACTCATAAATAAGCCTTGAAGTTGGGATGAAGTGTCAGATGAAAGTGCAAACAGCTCTAGCAACGTCTTTTCTAATCTTCCAAGCCAACACTGCAGACAAAACCTAAAGCCTGGACATGCAGCCCGAGTATCCTTCTCTGAGGAGCAGCCATCACATACTGACAACACTAGTGCAGAGGAATATTAGTCGTACGACTACAGCATGTAGCAATTAAAGTCCAATTCTATTCCAGCAAATAGACGTGACCTTATCTGCATTGAAAAGGAGGCTGAGGGGATTGTTGGTTGAAGCAGCTCCATTTGTTCCAGACAAGAACATTTGTAATCCAATCAATGACTTAAAGCGCGGCGGGGTTGCACTTATTGACACTTCATTAAGTTTCGTTGTGTCAGACACGTTGAACCCACCGCAGCAAAGTACTCTGAATGGTGCTTTGACCCAGGTCAGATTCATTCAGAGGAAAAGAAAAGGGAGCGTTGGTCAACAGCGCAGCCGTAAGCCCGGAGCGAATATAAGGCGACACTCAAACCGCTGCGGCAGAGGTGTGCTGCTTTCTGCAACCAACTGTTACGAAAATGTGAAGCGGCTGAATAAATATACTTTCAGAGAAGAGAGAGGGGGAAAGGATGACAGCGCTTCTGATTTCTACTCCATTAACTGTCCTTTACCACAGGATTTATTCTGCTTCTTTGTCATTTTCTCCTACAGGAAAAACATCTAATCCTCAATGATAAATACCCTTCTTCTCTCAGACTGGGGTCTCGTCTACTGGCCAGCTCGGCTAGCCTTAATACAACCGGCTCCAATCTTCACCACTCAACAAAAAAAAAGGCACCGAACCATTCACAACCTGCCAGTGACTTCTTAAAATAGATCTGCTTTGGCACAGCTGCCGCACAGTAATTTCGATGGGTTATGCCAATGCTGATATATCACTTCTAATAAATCATGTTACAGCACAATTACTGCAATTAATGTTTTACAGAGTCCACCCACAACTTTTTACAGTCTCCTTTCTCAAACTATCTCGCCCTTTCACAAAGATTTTGTTGCTACTGAGGGAACAGAGCTGTATGGAACGATGGAATTAAAAAAAAAATAAAACAAACAGAAAAATGCAGGAAAACAAAATCTCCAGTGTAAAATTGGCTTCAGCAAGACTCAATTCTTCTGTCCTCCACTTCTTTCTAAGCTACTCTCTGGTCAGTCTGCTAAGTTTTTATGACTGAGGTAGGTTCTCTTTAGCTAAAGGACAAAATAAAAATGGAAAGCATCACACATTGAGGCCAGTACTGTGTTCTGCCCTGTTATAATTAAAAAGGATAAATTCCTGAAAAAAACCCTTTCAAGCTTTTAATTCATTCTCCTAACAAAGAAATAAACACGATGAGAGAGCTTTAAATTTGCATCACACTCCAGATATCTCGGCCTTGTCCTCCCCCAGATTTTCCATGTAGTTCCTTTTTGACCTTTTACCAAAAACTACTGAGGAGCCTCCATTTTCCAACTTGCCTGATCATCACAAATGTGACAAAAAAAAAATTAGAGACGCACACGTCGAACGCCCATGGCTAAAAGAGCCTGTAATTCCAAGTCAAATACAAAGAGAGGTGGGGTGGTAGAGAGGGAATAGTCTGGAGAGAGAGGAGGAAGGAGGGGTGGTGGTGGTGGAGGAGGAGGAGGTGGTGGTGGTGGGGTGCACGATCCATTCAGTCCATTCTGAGTAGAAGCAGGACGGTACAGATATTCACTGTAAGGTGATGGTTGGCCAAAAAGAGTTGCTTCCAGTGGTGTACAGTACAAAGAGGAATCCTAATCTCTCTAGACTGAAGATTCATAAACAGTGCATGTTTGAGTGTGTTTCTCTTGACTGGATATAAACCAGAGCTGTTAAAAGGCTCCGACGTCTGGGCGTAAGGGAGGGTCGTTGCATCTAGTGGATTACTGTGTTCCTGTCCTCTTAGCCCCCTGCCTCTCTGTCTCTGTGTGTGTGTCAGTCTATGAGGGGACAGAGCTGTGGGGTCAGTAGGCAGTGACCAGGTCCTTGTCGTAGTTGTATCGGCCCCTCTTCGGGGCAGGACTGTCGGCGCTGTCCTCAGTGTCCTCACTGTCTCCTCCTGCCCCGCCCCCTTCCTCCTCAGAGGAGGAGTCAAGAGTCAGATCTACCACCGCACCTCCTCCCGGTGCCACAGCAGGTCCTCCTGCCATCCCTACAGAACCGCTTCCAGATTTGCCCGTCAGGCTGGTGCTGCTGTGGGCCGGTGAATGACCGTTTGCCTCAGGAATGCCTGCAGACATAAAGGCCATTTTAAAGTTGATTGCCACATCACAACAGCAAACTAACAGTGTGTGAGTTTAACGATCCAATCAATCAGGATCGATATATCGACTGAATGATCAACGATCCAGAATCATCAATGCAAAGTGAAAACTAGGACTGACCTGAATGCTTCAAAGCTTTGACCATTGCCAAGGCAATCAACCTTCAGATCACTACTCAAATGCTTCAGTTATTTATTTATCTTTTTTTTTTTTTTTTTAAATACAAGTAGGTAATAAAGTATAAATCCAAAAATAGCCCATGAAATAAGGAATAAACTCACAGCGTTATTCATATTTAGCATTAACTATTAATAGATACTCTCACATGGATATGTTATGGAGACAGACAGAGACAGAGAGAGACAGAGAGAGAGACAGAGACAGAAAAAGAGAGAGAGAGAGAGAGAGAGAGAGAGAGAGAGAGAGAGAGAGAGAGAGAGAGAGAGAGAGAGAGAGAGAGAGAGAGAGAGAGAGAGAGAGAGAGAGAGAGAGAGAGAGAGAGAGACAGAGACATTGGGTCCTAAAAGTTGTAAAATGCACCAATAGGCGAATCCAGAATTATTTCTCTTCCTCCATTCATGTGAATGAATGAGTGAGGGCTGGGAGGCAGAGCTAAAGTAAACGGTACAGTGATTGCTCTAAGGGCCCAGCAGATGCCGAAGATCGCCGGATGATCCGGATACCTTATCACTCGGCAGCTGAGCCATTTTGGTTTCATGCGCCGCTGAGCAACTCTCATAGGAATGAGTGGGACCCTTCCTACAACGCTGTATCCAGTTCTCTTCACTTAGAGCTATGCAGTATTTCACTAGATTCTTTAATACTAAGCTTTCACCAGAGCATACATCCTCTTCCTCATACATGTATGCTCTGATGAAGGTCTGACAGACCGAAAACTTTGTATTAAAGAAACTAGTGAAATACTGCGTGGATTTAAGTGTGCGGAAATCTTTTCTGTTATACTTCTGGAAGAGCCCAGTAAAAAAATATTCAAATCATATTTTAGTCACTTTGTGAGTTGATATAAATGTAACTAATTGATGGCCATATGATATCGTCTCATATCGATCACAGGCCGCTGAATTAAATCAAAATCGTACCGTGGCAGACTTTGCGATATCAGCAAATATCGTTTCGCTATCCACAGAATCAGTACAGTATTACATTGTATAATAGAGCAGCGTCGTGACAAAACTGTGATTTATCCCTACAAACTAATGCACAGAAAGAAAGAAATCCACGCACTGAGTAGAAGACGTCAAACTGACAGGGTTTGACACTTACATATATCAACAACAGGATACTCTGGCGTGTTGCTGCGCTCTCTTTCCCGGTCCCTCTCCTTGTCATCTCTGATGGGTCGCCAGGAGCCGTCGGTTAAGTACTCAATCTCCTCAATGTCCTCACTCGTCTCTTTGAGAATCTCAGACAGCAGCCTGAAATACACACTGCTGGTTAGAGTCGCCTCACAAAACACATTTCACAATAGAAAAAAAAAAAATACTCCATTCAAACTCAATTGTAGGAGCCGAGCACAGGTCTGCACAGGCTGACATTTTTGTCCTTTTCTGTAGTCTGCAGATCATGTCTGCCATTCTGAATCCTCAAATTACTCGAACCCAATCCTCTATAACCTTGGTCATTTCCATTAAATAGCAAGATATCGTTCAACTAAGGCTACATGAAGAAAATCAACAAAATAAGCTTGTTTATTATCTGAAAATTGCATCCATTCTGTAAATGTCTCTGCCTCAAAACACAGCTCTATAAACTTGAAAACATTTAGTAATTAGGCTGCCGATACTGAAACCTAGAGATGAGTTGAAGAAGGGGCTTTCACACACGTTTAATTGAAGGAATGCAAATACACCTCAAAGCCAAACTGTAACACAATGCTTTCAGTGTGAGTGAAAGTAAGGGAGTGCCTAGACGCTGGAAACGCAGGAAACTACACGCCCAAATGGTTGTGGATGAAAGTATTTAACATTCGTGTTTTTTTTGCTATTCTGTTGATAATAAAAAACAGAAAAGACGAAATGTGTTCAAATGCAGTCCTCATTAGTAGAAACAGTACAGATACAGATATACACTTCCATCTATAGCACATAGAGCAGAGTTTATGTTGTCAAGGTGGTTTAATAATAGTGGTGCTCTACATAAATCGTGCAGTCATTTTCATTGCCGTTCATGCTAATGTAACAGCTTTCACCTCTTGTCCCAAAATTTATTTTCATCCTCCATCATATTTTTTTCGGCCCTGGGATGACGGGACATCCTTAGGCTCAAGCCCTGATTACATGGTTCTCTAAACTATATCCTTGTTACATCAACTAGACCAAAGAGTCAACAAACAAGCTGATTTATATGATCAAAATTTTTGGAATACAACCTGATTACAGGGGTAGAAAAACAAACCATAATGGGCAAACTCCCTCTCATGCTACGCAAAACATTCAAAGCTATTAAAAGGAAAAACATAGTTGGTTGGTGCACGGTTCAACTTGTATCAAGTCCTTAAAATGCCTCAACATCTGTGCAATTTGAATTATTCCCTCCAAGCTTCAACACACAGATGACTAGAATTACACAAAAGTGTAAATTTTCATAATTTATTGAGGGGAAGATGTGGCGGTGGCGGTGGGACAAGTCAGAGCATGCTTCTGTCTACTTACCCATCAATAGTGAGCAGCTCAAAGGGAGCGGGCTTGTCACAGACGGGGCAAGTCCATGTGGGCTTCTTCTCGTTCATCTGCAGGAAGAAGACTGCGTCGAAACACTGAAGATGGGCACAAGTTAAAACTCGACATGGAACACCGAGCCGCATCTTCACCAACTGGGTAATGGGAGAGAGCAGGGAGGGACGAAACAGGTTAAAGTAATCAAGCTTCACAGCAGGACAAAGATTTATGAAACTGGACTTTGATATAAATGTAGCCCAGTGGGCTAAGCTTTGCAAGAGTGTGTAAAGAGAACAACGTCCTAACTGGGAGAAACCATGCAGACACAAAATGCAGACTGGAGAGACATATAAGTGTTGTTTAATAAATGTTTACTCAAGAAATTTTCTGTATCATTTCTTATTATTACGCTGTTATAGTTTGTCATATATTAAAAAAAAAAAAAAAAAAATCAGCACTGGCATCAGCCATAAAAAACCCATATCGGTCGACCTCGAACAGCAAACATCAACATCTCATGTCAGGGATACTCACTGGACAGATGAGAGACACCCGGAGGCCTGTGGTCGCAATTTCACTCTCTGGGTCAAAGCGTAGTTTATCTTGGACTATAGATAAATGATAAACAAAAATTCAGGTGTTCAATGCAAGTGTTACAATAATTTAGCAGACAATATACTGTAATATGTGAAATTAAACACATAACACAGTCCTACTTAAACATTGTTGACAAGAAGTTTTAGTCAATAGCTGTGTTTCCATTTAATTGTCAAGGGATTAAGCGATCTCTTGAAATGTTGCTAAAAAAGAAATGTCTCCATCATCTGGTCTGGAGCGGATAAACTCTGCTACAGCGTAGTTTAGTCAGAGGTTGGTGCTGTAGCATGGCTGTAATCTGCCAGTAAACAGAAGAAGCAGAGGTTGCCAACCGGAAACAAAACAAGTTGGCTTGATCATCTAACCATTTATGAGAGGAACATGAAGAGAAGACTTCAGAAATTTGTTAAGTTTTAATTGTTCAGTCAGCTAGTATTGGCCGTGTTTCATACCATCTGGACACAAAGACAAGCATTCGGACATTATGGGAATATCTGGGAAGATGTCGGCTCAGTCATGCGAGTTAAATGTTTACTATGTCAGAATTTATTTGGCTATAATCCATTCATCCCATCAAATGTTTTCGATAAACCTTTTTCGTTTATGTGAATGGAAACATGGCTAAGGACATCTTCGTAGTGCATGTTTCAATTTCAACGTCACACCTGCAAAATAAGTTAGTATAATAAAAAGGTAAAACTTACTGCGTTCACGACAGCGTTCTGCACTCTCAACAGAGCAGAGTTTGAGCTGGCTGAAGAGGTCTGCTGCAGTGAAAACCCTCACTAAATACACTGCCACAGAGTACCGCTGAAAACACACAGATTAACAGGATCAAAAGGCTACCTATCTAAAATAGAGCATATAGACACAAAGTCAATCTCAAAGCCACTTTAACTCACAACATATACTGTTGAGAAAGAAATCTACTTTGATTCACTGTTGTCAGCTTATAATAGAGGAAGGATTAAAGGCAAATCTGCCCTCTGGGACCCTCCTGAAACCGTATTAATGCTAGATATACTCTCACATGATATAGACTAATTACAAAAGTCACATCTTAGGAAAACACAGCTTACTCTTTCTATCAATGAATTTTCACTCTTCTTTATAAACTCTTTTTTATAAATCCCTAAACACTGGGAGTACAGAAAAAAATCATTTCACACTTGAGTACAAATATGCCACTATGCTCTACAAAACTTTAGTATTTAGGGCTGTACCGAATACTTTCAAACTCTAAATCAACATTTAAATGCTTTTTTTTTTTTTTTTTTGCATGTCTATTCATCCTATTTAAACTGCAGATGTCCCAATCATGTTTTTAGCTGCCAATATGATTGCTGATGAGCCACATCGGCTGATACCAATTGTTTAGTTTTGTTATATCAGCCGGTATACTTTTTTCACGACCGTCCCAAAAGATAATTTCAACCGTCCCAAAGTCTGTGTGAACCGTTGAAAATTCTCCTTTTACTTTGTTACTGTCATCTACAGTAGTCATGTGCATAAAAACAATTAAATTCAAATGATTAGGAAATAAATTAAGCTTAGAGCAAGTGTTAGGAAGTTAAATGGCACAATTCCCTCTCTATTATCTATTTTAACTTAACTACTAAAAACTAAATTTTGCAAGAGTACATTTGAACACATAATAACGTGACTGCACTGTATATGTATGAACATATAACTGTCACTTTAACTTGCCACTTTACCTTGACCTGTAGTAATAATAGCTGTATATACCTTGTATTTACTTTATTGTTATTTTTTTTCACTATTCTTACTTTTTACACTGTACTACTTGCTATTTTATATCAATGCTGCTGTAACACCCGAATTTCCCCCATGGGGATCAATAAATTACTATCTTATCTTATAATTTACCTTCACCCAATACTTGGAGTGGTTAGCAGCAATCAAAACAGCACCATAAATTGCATATGTATAACCACAATAAAAAAAATTGACATCATGAAATATAACTATAACTAACCATGACTATAAAACTCAATAGAAGATTTGAATATAAAAGACATTCATTACATCCCCTTTAGAATCTGATGGACCGAAATCCCCACACCCTTCATCAAGTCTGTATTCCCATGTTGCACTTCAAACAAACCAAAAGATGGTTGGTTTGCCTCTAAATTAGCAACATTTCTCTTTGCATTTCTCAATACACTTCTAAAACTACTGCTGCTGCTGGTTTAAAAGTGCAGTATTTTGATCATGTAGGACAAAATGTGGATAAAAAGAAGGCTGTTGAAACACTGATCAAACCAGAACAGATCTGTAATGACACTCCTCTCTCCCCCCATGGCTATCACACTTTACACTACAGTGCATGGTACAAAATATCATACAAAACAGCAAAATGAAAGTTTGGTGCAAGCTATATTTTCTTAACACAGAGCTATTCAGCTTTCAGGCAAATTTAGTGCAGGCTACCTGGGCATTTCCAAAACTCAACAACAGGGGATTAAGAACACATTATTACCGTAACACATAAGGAAACACAAGAGCTCTAAAGACAGGGGTGCAAACAGAAGTAAGAGTGTATTCATCAGCCTTTCTGCTGGATCAAGATGCTAGTTAAAGTAGTTCAACTCTTGGCTCTCAGGAGCTTTTTTGGGTACCAAAATCTGGTATGAAACAGGCTGGAGGCTATATTATTAAAGACAGCAGTATTGATCAGCTCTGATATTACCCATTGTTTTTTACAGTTTGATGTAATTTATTATCATGCTGCAGCCTCTCCAACACACACAGAGTGAAATTCAGCTAACAGCAGAGCAGAGAGGCAGCAATGGAGACAGTGACGTAAACTTGAAGATTACTTGAGTTGATGACAATTACTGTGCAAGTGCTGTAAAACCTTTGTGAATAAAAAGACGGTACTTTATCAATGTACCTGTTCAAGAAGTATAAACATGTGGAAAAGTGATATTTCATTCTGCTCTGTCTGCAGTCTCTCATTCACCAACGTCTTATGTTTTACACAAGCACAGCATGCTAGCTTGGCAAATTCTTACAAACAAGCTAAAACAAAAGCTGTCTGTATGTACCGTAGTCTAATTGTTTAGCTTAGTTTGCCACGTAACTTAAAATCTGTCAGATTTTTGTAAACTTAGCTGCTGGCTCAGACAAAGCAGCCCCTCCTCTCTCTACCAGCGGTAGCTACCTGCAGCAGAGAATCACATCAGGAGTACAGGAGTACTTGCTTAAGAAATCAATAATTTTAAACAATAAAATGGTTCGCCAGAGTCCAACATCAGAACTGCGCCCATAGCAACGGTCTGCTAAACATACACACATACATATATATATACGTAGCAATGGTCTGCTATATATACACACATACGTAGCAACGATGTGCTACACATACATACTAGGGATGGGAACGGTTCGGGTAAAAATCTGAACCGTTCGGTTCACTAGTCACGGTTCGGATTGTGTATGTATTGTTCGATTCATTTGAAATCGCTTATGAAGCCGAATGTGTATTTTTTTGATCCCGTTTATTGTCACACTACAAATCAAAGTCCTATGGAAAGAGGCTGGCACATGGGCGGACAGGAATATGAGGTATAATACATGCGCAGTGCAACTGAAGCTTGGTGAACCGTCAAAGATACAAAGTTTTGATGACATGTGACCCAGCCTCCTTCTTTCTCAAACTTCTCAGTTGGCAGAGTCATTGATGAAATGCAGAGTATGGCTGTCAATCCGTTAAGGAAATGGCAAGTGGACACAGAAGAGGATCCACCAGCATCGTTTCGCTCTGCTGTGTGGGAGCATTATGGATTTGGTCTTACAAATGACAGTGACGGGGAAAAAAGTGGTGGATAAAATGTCAACTATGTATAAGCGCTGTGCAACACCCAACGAACCCATTCCTACAGAGTGGGACCCATGAAACACAAGAAGAAAGAACCACAGCTTGCCCAGGTGAACCACCACGACCCTAAGCTACGTCAAAATATGAGATCCAGCATCAGACTCTGACCTTGCCAAAGTTTCCCCAGGTGATGGTGACTCTATTGGTGGCATTGGAGAGATGCAACCAGGGGGTGATGTTTACAGGACGACAAGGACGACGGGGCTCCACACCAGGCTTATTGGAGGGGTAATAGCCCTGTAAACACACACAAATACCAATGAATCATGAAAATTATCCAACATATCATCTTAATCAAATTGATGCCTGTTATGTCAACAAATTACTCAAAAACAGAGTTTGCTCTGAAAGGCTTCAATACAGTTTAAAAACACTGTTGGACTCTTGACTCACTTTTTAAACTGCAACACAAAATTAAAAGAGCATGTCAAGTTAATTGTGAACTATTAAACTCATCAACAACTATTTTGATTATCAGTTAATTGGTTTAAGTATTTTTAGGGGAAAACGTCAAAGTCAATTAAATGATAAAATAATCAACACTGTAATCAACATTGAAAATAACTGTTTGTTGCAGCCCTGCTAATATTAATACTTTATTATACACCACTGTTACTACAGAGCAAATTTCATGCGTGAATCATATAACATGTTAAGTTACTAAGAGAACTGCACTGACTCTTTTTAACTCAGCCCATGTTAAAGAGTATGGGGGAATCAACTTTGGGTCTATTCAGCAGTTACCCTGCTAAACATACAGTAAATAACCATATGTCCAATATTTAAAAAACTGATCAATACAAAGACTCAAAGAGAAAGCCAATCTCTGTACTTTAACATTAGTTACAATAATCAGTCTTGGATGCACTTCTTCCATCCATCTCCATGTTACGGCTTTCTTACCAGCAGCAAGTAACATTTTCATATTTTTCATTGGCTAACAACATGGTCATTTTACAAAAACATATCGTGTCAAAACCACAATTAATCTCTTACCCATGTATCAACATTATCTGTCTGATACTAAGTAATGTGGTTAAACTGTAGAACTTTTTAAAAATTGGTCATTGTGTTTTTTACATTTGATTTGAAGCTCAAACACCCAAGAGCAGAGTTAGGTTGTTTAAATGCAAAAGCAACCAAACTCCCATTATTGTTTTCACAACACTGGTTTTTGACTGCTGTTTTTCTGCTTTGATTTTCTGACAACACACCTTGCGAACACAACAGCAAACATTTGTCTTGGATGTTCTAGCTTCCCACCAGCACATGAAGAGTTTGATCACTGAGAATAACAGATGCACAGTTTCCTATTGAAGTCTTGCCAGTGAGCTGATGCCTTCAGGCTGACAACCCTACACTACCTGTACCTGGATATTACCATTTCTTTCCTTATTCAACATGCACCTGGTCCAATCCATCATTATCATACATTATCACGCCAGTTTGGTGGTAACCCAGTATCAAGCCTGCCATTCACACCCAAACTAGTGACTCAATGACTATATTTAAAAATGAATGGCTTACAGGAATGAAATTTGACAAAAGTAGAAGAACAGCCACTTATATCATATTTGTACTCTAAAGGTGTGACTCGTCAGTCAACTCACCGGCACATGACAGTAGGACTGGTTGACTTTGACAGCAATGTTGGGAGGATACTGGTCCTCCTGGACACCAATGGAGTCTGAATAACAGATTCTGCAATAGAAAACAATATGAGAGAGATGGGTCAGCCAATCGGCATCCAACTGTCCAAATAAATTAATCAGTTACTCAATTTTAACAGTCCATTATAGGGGAAATTCAAGTGTCATTTGCCCTTGCATGGTGAAACAATTTTCTGTTTGTTTTCTGTGAGAGATATTCATTTTAACAGCACAGTGTTTACATGAACAAAATATTCCTCAATGGTTAGACACAGTACAGGAAATATTTGTGATGGAGAAAATGACTTATTCTGACATGAGTTTAACAGAAAACGGGAAAATGGATAAGATGTAGAAATAAAGACATAAGCACTGTATAATCGACAATAATGCAACTTACTGGGTAAATTTTTAACAAGAAAATAGTTCTGTATACTGCATCATTAATTGTAAACTGTAGCCCTTGCTGCACTGTTATAAGTCATGTTGTTATATTTGTGTATTCATAACTTATTATATATAATATATTCCTTTTTATTCCAAAAAAGACAATATTTCTACTATGCTACTTGCATGGCTAATGAAAATTAACATTCCACTAATATTTAGAAGAAGAAGCATACTCATTTGACGCAAAATGCCCCTGTGACATACGCCCCATGGCTACCTTTACTTTCCCTCCTTTTCCAACAGCAGTCATGTTGTTCCCGTGGGACAACCTCTTTGTCGCTGTTCGACAAGCTATTGTTTTTTCAGCTATGCACGAGAACTGTCTCCGACACATACACCTTATGCAACAGGCGACAAAGAAAAAGGTGGTGTGCTGCAAACTGCGGTAGAAACCCCAACTGAGATGCACGTTGCGAATGCCCTGTATACATGTCCAATGTATGCTCCTAAAACCTGAATAATGTCAGCATATCGTACATGTCTTTACTGGAAAATGCTACATTCAAAATAAGGCCTAATTCAGAATATCCAAATGGAATATGCTGTTTATATGACACACATCAAATTTGGAAAATTTTCATAATCTGAATAATGGTGGAATATTAGAGTGCATGTAAACACAGTCACTGGCAGAACCAGCACATTCCAGGTAAAAGGATTATGACAACCAAATTTCAAATGTAATTATTCGAAACTTACCTAAGAACCACTTGGATCGATCTCATTCCCGGACGAAGCTCACTAAGAAAGTAAAAGGTCACAAATGAGCATTAGTTCCAGAGTTCGTAAATTAAGATAAGGTTAGCAATGCAGATCTGGGAATAATGTTTTGACTTTCTTACCTTGCATTTCTGATCTGGTCTGCTTGGTTCGGTGTTAATTCAAATATGCATTGACTGTCCTGCAGTTTCTCATTGTTCTGGGCAACTGTAAACGTGTAGAGAAAATCCATCACAAAAACAGCAGTGTGTTGACATAAAATTTATAAGAAGCAAATTATTTAAATACAAAGATACAGAAACATCAAAGTATACAGTGTACACTCACTTAGTTCTGTTGGTGGCAACAGTGTCTCCAAAGTTTGGTAGAAGGGCAGTGGCACCAACTTGACCTCTGCTGCAGGAGTGGGGATCGGTTTGGAAATGCCATTGAGGTAGTCTGCGCCCTGAGAGGTGGCCGTGGGGGAGGAGCTGAGGGATGAGTAGGCAACTGGGACGCCCTCAGGACGCCGCGCCGCAAGCCAGCCAGATGTTTTGGGGAAGCGCGACTCGTAGAGCTGCCTGACGTTCTTCAGAAGCTCTGGGCTGTATTCGGTCTGCACTAGCCTCAGCGCACGCCCCACCAGGTCCTGTTTCAGCCCACTTTTGCTGCGGCCCATTGAGGCCAGCAGCGTCTGCAGGTCTGAGACCCGGAAACTTTTGACCATGTTCTAAAGGGAGGACAAGACAAAAACATGAGAAACGCAACACGGAGACAATGAAGCCAGTAAATGGAGAAGGTTTGAGTGACAATGCTGTGAATTTACAAGTCCAGACTCATTTGAGAGTCAAGTCCTGATCCACCATGTACTACCACAGTGCTACTGGACGGATTTCTTCTACCACTGACTTTTTCCAGGCATTTCACGTTGAAGTTTTTCTGAAGGTATTCAGTGTGACTTTCAAAAACGATCACTTGCTGCAAGAGAAAATCACTCTCTACCTGTGTAACCCAAGGTGGGAAACACATTCCAGTTTATCAGTGTTCTGTGAATTTCTCCAGTAATGTATAAGTTCTTAACTATGCTGTCAAAATAAATCCAATAATTCAATTCCTTTTGGAGATTCCTGCCTAAACACACTTGCTAAATTTAACCCATGACAAGATCTACTAATCTAATTATTTACAATTAACAAGCAGCATTAACAGGATACAACAATGTCTCAAACTATTTGAACCGACGGCCAAGTCATTTACATCACCATGTTCTTAAACAAATTGTGGTGCCATTAAACAAACTGAATTTGCAGCAGGAGTTGAAATGTATGACTGCACCTCTGCATTTCACTGTATTACATACACAAGCAGACAGAACCTGCACTGACAAGGCCCAGCTACAGCATAAGCCTGAAAAGTAAAGGCATGAACAACTTGGACTGTGTTTAACTCAAGCATATCAATCAATATATTAAACAGAAATCATAATAGAGTTTAAACACCAAACAAAAATGGTGTGGTAAACCCTACAGTTCGGATCTTTATTTTAAAAAAAGAGACAGGTATAGGCTGCCTTAAACAGTGTTTATGTCTATCAAAGTCTATTTACAGTCCTATGGAGGTGGAATACAACTTAAATGTAAAACTAACCAACATCTGCAAAATGGACTGTAATTACAATATCTTCCATAACTGATGGACACCATGTTTATTAGTCAATTCCAGAGTAATTCACTGTTAAATTTAATTTGCATAGACTGTTAATGGGTGAACTCGTTTGTGCAGCCGTGACAATCAAACACTGAGCGGAAGGCAAACCATAATAAGCATCGATGTTTACTTAAGACAAAGGTACAATATACTCGCTACAATGGGTCCCTGTTTGGATTAGCTGCACTAAACATGTGTACAGTACTTGCAAAATAAGTCGCGAAGACAGGCCACATAAGGCAAAACATGCACAAGCATGAGGATGCGTGTCAGATAGCAGCAACGCAGAGAATGTGAACTTGGCTGTTAGACACTGCAAGTAATGTTGTTGTTACTGGAAAAACCTGAGCCGGGTAACATGTTTTGGCTTTGTCTCACGTTGTTTAGTGGGGCATCAGTCGCACCACTGCTTTACGTCTCGATTCAATTTACACAATAACGCGGTTGTCCATTCTGGAGCAAAACTGCAGCCATAAAGTCAGCAACGTTGCCATTTCTTCAGCTTCACTTGAACAATATAGCCTGCGCTAATCGGTTGGCTAGCTTTTCTACAGGCTGGGCTGTCGGCATTCAATCATGGCAACTGGACATTTTGACAGGTGCACAGCTTCATAAACTAACCGGCTAACAACACACAGACATTATTACAAGCCAAATAACGTCAAATAGCAACGTGGCGGGACGAATGTTAGCAGCAAACCCTCAAGTGTTTTATGGTCACATCATTCATTTTCGGTGTCTTCCTTTAGAGCCAGCGTGATGCTAGCTAAACCAACGCACTTACTTGGTTAACATTACCTAGCATGCTAGCTACGTTAGCGGCACAGGCTAGTTCGTTTCGTCGTGAATGTAATACGCCACATTTCTAATAATACAGAGTCTTAACTATATTCATACAAAGCCCCCGGTTTCCCCACGACCGGGCTGAGTTTCAAACCACAATCCCGCGCCCTTCTCCCATCAAACCAAAGCTAGCCAAGCTCTACTTGCCATCGCTTCCACCAGTTCGGCCGCCATCTTCGTGCAGCAGTACCGCGAGAGTCAGAGACGAAGGCTAGTCTTTCACCAATGAAAGGCAGAGCCTGCTTTGATAGACGGGTGTCGTCAGCCAATCACAGCGCGGCTTTAACCGGAGCCTAGAGAGCGCTATAAAAAATGGGCGGGACCGCCGTGTTTTAAAGTTACAGTGCAACTTTTTAAAAACACTAAGAGACAGGTCTCATTTCCAAAATAGGCCTCAGTGTACATTAATGATACCACGTGTCAAAGCAGTTTGATATCCATGACATTTCGGTTTGATAGTATCGAGATATTATAAACGTGTGTCTTAAAAACGGTTTAAATTCAACGTGGATGTAAAGCATGGGGTGTGAACTGGATCAGGTCGCATGGTGCGTTCAAATCCTGTCCGAGCAAATTACTCCATTTCAGGTCCTGCGGCCAGCCAGCGAGATGTGGAGTTAATGCTTTGTCTAGGGTATGTTCATAATTGAATTAAAATGATTAATTAACGAAATACACTCACATGTCAACGCATAAACTCATCATACCCTGTCCAAAACACAGACACCATGTTGTGTCACGCTTTTAGCGACATGGAAACAAGCATGCTAAGTAAAAATGTATACTCCCTCTGGTGATCCAGCCCTGCTTTTCCACAAGCTCCCCATATGTGGCAAAGAATAGCCTCATGGAAACACAAAAATCAATTGAAGGATTTGCAGTATCATGTAATAGCATGTGTTTTGTTTTGGCTTTACTTTGGCTGGGGGACATCAATAAAACAACATTGTGTATTCAAAAGGACAGCTGGTTTTGCCACCATGTTGTTGTGAAAGGTTAACTCTGATTATGATTTATGAATAAAATGTATAGCAAATACAGGATTTTGGTGTTTTCAGTCTATCTAAATTTAGTTCACAAATACAGACCTAAATGACAACATTGTACTTGACAATACATGCATACATTTTTTTAAATTATATTGATTTATAATGTTTTAATTTATAGGACATATTGAGTTGACAATGAAACTAATTACAATACAAAAGCATGCTTATACAAAAACAGCATGGTGCTTTCTGCTGTTTTACATGTTCCATTATTTAAACAGAAGAGGGCAATATGGTCCATGATTTGATCTGTTTCATTCCCTCTCTAAACTACAGAACAAAGCAGATATATCCAGATACTACCACTATCAACTGCTAATGTGATGACAGCTGAGGTGAAATGGTGTAGGCCAATATTTATATGGTATTATGGGGAGGTTCAAGCTCTACAACTTTACAAGTCCATCAGTGTAAACTCATGCACAGGGACACTGTTAAAACCAGACCTTTATTTGTTTCAGATGCCATACTTTACGGATATAAAACCTAGAAATAATGGACACTGATAAATTCCCATTTGATGGAACACTAAATATGAAAATAGTGTTTTGTATTTCTATATTTCATACACTGCCTTACACCTAAATGTAAATGTAAAGAGCCAGCAACACATGTCACCTTTTCCACTGTACTTTTGTAATAAATGAGGCCAATATGTGAGAGAAAACACACAAAACTAAATTGGTAAAATAAATAAAAAATAAATAAACACAAATGCATTTTAATATTTTTATTTTTTTCCACAAACCTCTAGGGTGAGTGAGACAGCGTGGGGTCACGTTTTCTGATGTTTGCTGCCTCTCTGGTCACATATTTTGGTGTAACAACTGCAAGTCTGAGATAAGGTGCCATCATATGGGGTTGTGTTTACCGTGTTTACGAGTTGGGCTCATATGAACACCCCCCTCATGTTGTATTCACAACCTTAGAAATGGAAAGTTTCTGCAAGCTCCAAGTTCACAACTGGTGACATGTTTGTGGATGTTGTGACAAAAGATGGAGCCAATGAAAGTTAATTTCTCTTTGCATAACAAGTTAATATTGTACAGTATATTGTAATTTTAGTTATGTATTGTTTTCTTGGTAATTTTATGATATGTCTGAAGAAAATGTTAATATTCTCAACAACCTCATCTTTCTCCTCTGTCATTGTACCTTTACATTTCCCACATTATGTTACCCACTTGCTAGCTTGCTAACTTGTTAGCCTCTGTGGCTTCAAGATTCGGACAGTTACGTTATCATTGCCGTTGCTTAGCAGCGGTGTTCCTCAGGACTTAACCATGTGAACTCCACGCATATCGTGTACACCACTTCCCATCTCGTAAGCACGGTAAACACAACCCCATATGAAGGCACCGACAGTTTCACTGAAGAGCTTACAGATGCATGAAAACAGTTTTATGAGTTTGATCTGGGGAACTTAAGAGCACACTTTGGGTACATGAGGATTAAGTGATTAAATGACGCCATGTTTTAAGGGGGAGTAGATGCTTTAGTAAACCTCGTAGTCGGTCAAAAACACGCATGAACCCTTGGCGTTTCTTCATTGTAAAAATAGCGATAGTGTCGACTGAGTGTAAAGAGGAAATTCACAATTTACGTCAGCATTAAAAAGTGTAACTATTTTAATTCACATGATGTTTGACTTGTATATCGTAACATAAACAACATAAACAAGTGTTTTGTATTTCAGTTAAAACTAGGACTGACCCAAATGCTTTGCAGCTTTGACCACTGCCATGGTAATCAACCTCCAAATCAGTATTTAAATGCTTTGTTTTTTGTTTTTATATAGATATATTTGTGCCTTTAAATGAAACTCATGTGCTCATGTTCACAACATGGGAAGTCGTGACTTTCAAGTTGTGAAGAACACTTAAGATGAGGTTGTTGGGAATGTCAACATTTTCATCAGATGTACAGTATTATAGAAGAATTACAATAAATGACTAAAATTACAATATATTCACTTATTATGCACCAAAAAAATAACTTTCATGGCCTCTGCCATTTCTGACGTCAACAAACACATTACGACTCGTAAGTTCCCGAAAACTTGGAACTTTCCACGTATGAGGTGGTGAATAATACAAGTGTCATCTCATGAACACAGTAAACACAACCACACATGAAGGCAAGTATGCAATAATAAAATATAAATCCCAAAATAACCCACGACATAACGAATAATCCCACAACATTATTCATATTCAACATGAATAAGTGGCCTTTACCGCTGTCGCTGTCATTCAGAGACAAGCTGTGACGCATGCTGTTCCTCCAGTTTTTACCCTGTTGGAGCAAGAAAATAAAAGAAATATTACTTGGCCAAAAACAGAACTAAGAGTTAGACCTGAGCCATGGTAATTGACCTTCAAATCAGTATTTGATTGCTTTTTTTTTATATACATAAGTATGTAATAATAATGTAAAAATCCCAAAATAGCCCATGAATGAATTATTTTCTTGTTTAGTAGTCTATATTTAGTTTTTGCATAATTAGTATTTTGTTTTCTTTTGTTTATGAATTTGTTTAAAAGTGTGGGCCTCCACAGTTAGATAGTAGGTAGGTACAGGACCAGCATGCACCTGGGTGGACTTATTAGATTTAGACTTAGTCTGCTTTATTGTCATTTGCTCATATGCAAGGAGACTTACATAAAGGGTAACAAAATTATGTTTCACAGGGACCACAGTGTCACATAGAACAATATGAAAAAAAAGAAAATAGTAAATAACACACAATATTGAGGACATTACACAGAAATTGAAGACACTGACAAGTAAGTAAGAAATATATACAGAACTCTATGCAACTGTACACATTAAACATTACATACACAACATTAAATACACAATTAAACACTATACTGTACACAATTGAACATTTTGCACACTAACCTGACAAAAAATTCACAGGCAAACCTGCAGCAAACAGTGTCATTAGCAGCCTCTTTTCGCCTCTTTTGCCTGTGTAAACCACACACCCATGGTGCATCAGAGGCCTTTTGATTTAGTTTGATTTTTCTGACAAATGGTCACTACAATTAGATTTTTTTTTTTAGTCAACCTGTTATCCACCAGTGTCTAGTTGTACTCTTTCCAAAAAAGGAGACTTAACTGAACGTGCTTTGTCTCCAAAACTTGACCCATTAATTACTGTTCTTTGGTAATTGAAGTAATTCTTTGGACAGCATCCCAAAACTACTTTAACAGGATAACACTGGTATCTAAAAGGCCTTTGATTCTACAACATCCATCCTTTGTACACCATGTCTTGCTAAATCTTGGGTGTTTAATCTGCCGTAATTACAAAGATTTGCTTAGGTTAATAAAAATAATCCGCCTCAATTGAGACCCCCTACCTGGACCTCCGCTGTGCCGTCTTTACCCCTTTCTGTGAGGGATAAATTCACAGTCATATAAATAGAGACACCTTCACAACCGTGAGGCACAACTCTTCCATTCAGGAGCAAAAAGGCTGTTGGACATTGAGAAAGTGGATTTGATTGTCAGTTTTTTTTTTCAGAGAGGCGAAAACATTTAATTAAAATTTGTTGCTAAACTAAGCAGACGCATTTAGTGTGACGTCGTTTCCACAGGTTGAGATTGTGTCACTCGTGAGCGCATCAAGGTTAACAACAGTTGAGAGGCTCATCTTTATCTGTGATCTTGTCAACAGTAAGACTTCAGCGAAAACAAGCCAGGGGCATTGAGGCGTTCTGTCTGTGAAGGGTCCTGCACTTTACTAGAAAAACAGCCATGCTGTGAAACTCAGACACAAAGCTCTGAAAGGACTTTTGGGAGAGAGACTTTTCATTTATCATCTAAAAACAAAAACTAAACAGTCAGTTTGGAGCCAATAAAACCTCTGTAATGAGTCTGAGATACCTTAATTCAGGGATGACAATGGAGGACAGAAGCAGCCGCACCGGCGGCAGAGAAAGACTGGGACTGAGCTTCACTATTGACTACCTTCTGTTCAATAAAGGAGTCAAAGGTTCTAAAGAAGAAGCGACAGGAAGTCGTACAGCAGAGCAGACGGCGAGCAACATGCTAAATCATCAGAATCCTAAACCTGAAGAGGTGGGGATTCGCTCTGAGATACAGGAGAAGCGGCTCCAGAGGTCAGAGGCAGAGACTGAAGAAAGGAAAGTCAAAGACGAGGAGGGGGATGGAGAGCAACAAGAGGAGGGGGAGGAGGAAGTGACCACCACCACATCTACCGGCAGAAGTCCAGAAAAGTCTGCAGACAAACCCAACCAGTCGTACATCGCACTCATCTCCAAGGCGATCCTGGCGTCAGAGCAGAAGAAACTGCTGCTGTGTGACATCTACCAGTGGATCATGGACCACTACCCGTACTTCAAGAGTAAGGTACGTTCACGTCAGTGCTCCAGTGTTATTCTATTTACCTGGCAAGAACACAACAGTCGTAGTTGTGGAGGGATTCATGATGGTGATAATGTGAAGTAAAGACTAGGATACAGGGGACTGAACTGAATCATGCTGCATTGCTTTGGTAAGGCGATGACGAGACAGATAACAAGAGTTTACCCAAAGTCTCCAGCGTCTTCCACTCAGTCGCTGAAAAATGTGGCAGCCATTTTCACAAGCGACGCGACCTACTTGGCACAGGTAATCTGTCTGAGTGGTTAGGCAATTAGGTTCTCGCGGGGACACTAGATGATCTTCTTGTTGGCGAATTCACAAATAAAGTAATCCTGTTGCTAGGTTGCAAACCGCCCCTGCCTTTTACCAGGTGCAACAACAGATTGGACGTATAGCCTAGTGGATTACTGTTGATCGCTGGTTTGACGTGCTAAAAAGGTAACCGAGGGTGTTGTGTCTTACCGCGATCATATACGGTGTTGACACGCTATGGCGCATCCTGCCAACAACAGGACAAGGTGACATCCTGAGGAGGATCAGTGATACTTAGCTGACACCTATGTTAAGTTTCAATTGGGGACACCTTTTCTTTAACTCTTAGTAGGTTTGTCCCGAATACCATTTTTTGGGCTTCGAAGTTTTGGTTAGAAATATTCGAAGGTATTTCAATTCAGCTGATACCCAAAGCCCAGGTATTGCTATCGGGACTGAAAAAGTCGGATCGGTGCATCCCTATTTAAGTTTTTCACATACAAATCTGTGTACTAGTATAAGTGATATGTTTTTTTCTGCTTGTGAGTGAGTTCAGCAATCATAGCAGATACCTTTTAAGATCTCAGAGAGCTTACTTTTGGTTTATTTTGCAGAAAGTACTTTTCAGTTATTGACTAGTGCTCTCTAATAATGTGTTAGGACTCTACTACTGACTTTAGCTTTGTGTTTAATTAGAGTCTACTTAGAAATTTGATTTTACATGCTTTGTTTGTCATGTTTTTAATGTCAACAATGAATTTACGTCACAGTTTTTTCCTATGGTTTTAGCTAGGGCTGTCCCAAATACCATTTTTTTTTGTGTTTCAAAGATTCGGCGAGAAACATATGAAGCTATTCAAAGTTTCGGGACAGAGTGGCTGCCACACTACTGTACACATGCACTTCTACACATAACAAACAGCGATATGCATCTGAGAATAACTAACAATAATTAATGCTGTATATGAATAATGAATAATGTGGAATTACTCCTTATTTCATGGGCTATTTTGGGATTTAAAAAAAGCATTTGAATATTGATTTGAAGGTCGATTACCATGGCTCAGCTGTAACTTTTACTTAGTTTTGTTTTTGGCCTAATAATATTTCTTTTATTTTCTTGCTCCAACAGGATAAAAACTGGAGGAACAGCGTGCGTCACAACTTGTCCCTGAATGATTGCTTCATCAAAGCAGGCCGCAGCGACAACGGTAAAGGCCACTTCTGGGCGATTCACCCAACAAACTACCGTGACTTTTCTAATGGGGACTATCAATGCCGAAGGGCGCGGCGGAGGGTACGCAGGTCGGCAGGACAGCTCCCCCGTTCCTCCCTGAGCTCCCCCTACCATCCGGCACTCGCCCGCCACCACAGAACTACCTACTGGTGCTGCCCTCAAGCCCAAACGCTCCCTCTGGCCTGCTTGGCGCCCAGACTCTACTGGCCGTGGTCCGGTGTGCAGCCACAGGTGGGTTTCCACCCGGGTCTGCATGCCTCTGTACCCTGAGAGTGAATAGTTTGTACTGTACTCACAGTTTGGCTCTGAATTACAGTTAAAAGAGAAATATTAGAAACTTATTTGTTAATGAACATGTAATTTGGTGATGTTCAAATTGATGTGGACAACATTACATTATACTCGGCAAACCAAAGTGATTTTAGGGTGTTCAGTAACCCAATGTGCCCGACCACAGACTGGGCACATTGCGACTTAGATAATGTTCATTAACCTTTTTGAATATTTGCCACTTTAAAGTGATGGTTTAGGGGACCTTTAAAGGATCACAATAGCATGAATCTTGTGGAGCATTTCTTTCATTTGTATTGTGAATGTTTTAGAATAACAAAAACACACAATGCTTTGTTATAATCTCATTAAATCATATTGAATTCAACACCTTGTGCTGTTCTTGCTCAGCTGTCCCAGTTGTGATTTGTGTGCATCTGTGTTTATTGTAGACCAGTTACAATACATCAACACATCTAATGGTAATAAACCATCTCTGAATACTTCTATTCTACTGTTTTTTTAAAAAGTCACAAATAGCAACTAGTTCAAGTTGTCAATCACTAATTTATCTACAACATTATGTCATTTTGATTTAGACTGATGCAGTATATTTTACATGTAAGTTGTAAAAATAGGAGAAAAACATTATGGTTGTTCTGTATTCTCTTAACTATTATTAAGAATAATAATATGCCTGTTCATAGTAATAATAAACAACATGAACACCTAGAGGATGAACAAAATGAAAGCATTTACTCCTGTGTGCACAGATAGCACTAAAAGTGAGCCCAATGCTAAAATACCCCCCCGCTGTTAGATGCTAATTAGTCAAAGCTTTCGGGATGCAAAATCTTCTGCCTTAAGAGACTAAAATCGGGCTTTCCAAAGCCGACTCCCGGGCATGTGAGGCCAGATAATCTGAGCAATCCCAAATAGTTTCAAGAAATAGGAAGCTTATCACACAGTGTAATCCATAGCCGCTGCTGCAGAAAGAGGGGGGACCACAGGAGGTCAGGAAGGAAGGAAACAGAGGAAAGGGAAGGAGGCAGGGAGGGAGGAAGGACGGGAGGGGACGCTGATTTATTGGAAAGAGTTGGGAGGGCTTTTTAAGGGACTATCTTATTTGTTATAGCTGCAGTGCATAGAATTGGAGCAAATATGATTTTAAAAATTTATTTTTATAAAGCAATGACTATATCCTGAGAGTAGTGCATGAGACAGGTAATCTGAAAAAAAAAACACATGCCTCTGTGTCCTCCGGTGTCCTCCGGTGAACCTATTGGCATCTGCAAGATTTCACAGACCGGAGGAAAACAACCAGAGCTGATCTGCAGCCTGCCGTTTCTGAGCAGCTGTCATTCACTCATGAACTCTGATCAAACAGTCAAACTAGGCATCGCTGATCACATATGAATCAATATTATGTTACTGTAATGCTCATTTATCTCCTCAGATGTTTTCAGAAACATCTTGTAGTTACCGTTTGGCTGTAAAATAAGAAAGTTTGTGACCTGGCAGCCATGGTGAGAAAATATCAAGCACCGCCCAATATTGGTGTACTAAAATATTGAAACTCATGAGTTTCTTGATATTATGTTGTGCGATACTGTAATGATTCAGTATCATATGAAACTCTAAAAATGAAGGAATCCATTGGTACAAACTATGTCAAACTAGCTTGTTGAGAAGGAGGCTAAATAACAGCAAAATTACAATCAATTTTGGTGAGAAAAACCTGTCATGGCGATTTTCAAAAGGGTCCCTTGACTTCTGACCTCAAGATATGTGGGTTCTCTGGGTACCCACGAGTCTCCCCTTACAGACACACTCACTTTATGATAATCACATACATGTTTGGGGCAAAAAACATGCAGTATAAAGTTATTTTTGCCCATTCTAAATGGTGTCTTTCTGGTGTGCTCTTTATACTATGACAGCTGTCCAAAAATTAAATTAAAAAAAATTCTGATATATTGCCTTGCTTACAGTATTGCAATATATCGCAATTTACTGAATCGTTACGCCTGTACCATGACACGTATTGTATCTGCAGATTCTTGCCACTAGAAAGCCCTGTTGCCCACCAGTCGGAGCACAGCCAATAGGAACTCTCAAAAGAAATGCTCTCACTCTCTGAAATGACCTGTGATTGGTCAAAGTTTCCCGTTACGGGGTAGGTTTTTTAAAGCTTGAAGACAGAGCCATGAGGAGGTGCAGAAGTCTAGTTTGCACTCAGTACACTTGAATTTCAATCTGCTAAATTGATGCCAATGATGCCCAAAACTTTCTGCCTACTGAAGCTTTAAGAAGAACCAGTCAGGGCAGAAACATATAAATGAATTAATGAAAGACGTACATGAGTTAAACACAAAGTCACTGTCAAAATAAATATGAGAAAAGCCCCATATCACAAAGGGACATCCTGAAATGAATAACTGGAACTGTTGGTTCAGTTGTAAGATGACTCCAAAGTAGTGCCATAACAAGAATGGAGTCAATTCGTACCTGTCCGGCTCTCACATCAATAGTGAAATTCCTCTCTGACTTGCAAAGGTTGGCATTTACATCCACAGTGCTGCAGCCTAAGAGGATTAGGTCATACATTGACTTTTCTGAACTTTGTTTGTCTCAGCTCATGTGGGCTCCTTATTTGCAAATTATTGAATATTTGAATAAGGCAATATTTGACATGAAATTAGATTTTAAACAGACAAACAATATGTCAGAAGGATAAAGCACAAAAGAGAGCAAGAGAGGGAGTCATATTCACAGCAGTTATTTTCGAGCAATGCTCATTAGAACAATGACAAATCCATCTAATTAATTTTTGTTCACCAAATCTTCCTATTCAATGTCGGCAGCTAATTGGAGACCTAATTTGCTTAATTCCCATGAATTGCTCTCTGCATCAAATCCTCTTCAATTCACCAGCTTTAAGGCTTTAATTTGGTTGCATATGTTTGCTGCGCACACACACACACACACACACACACACACACACACACACACACACAGAGGCATACACATGCATACAACTCCTAAAACTCTTGCAGAAAAACATGCAATCATCCAAACAACAAAACAAATACATGCATTTTTTTGTGTACAGTTGAAATAATACATTAGCAGCTGTAATAAATTTACCCTAAAGAGCTATTTTTGGTCATTCTTCCTGTTAAAAACTACAAATAACATCACTTATGTTCAAGCAACTCACTCAAATTTATAATTAACTACTTTTCTAGGAGAATGAGATTGAGGTCATGAGCCGAGTGTGTGTGTTTTGTGTGTGTTCATATGTCATTTAGTTAATCTAATGGGATGGGCGGAGGGGTGCAGGGGGCCGTAGATTAAGGCACAAAGATTTGTTCCTGATTAGCAGAGAGTGAGGTAAGAAGATCAGTCGTGCTGAGACGGCGATGAAACATTATGGCTGTGTTTTAATACAACACGTTTACAGCAGCAGCATTCCAAAGCTGGTTCCCTTTAGCTTACAATGATCTGACTATAGACTCACCGCACACACACCAGCTCACACAGCATATAGGACGAAGCCTCAACCTGTAGACAGATGCACAGGAAAGAGGAAAAGGTTGGTTTTCAATAACTTATACTGTGTGAAATATATTTCACTAGCACCACTAGAAATAATTTAACCCCACATCTTTATAAAAATAAAATTAACTCAATAACTTCTAGTATAGTCGAGTCTATAGTGTCTCTTGCTTTTGTTTTCACGACTCTTATATTAAATTAACAAGATGTTAACTCGGCGACACAAATTACTGTTATACAAATAACTTGAGATAAAGAAAAAAATAGGTTTGTATTTTAATTTATAGCCTTAACGCCCTGATGATGGCCGAAGTAGAAATCCATTTAAAAATGTTAGAAAGGAACATTTCATGGTTAGATTGGATAAATGTAATGAAATGAATAAATATTTAAAATACTTTCTGTCTCTAAGCACACTTTAAAACCCACAAACCACATATTTCTAATTAATGGATGTGGTTGATATAGATCTGATTTTAGACAGCTGGAGCTGCAGAGCTCCAACACATATAATCCTAATAAATATTATTATTATCATTATCATTATTCAGAAACAGTAACCACTTCAAGTTGTCCAGCACTAATTAATCTCTATAATATTATTTTATTTTAACTTAGTTTGACTTTTTGATTGACTGCTGCAGTATAATTTAAGTATAACTAATAAAAATAATAAAAAAAAGAATTAATTAATTAATAAAAATTAATAATAATAATAATAGGGTTGATAATAAAAATATTTATGCACCCAGAAAATGAAGAAATTTGAGCATTTACTTATTAAAAAATATTCTAAAAATACACAAGTAATTAAATGACCACCATGTGATTAAAAAAAAATATATATATTGACTATCTGTCTGATTTTATTCGCTTAATTTGCCTTTTTTTGTCTCAGAAATGTACATTTCATCTTGGTGCTACTGGATGCAGGCCTATGAATAACTCAATCGGCCCAAAGCCTGGAGGAGTCCAAATTGCAAGTCTATTATAAAGCATGATTGCATAGAAGTAAGTAGTATTTAAGGCTTAGGAAGCGCTCTAGTTGAATCAAAACCAGCTGCTATTTTGTGGTTGTGTCCCACCATGAACAATAGCCTGGCGTTACCTCGGCTTCAAAGGCTCCATAATAGTCAATCGATCAGAATGCGAGGCGCTATTCTGCAGATTACTGTTAACAATAATTTGCCTCCTAGTGCACCGTTGCCATCTTTGAAGCAATGTTTTATTGCCTTTTTTTTCCATCTGCATCTGTCATCCCCGAGGTCCACTGTTTGATCTCTCCCCACCAGTGTCTGCCTCCCCGGGGTCGCGTTGACCTGTTGATTGGCAGCTGCGATCAGACATATGGTGGGACGAGGCATCGACCGCAGCTCCCCGGAGACAAAGGCAGACTAGTGGGGTTCTTCCCCCCTCTTTCACCGCGCAGAGGAGCCGAGCAGCCAAGCAGCAGCACCGAGGAGGAGGAAGAGGGGGAGGAGGAAGGCGGCTTATCCGGCCACTAGATGACGCACCGTGCAAGCGAATATCTCCAGCACTGCTCCGACCATTTCATGTAAGTGGATGTGGCAAAGTTTTTTTTTTTAAATTTAATCAGCTATTCCTGCAGAAAATAAGATATATAGCATAACATTATTTATCCTTCGTGCAGTTTAGTCTACATTTAAAATATCAGTATTTATTTCCTCTCAGATACTTCCCTTTGTTTAGTGACTCTCTGACCCCTGTAACAGAGCAGAATGGCTGCTGCATTTCAAATATTTTTCACAAGGAATCGTGTACATTAAGTAATACAGACTTCTGTGAAGTGAATATCATGCCTCGTTTCAGATATGTCACAACAAAAGACAAACACCACCAGGAACTAAAGGCAAACAAGACCAAAAAAAGACAGGCAAACACACAAAAAATAAATAATAATAAATAATAAACCCACATATAGTACAACGCTTTAAGGCACACAAATGTATATACACAAAATACTAAAATAAATATATATATATATATATATATATATATATATATATATATATATATATATATATATATATATATATATATACACACACACACACACACACACACACACAATATACATATAGTGTATACATATATAATAAAATAAATATATTAAGTACATATAGTATATACTGTATACACACACACACACACACACACGTACATTCATACATACACATGCATAAACCCCCACCCAGTGCCACTTTGGGTGATAACGACTAGATTGGCAGATAAAATAATAAAATGTGGCCTCTGTAAGTGGACGCATAATTAATGTGGGATGTGCCAAATCAGTATGTTTTCTCATTGTTCCTGCCAGGCTTATCTGGATTTCTCCCAGCTGTGTTAGTTCACTAGAAACCAAACGGGGGGCGGAAGCACAGATGTGATGCTCAGCCTAGTGTATATGTGTTTCCATGTCCATGATTTCAGCATGCAGAATGCAAAACACCCCCATCTCTCCTCCTCTATAGTGAGCACAGTGTTGCCATGGTGATGCATCCCTGGCCAGGGTCTTGCA
This sequence comes from Pterois miles, assembly GCA_947000775.1. NCBI lineage: Eukaryota > Metazoa > Chordata > Actinopteri > Perciformes > Scorpaenidae > Pterois > Pterois miles. Next base: position 16,667,983 of record CAMQGK010000171.1, read on the forward strand.
GTGATCCGCTCTGACCCTGGTTGATGACCTCTGACATTTTAGGCCACGGCCAGGGTCAAAAGGTCAGCGATGGCCGGAGGGCAACAAGAGCACTTCCATGATTGGCACTCTTGACGTGCTCGCTGCCCCCTTCATCTGCAGCGCTCACCTCCCTCCCAGTTTGCACCTCTCGTTTGCATATTTTACAGAGGGAAGACACCAGCAGCTGCAGCAGGAGGTTCATTCCACTGTTTTACACCTTAGCAGGTAGCCTCTTGTACACTCACAGCAATGCAAGGCTCAGTATCATGTAATTTGCATTCAATATACGTTCTAGATTCGCCTACTTCAGTTTTCGTATAAATCGCGATGGTAAAATGCAGAAGGCTACCATCTCGTATGATGACAGTTATGATAGCAGTAATGATCATCAGTATTCCCATGGCCCAAGCAATCCACTGTAGGTGAGGATATTTATAGTTCTTCAAGCGATAGTGTGTGTTTGTTCATTTCCAGGGGGGAGAGCAATGCACCACACCGTGGTTCTTCTCATGGGGAATAATTACAGAATCGTGGGTACTAAAAGTCATGTGACCCTCGCCTTCTGCTCCCAAATAATTTATCCCCCCGGCTGATAGCTCGTCAATATCAATTTATTAATTTAACAGTTCTGGACTGATAAAAGGTAGTGCGCACAGTTAGCTTTGCTGAAATGTGGAATAAGGATGAATTTTACAGTGCGATGGTGTGAGGGGAAGGAAAGAGGGAGGACAAAGCGAGGGGGAGAAACGGCACCGTCTTGATCAATGGCAGCACAGAGGAGAGAGATGCATATTCGCCATGGAAAAAAATGGGCCACCATCACTCATACTCCAAGACTATTGAATGGAAGTTATGAAAATTAATACACTTATTATCACCATATTAAAAATTAAGATTGAAGACAGCGCGCTCATTGTATCGATATTCAAATGTCTCAATATATTGATCAGCACAACCCAGTTTTTCGTTACGACAATAGGAGGAAAAAAACATGTTTTGCAAGGAGATTTTAATTAGTAACACGAGGAAAACCCGTTTATCTTCAGAGGTGTTATATAAGATGATTGCTTCCTGGAAGATGCACCCTCGAAAACATAAATGTGACGTCGTACATGCGACCCCTCTTGACCTCCAAACACTTCCTTTGCATCCTGATTTTTTAAAAAGGGTAATGAATATACATCTGGCATAAAGCAGAGCACATATATCATCCAGTGTCCACCACAAAACAGTCAACCTGGAACCTAACCTATTCCCAGAGCCATTACATAATATCCCTGAAGGAGGCTAAAAGGTATTTTAACAAGACCCACTGCTCTATGACCTTTGACCTCTTCTGAGTTGACCCCGAGCTCCTGACCCCACTTACACTAGCCAGTCACAGTGGTGGACATGCAGATCCTGCACACTTCCTGGTGCGAGAAGACAAAGAGGGAGAGATTCATTTGCAAACTGATGCATGAGAAGCAAAGCGACAAAACTCTGGTGTTCAGCCGCTGCCGCCATTTTGGACTGAAAATGCTTATTATATTCATAACATTTTATTGCTCAGCCCAGGGCATTTCAGTAGACTATGACAGTAGAAGAAAAATAATTTTGTTTTACTTTGGGATGCACCAATCCAACTTTTTCAGTCCCCATACCGATAGCGATACCTGGGTATCGGCTGATTCAGAGTACTGATCCGATAGCAGTGTTTAATTAATAAGATGTATGCCTCACTGTGTGGGTGACTGGGACCAAAAATACAAAAAAGTTATAATACAATAAATTAAAATTTCTAAGTTGTGCTTTATTATTAAAATAATAAATCATGCATCAGCAACTTGATAAAAAATCTTCAAAATTAACAGGAATTATTTACATTATTAATTATCTTTTATCTTTTATCGTTCCCTTTTTTATTGACAGTGATAGTGTTAAAAGGGGGAGACAGAGGCGACGACATGCAGCAAAGGGACCCAGGCTGGGTTCAAACCCAGGGCCACTGCAGCAAGGACTTTGTACATGTGGCGCCTACTCGACCACATGAGCTACAACAGCACCCAGAATTATACACATTAATTACAATTCAAGTGTAAATCTTTTTAATGCAGCAATGAATAGGTCAAAACTAAAACAGGAATTAAAATTCCAGTATGTAATTTATAGAGTACACAAACAATTGCATTGAATAGATTGGCCCTGTTGTCACCAATACCTGAGCCGGCTATTTCAATAAGTTTGGACCCGATATCCCATCCAGTATTGGTACTGGTGCATCCGTAGTTTTACTTTTGTACGGCACTTTTTAGGTGGACGTTTTACTGACGTCTGGTCGTCGCTTTCAGTCCAAAATGGCGCAAGTGCAGCTTTGCTACTGGGCGCTGATGTTGCAATGGAACTAACAACTGACGTTCACATCCTGGCGGTATACAACCTTTGTCCTATCTGTAATTTCTCCTTCAGGAAAAGAAACAACCACTAAACCCGTTCACATCTTATTGTTCTGTATGTCGGCGTATTATATAATCCTTTCTTCTCTGAGGCTCCCCTCTCACGGACAATCACTGTAGTGGATTCTCCTCGGGTCTTTGGAGAGCTGCGGGGTAGCGAGTGTCAATAGAAGTGGAGTGTGTGAGTGTGAGAGATGATAGACTGAGGTTAAGAGGTGTCAACACAGAAAGAGAGAGGGCTCGAGGACTCTTCACCGGAGCCGGCCTGACACTCCGACACTCTCCTCAACCTCTCCTCTGATTAACCACTCTAAAGACGCCATTGAGACGTAGATGCCTCACACAGAAATGTGCAGAGACACACACACGCACACGCACACAAACACACACACACACACACACACACACACACACACACACACATTCGTACACAATCTTATACCAATCCTATTCTCTTCCCTGAAAGTCGCACACTCCGGCGTGAGGCTACACTTCATCTGTGTGTCAGACACACATCAGCTCTGAGGTGTGGAAACCTGAAGATGTGTTGTTCACAGGCACAGAAACTCTCTGAAAGGTTCTGGCAGTCAGGAATGGATTTGTTACACCTCTGATGTGCTGTATATGTTCAGCCAAGTGTAAGATGCAACAGTGCCATCCCACAGGGCTTTGCACCTGTCAGGTAGTGTAGCGCAACATACAAACTGCAGAACACACACGGGCATACATTGTCACTCTTGTGCACACACGCTGTTTCTTTCCTGCACATGTCTCTCTGATCGACTCTGACTTTGAGGAAGAAGTAAGCACACAACATAAAGTATGTAATCGTCATTTTGTCAAATGCATGCTTCCCGGTTCTTTTTTCATTTCAGTTTCATAGTTAATACCTTGTAAAACAACAAAAGGTCCACACATGGACTCTTTTTCTTAGAGTGGTGCAGGGATTACATACAGTATTTTTGTTGGCCACTCGGAAGCTAGCATTGCCCTGGTTCCCTCAACAAGGTTTAGGATTACTGCAAAAAAATATGCTCTGCGGCAAACAAATGTTTATACTTACAGTACATTTTGTTTCGTAAGTTAATCTTGACATATGAATACCAGTTTTATGATTTTTGAACAGTAAATGCAATCGCCAGAAGTAAAAAGCTAACTTTAGGCAATAAAACATGGTCACATGAATGTGAGTATTAACAACAAGGCTGTAAAGGCGACATGATGATGTTTACTTGTCTCATTTAGCTGGTTGTTAGCAACCGCCTTTTTTAAGACACATTAAAGCTTTAAAATTCAGTTGCATATTTACTTACATATTTTACATCGTAAAACAAAATGTTAAAATCTCTTTGATGAACGTTGGACTCTGATTGGTCAATCATGGCATTCTGTGGTCTGTTATTCCTATATAGCAGACTGTTGCTATGGGCGAAGTCCTGATGTTGGACTCTGGTGGACTGATTTGGTGTCAAACTATTGATTTAAGTAAGTAGTGGGATAAATGTGGCAAATGGTCTCGCATTACCATGAAAGGGGTTTATTTCACAACAATGACTGGCTGTACATTATCGTTACTTAAGCTTGTGTTAACCACAGACCATATTTCAGGCATTTAACTAAAATCCATTAAAAAAAAAAAACATTGACTTCCAGACAAGGGAACCAGAAGTACTAAAACGCTAACTCATTTCCAGGTTTTAGGACTCATTCCAGCAGCAACCTATAGGTTCCATGGCATCCATGTTGTAAATATTTTGACCATCGGCCACTCAATAGATTATTATTGTCTTTTTGGTTGGTGAGTGAGGCAAATCTAGCAGCCACCTGCATGTCTTACCAGTATTTGGCTGGTGGTTAGTGCTTATTTCCAATTCTGGTGTACATTCTGGTTTCTCTACAGGGAATTAGATCAGATTCTGGCTATTGTTGAATTTTGTTGGCTTTGATTTAACTGTAAAGTGTGTTTGGTTGGTTAATGGGAGCTTAAAAGGACCTTCGTTTCCTCTGCTGGTATCTAGCCATGTGAGATTTATTTGCCAAATAAATACATATAAGGAATTACATTTTACGCATCTCACAGAAATAGAAATAACAGCTAGGGGCAAGGACAACAAAGCTGGACAAATAGATGTAAGGAATAGACAACTGTTATTCACACAAGTACTGAAAAAATAGGTGTATATATAAATACTATCTAATATAGAGTACATAAATAACCAACAATGAAATAAGAAATAAAATAAAAATTTCAATATAGAGTATATGTCAAGTGTTCTGTTGGTTGTAAACAATACTAAGAGCACAATAGTTATGGGACCATATGGGAATGTTCATATTTCATTGTCTCTCTTATTCTGACTAATCTACAGCATGCAAACACAGTTTGAAAGGAAGGACTATTTAATTGCTTTTGTTGTGGATGCAATTCCCAAAGTAAGTGGATATCTCAAAACCTAGGTCAATAAATTCAACTCCACTACATGTGGGAAAATATGTTTTTTAGGGGGGTGAACAAACACCCTGTAAAGCAATATACTACCAACAGGCTTAATAACATAACATGAGCCCCGATCCTGCTCTCACTGGCCTTTTCATGTACTATGGTGGATGTGCTCCACATACAGTTTAATGTAGGTTAACTTCTGTTGAGTTCTGTAGTTGTGGCTGGACCTGGTTTGGTTTTGGAAGGTGGGTTTGGTTGTATTTATCTATCGTGGGAAGGCTTAAAGGTGTAATATGTAACTGTTGTCAGTTACCGTTTGTAAAAACAGCACTCAAAGTCCGCCCCACCTTGTGGGCTAAATGAGCAAGCGAGGGAGGAAAGAGAAAGATCAGTGATGGTTGAGTGCGCTTTAGAGTGAATGAAGAGAGGGAGCGGCGTTAGTGAGAACAAGGCAGTGAATAAGAGAAATAAAACATTATTACTGAAGCCCATAATCATCCCCAAGACAGCAAAATAATAAGAGAAAAAACAGGCATCGGGCAGGGTCTCTGCAGATACAGACTCCACTACTCATAATTGATGATTGAGAGGGAATAGTTTTGTTTTCATATGGGGTCAGCAACATTGGAGAAACCAGCTAGAGTATGCTTGATTTTGAAAGTATCCAAGTGTAAAACCCATCCCAGTGTGGCCAACTCTTCCAGTGAAAGTCCAAAAGTCCTAAAATCTAGCAAGAAAGTTGCCAAGTCAGTAACACTGGCAGTCCGTCCCTTCGGGCCTCCCTCCAGAGCCACACCCACAAAATTACCATTATGAACCACCGACTGTAATAAGAAGTGGACATAGTCACCGTGACATCACCCATGGGTTTGTGGACCGCCGATTTGAAGCCTTGAGTTTGTTTGGTTGTTGCCATCTTGGTAGTTGGCTGTCGCCATGTTGGCTTTTTGCAAGCAGAAGTGACATGAGAGAGTGGAGATAAGAACAACACTGAACAAGACATTTTTAGGCAACCAAAAAGGTTGTAATCAACTTTAATGAACTGAAAACGTATTGTGAAAAAGTTAAAGTTGTAAGTCAAAAATATGGACAACTCCCAGACTGGACAATGCCACAGTAGCGACCCATCAGTCACAAGGAAGCTACACCCTAAAACATACTCTGCTTTAAGGTCTATTTTACTCTTAATCGGACCATAATTTACTAAATGAACATCATGCTGTATTGAAGAAGACTTGTAACTAGTGATTGAGACCATAAACTCATGTTTACAATGTTTACTGAGGTAATAAAATGAGATGTAGGGTCATTTTCCCAAAGACTTCTATACGATCAGATTAATTTTTTTAGCAACCAGAGGAGTCACCCCCTGCTGGCTGTTAGAAAGAATGCAAGTTTAGGGCACTTCTGCACTGGCTTCACTTCTCAGACCAGGAGGTAGCCCTCAGTTATGAGTGTAAACAAAGAACATGGTTATTTTTAGTACTCACAGGTGTCAAACCAAGCCCCCAGGAAGAGCGCCGTCGTTAATCCCAACATGGTCGTAGTGGCAAACAGTGGTACTGAAACTTCTTTGTCCATCATGTGATGCCATTGGGCCCAAAAATACTTTTTCTCATAGACTTACATTGAGAAAGAGACATTCGTAACTCAGAGGATAATTTTTTGTACAGGTGAATCAAATCCCCTGTACAAAAACTCTAATAGTCCTTATATAAATTATTGGGTCCTAAAAGTTGTAAAATGTACTAATAGCCGAATCCAGAGTTGTTTCCTTCCTCTGTGTATGTCTACAGAGACCCAGACCCTGACAACAGCACAAGCCGTAATATTGGGACCTTGTGACCGAGTCATGTGACCGAGTTTACACTACTCCACATATCGGACATGCGTAGTACCACCCAGTAAGACCCGGAAGGCCCAGAAGATCTGGATACCTTTCCAAACCTGGACATCTACCCATTGACTTAATGCACTGAGCAACTTTCATAGAAATAAACAGGGCTCCGCTTCAAACACTGGATCCAGTTCTCTTTATGCATCCATGTGTCAAGCTAGCAGCTTGTGGAAGACTCTGGTGACACAATGAGTGCAGAGTATGAACAGACAGGCAGGCCGGTAGCCTGTTATTACCGTCCTGCGACAGCCTCAAATACCACATTTTTTTGGTCAGAGCATTTGATTAATTGATTGCATTCGGATGTAATGAGAATTTCAACAAATACTACAAAAAAGGTTTCTGAAATACATTACCTGCTCTAGCTTTAACCGCACTTGCCAAACATCAAACTGCAGCTTTTGAACACTGCCAATTAAACTTCACAAAGAGAGGAAAACGTCTTATTTTATGTTTTCTGAGATCTGTCTGGAGCCGTTTGTCTACCACCCACAATATATCTAATTATTTTTACAGCTGTAAGCAGCTTCTCTGCTCCTTTGTGGATTAATATTGTCCATTGACAGAATCCTGAAAAAACAGCCCTATTTAGTATACATACTGTCTACTTTGAGTTTAAAGTATCTTCCTTTCGTCATTCTCCAGCATGAACAAACCACATACTCAAAATCGGCAGAGGAAATGAAGTATTTGGGTCACAGAAGTGCTATAGCTGTAAAAACTCTTCTATTTGGCATTTGGTTTTCTTGTGTCATTCCTGTAGTTTTACATACTCTTTGTGTATGTTACAAACACTATGGTCATTTTATTTGGTGCAGCTTGGCTCTTCTTAGTGTTTAACATTAAGCCAAGTAGCTGAAGAGATCCTTGAGACATGGCCTCCCTCTCCATCATGGTTTAACATAACGCAAATGTCAGTTTTCAAGTGCACCAGACAAAACTGTACAGAAATAGAGATATAATACACACACTGTGTGGGCTATGGATTGCAGAATGTGAGAACAGTGCATGAGTCAATACCTAAATGAAGAAAGATGCTGATGTGAACATAGATATATGACTCATATCTGTAAGAGTTGACATGCAGGCAGGCAGGTTCATGAATCTTAATAATCAGAGATGAGAAGCAAGTAGGCTGAATGGCATTACCAAGACATGTCAGCGTAATGACATGTGAGTATTTAAAACAGTCACGTTGACAGCGGTGGATATAAGACCCTGACCAACTGGTGCCAAACCAGCGTTTCTCCCTCCCATCCCCTCCCTTTCCTCCTCAAAACCTGTGAGGTAGAAAATAGGGAGATATGAAGAGGTGGGGATGCAGGGAGATAAGCTGAGGTGGAGATAGAGACAGGTGAAAGAGGTTAGGGTCATAGCACATGCTCCTCTTGGCCTTCCCTCGCCAATGTTGTTTTATTAGCCCTGTCAGATTGTAATTTGCCCAACGGTAAACATACAGAACGGGCTTAATTAAGAATTTTTGAACGGGGATACGGTCAAGTCCGGAAACATTAGAGAGATGCAACCGGGTGTCGTAAAGATTGATTGAGACGGAGGATGGAGGGACGTGGTTAAAAACAGAGGGTGGAGGAGGGGGGAGTGTGTATGTTACACCGGAGGGGTATTCTTGTGTTGCTCAGGGCAGTAGGGTGAGATAAGTTTGGAAAGATAGCCACAAACGATTTTTAATGCATTAACAACCCGGCTGTGCGAGGCAATAACAAGGACGAGATCAGCGTTAAAATGTTTGACATCCTGCTTCGAGATCAATGCATCCCGGACAGGGCACACAGGCCACATATTCACCTCTACTACCGGCACAGATAACACACACACACATACACACAGCAACCTTAACAGGGTACAGAGCATGTGGGTGGGTGCATGAGTTAACAGCCTTCAAACCTCAGGGCGATGTGTAGAGAATAAAAAACAATACCTATATCCATAACAATATCCGCAGGTAAAAGCATCTTTAAATCAAAACAGAGAGGGAGCATCTGGAGTGGGCTGTTGAGAGCTGTGCAGACTACGTAAAAGCCCAGCAAACTAAAAGCGTAATGAGCCGATCCAGATCTCCCTGTGGACCTTAAGTTTGCATTCAATACATTATTTACAGCTGAATTTTTTACTGAGGTATAGGTTTCTCTCAGGGGTGTTTACAGACTGGTGCTCTAACTGCTTTCCATTGCCTGCAGTTGAGGTGAGCGACCTTCAAAAGTAATGCTTCCAGCTTGCTTCCCCACGTTTACACGCCTGTATGTTTAACATGAAGCTCAGAGTTATTTGAATAGTGCTGTTGGACGTTGCCGTGAGTGATAGAAGCGTTTGGAAAGCTGGAATACAATCTGCAATTTCTGTTTGCCAGATATACACCAAAAGTACTCTCTTTTGTGCACACGCCTCATACTGATATACCTCAAACAACCTGCGTCAGATTACAGAATGATTCTGACAAAAGTAACTTCAGTAAAAAATGCACGTTTTTTTCTTGCACTTTTTCTTTTAATATCCTGCGTTGTTTGCATTCCTGTTCCCCCAAAATAAATTGTTCTTACAGTCTTATTTGGATATTAAAAAAAGTTTAAACATGTTTTATGAGCAGAAAAAGTATGTAAAAATGTATATTTGTGGGGGAAAAAAGTCCATTGCAAATTTAGGGTTTCTAGTAGAGATGCACAATACTGGACTTATGCTGATATCGGATATGCTGATATTTGTTTGTTTAATTTGACCGATGCTGATATAGTCTCGTATTTTTTTCCACCATATTACAGAGAATATCAAGTCTCTCCTGTAGTGGAATAGTTATTATGCTTGTTATTGTGATGGCCCTCTGGCAGATGCAGACATAAAATACAATGCTTTTCAAAATGCAGACATTCACTGTGAAAAAAAAAACTACTTTACCTTAGGTTACATGTAAAACATGGCATATTTATTTTTATGCAACATGTGCAAACAAAACTGAAGAATTCATCCTACTTTAAATCGGCTCGGATGATGCTGACCCTGAACAGGCTGTTCTTATATACCGTTCGTCGCTATACCTACAAAAAGTAATTGTAATTTGTATTCACAAAATCAATATGTATGTAATCCTTGTTATTGTGAATCAGGAAGTATAGAAGTAAGAGTGACAAACGCCTCGTAGAGAGGAAGTCGAGGTGGATGAGTGAGTCAAAAAACGCCAGATTTCGCCCAGGAGACCACTGTTCGTACCCAATGTGAAACTAGAAGTCAACGGTTTATTTGCCACTTAACTTCTGTACTGAAAGTACTTCCATAGTTATTTTGATTACTTTAACCCAAACTATGATCTTTTCCTAAACCTATGTAATTTTGTTGGTTAAACCTAAACGAGTTGCTTCCTACGAAGACAGAAGTTTTTTTTATTTAAGACTATATGCATATCACAAAACGCACAAAAAAAATGAAGAATAACTTCGCAAGATATCGTACAAACTGTTGTATGAGAATATGTTACCCTGAGACAATCCTGAAAATAGACACAACCAGGGCAAATTTGACCTATTTCAAGTTGCAAAACAATGTACGACCACAGAAATAATACAGAAATAATCATACCATTTAATGCACTGATTTGAGTGTATCTATAATTTCGCTTTTTTTTTGTCAGCACAAAATCAATTTTTATGTAATCCATGTTATTGTAGACCAAGAAGTACAAAGAGCAGCGAACGCCACATAGAAAGGGGGTCAGGATGGGTGGGTCAAAAAACCCAGGAAAAAATGGTGTTCATGTCCCGTGTGAAACCACAAATCAAAGTTGGTTTATTTGTCATGTAAATTCCCTACTAATGTTACAGCAGTTCTTGAGTTATTTTAAACAAAACTGCAAACTTTTCCAGAAAATAATAAGTAGTTTTTGTCACATAAATTCTGTCCTTAAGTTACACCACTTCCAGTGTTATTTAAACCTAAACCAGGATCTTTTCCCAAACCTAAGTAGTTTTATTTTGAAAAGCCTGGAGTGGAAATTGACACATTCATAGTCAGAAAAGGGGAAATTTGTCTTTATGTACATGAATCAAATATTAAATTTCGTGACTGAACTGCAGTGAGACTGTGTTGTTACATCTCATCATTGCAGATGGTGATTTGGCAGCACTTGCAAGTTAAGTTTATGTCTGAAGTTTATATGCCTGACTGTGAGTGTAAACTCAGGCTTTGGATATGGCTCACTTTTAAAAATTGGAGTAAAGTCGTGGCCAAAGAAATCAGATATTGGCAAGAATTCAGAGCTGAAGACCTGCACTGTAAAATTCATAGGATCTGCATAATGAGTGTAGATTTGAGGTTAAACGTATTATCAGTTGCAGGATTCTGGTGTAAATCATTTGTCTGTGTGCTGCTTTTAAAGCAGGTCTTCTAGATCTGAAGGATTTTTTTTTTCTTTTATAATAAACCTCCCTCCGCCTCCTCCACTTCCAGCCTGAATACACACCAGCTACTGTAGCCTGAGAAGTCCCTGCTCCCTTTGTCTTTGTAGTTCAGCAGCTCTCGTCCAAAATACTGTAACTTCTGGGAAACGGGGAGGTCTCAGCTCTCTGCTCGGAGAGCACAACAAGCAGAGACTCTTTCTCCATCTCTTTATGACGCTCTCTCCCTCTCTGTCTTTGTCTCCCTTTTCAAATAGACTATTTGTCATCTCTGAAATAGAGCATTTTAAAAATTCAACCTGGAGCCAACCCCCACCCTAACTCCCCTCTATTCTCACTCTCAATTCCCCAGACTCTGGCCAGCTACGATCAATATCCTATTGATCAACTCTCTCCATTCCCATTACACACCAGTGCCAAAAGAGCCAACCATTTTCCCTGAAAAGCTGATCTGGAGCATGTTTGCAATGGTAAGGTTTCTCTAATTTCAGCGGGTTGTTATTAAAAGCGTACAGCGTGTGAGTGCTTTGGTGCTCTGAGGCTGAGTGGTGAAAGCTGCTGAGAAAGGACCTCAGTAAATGCAGTTAGCTTTCAATTGAAAGGAATCGCGCTGAAGTAAAGCAGAGTATGGTTCTCCACTTAAGTAAAATAGGAAAGGTGAGAGCATTACCACATACGTAGAAAGTAATTCTTTTTCCAGTTGTTTCTACTTCATTTCTCTCCCCCGCCCTCTGTCTTTCTCTCTCTCTCTCTCTCTCTCTCTCTCTCCATAGACAATGCTACGGGCAAAATCAATACTGGAAAGAAAAAAAAAGAAAGCATATTTTTAGCCTGTTATTATATGAGCTGTATGAGGAAAACAGTGTTTGTGGGAAAGACAGAAATGCCAAGGCGCTGATAAGAGAAAGATTGGGTGGGAGAGGTACAAAAGAAGTGAAAGAGTGAGAATGATGGTGGTGGGCTGTATAAGGGAGAGTCTAATGGAGATGGATCCAGCGAAGGTGGAGATAAGATGGGGTAACTGGGAGAAAATGGCTGATGTCTTCTCGACCAAGGGATGTAACTCTGTGATAGGTGGCAAAGATTTTTGAGGGTTTAATGAGTCAAATCAAGAACAGATTTATGCTATCTAAACATTTTGATATTTTGTTGTCACACATCCGCTTCTCACATCTGTACATGAGCCTCTTTCAGTCGTTTTATACGCCTAAATGACACTTCAGCGATGCTATTTGCTGAGACAGAGGTGTGCATGTTTCTGTGGATTGCTGTATACTCGGACTACACCATCAGTCCTGCTGCCGATGGCTTTCTGATGGACTCCCTCTCCCTTCGGGCTCACCTCTGTGCCGCCGTCAGTCAACCTCCAAACCTCCCCCTATTGGCTAGAGATGCTCTGTTGATCAAATGGCGGGGCCGTCCAATTGGCCACAGAGCTCAGGGGGGGAAGGAAGGAATTGATTTATCTGTGGTATTAGGGGATCAATTAATCCCCATTGTGTGTGCCAGCACAGATAGTCCGATGTGTCTTATTTGGTATGGCTTGTTTCTGCTCAGCCAAGATAAGAGTCTCTCCCATCACTTCCCTCTATGAGCAACAAATCAAATCAAATCGAAAGGGATGACGGCACGCAGAGGGTTCCTCCCCAGGCTGTGGCTGGCTGGTCACAATAAGGGAAGGCCATCAATATGAAAAGTAGCCTGTGCAGAATAAATGCCGCTCATTTGAGGGCCGAGATGTCTGACCTGTTGCCATGACAATTCAGCAAGAGGATGTAAACATCTGAAATTAGCTGAATTGTCTCACGACCCTGTTTAGAATTGATCAATGACATTTAATTCAAATGACACAGAAATACAGTGTCCATACAGCCAGAGCTGCAACCATTAAAGGGTGGGTTCACAATTTTTCAAGTCTTAAAACAACAGTCCCATGCACATATGTACAATTCTTGGTAAATTTTGTACTAAAAACAACCCAGACTGCTGGAGCTTCATATTAGCTTCGTCTAAACTTTAGAATGCATTTCTGCACAGCAGCCAGGTGGCAGGGGAAAACCTGTAAACGGCACAATAATGCACAAGGCAAAAGCATGCAATAAGTACGGCATTCTTGCTTTAGGTGTGTCATTTTCACACCATGTAGTCTGTATTGACTGCAGTGTAAATGCATCCGTGTAAATATGCTATGCTCAGAGTGTAGAATAAAAAGTGAGAGAGGCTGCTTATGGTGGGTGGGAGGGGAGGTTGTTGGGTCAAACAAACACAGGACTCTGATGATCGACACACCAAGCCGACGGTCGGCTGTCGGGCAGTTTGGGGCCATCTGTGAGCGTCTGTTGGTCTAGTTTTTGCAGTGTGGAGAAAAAACACTCTGACTGACTGTTCAGCTTAAGCACATCAGTGCACAAGAAGAGAAACAGACATGAGGAAAGCAAGCCAACAAGTAAAGTCAAGAGGGCACCCACACAAGGCTCTTCTCATTTTTCATCTTCATCGCATCGGATCATTCCAATACACTGATATTTTCACAATGAGGTTTTCTGTACTTGTGTTGTTCCCATACATATTTAACTTAGTTTACTTATTTTAAGGCCAACCATAAGGTTTTTCCTAAACCTAAGTGAATGGTGTTGTTGCCCCCTGCTGGTAGGCTACAGTACACTGTAATATGTACACCTTGGCTAGGCAAAGCTTGACACTGACAGCTGTCCTTGTGGACAAGCTTTAGCAAGTTATCTCCTTGTGCACAGAGTGAGAACTGTACATTTTGTCACTCATCACTGATATTAAGGGCTTTCTCACATCCAGAAAGGACTTCTCTTGGGGGGTTACAGTATTATGTAAATGAGGTATTATACAGTGCATGAAAGCAGTGCAAATATTTATTATTGGAATCCTTGTTTTTATTTCTTTTTCTTTCCTGGACTTTTTAGCTCCACAATTTCTTGTATGTATTTTTTTTTCTTTCTTTCAGATATTTAGAAAAATACTTGTCTGCTTATACATTGGTGGCAGGTATATAAAGTACAGCTGTCTTTACTTGCAGTGTTAGCTGGGTTTCTATTAGGAGCCCTCGTGTTGTTTTTTTAATCCCACCTGTGTATTTACTGTATGTTTTCTCGTGTGTTTTATTTTATTAAATGCACAAATAAAGAACTAAATAAATGATAACAGCCACCAATAACCCTTTCAATATACATGCAGGATTTTTGTTTTAAGACAGACTTTTAAAAAGGGTGACTCAATCCTTCAATTGATGAGTGATCAACAGAAAACAATAGCCAAAAGTTTAGTCATTTTTTGAGCAAAAATGCTCCAAAATGGCAGTTTCTGCATATGATTATAAACTGACCATCACTGGGTTTTGGACTAGTGGTCAGACAAACGGGCATTTATGAAGACGTCATCTTGAGCCTGTAATTGCTGACATTTTATAGAGCAAACTCTCAAAGGACCAGTGTGTAACATCTGGCGGCATCTAGTGTTGTGGTTGCAGATTGCAACCTCTCCTACGTGCAAAGTGCATAGAAGAACTATGGTGGCCAACGTGAAAATGCAAATGGCCTTATCTAGAGAAAGCTGTTGTAAGAGTAGCGTAGGTGATTTGATAAATAGTAGACAGTGTGAAGATTCTGTGGGTACGTGGGTAGTGAGTGGTGAAGCACGAGAGAGAGAGTGGTGGCGAATGCTTGCAGCAGAGCAGAAAACAGAGTTTGTTTAACTTTGAGAATCGAGTGAATGTACAGTGGAAGTTGCACTTGTGTAGAAATAAATGCCGCAGCTACTCAAGACCAACACAGATTTCCTGTGTCTTGTTTCCCGGCGGCTGAGTGGAGTGACAGGGTTCACCTCCGGAGCGAGTAACGGTATCGACTCTGGCACAAGCAGGAAAGTTAACACAGTGTTTGGTCTGTCCGTTCTGGACTTCTGTAGAAACATGCATTAAGAGGACCCGCTCCTTATGTAGACATGAAGGGCTCATTCTGAGGTATGAAAAACACGAGTCTTAGTTTCAGGTCATTATACACTAAAGAAAAAACACTTATTGATCTCATATTCCATTTCTGCCAATAGATCGCCCTAATTTTTACACACTGGTCCTTTAACCGATGAATACACATCAGAAGAAGACTTAAAAGAAGTATTAGTATTAATGATAGCAGAAATCATTGTTAGTTGCAGGTCTACATACAGTATATGCTGCACATAAAGAAAAAGCACCAAACACTGAGATACCAGGAGGAATGCAAGTTAACATACTGTACTGCACATTTCTGAGTGGGAATGGAATCATAGCCAGGGGAGGAAGGGAGAAAGGGTCAGTGGACCGATAGTTGCCGATACTCGCTGAGAGATGACAGTGTAAAGAAAAGGTAAGAGAGACTAGGACAGAAGTGGGTGCTAATTCCTACTTTTCAGTTTAAATAAAGATTGGAGCTGGATAAAAGCCATTAAGGGAGAAATCAGACAGGGCATGCTATGTAGGACAAGAGCTGACTGCAGGGAGGTGAGTGGTGGGATCGATATTCAGTCGATGCGCTCAACACCCAGCTCTGCACACACACACACACACACACACACACACACACACACACACAGAGGGGCATGTGGTGTTGCCGGGCATCTGCATGTTTGTGTGCATATGTGTGTGTGTGTGTGTGTGTGTGTGTGTGTGTGTGTGTGTGTGTGTGTGTGTGTGCAGCAGTGACTAATGGAGAAAGAGAGGGAGCCCGGAGAGAAAGAGTGCACGCAATATACAATTAACTCTCTTTTGAGTGAGGGAATATTAAACACGGGCTGCTTGTGCGGACTGTAATTTGTAGTGATAAAAGTATTAAAGTAAAGCACTTGGACAAAGATGGAAGGGTGGACAGCTGCAGAGATGGATTTATTTTCGGAGGCACGATACAGTTAACAAAGATAGATGTGTGGAAAGAGCGTCTTCAGCCCGAACTGGAGCCTCGGTATGACTGCAATCACTCTGCATTCTGTCCTCCCCTCCTCTCCTCTCTCTTCTTCTCCTCTCCCTCTTTCTTTTACTTCCCTCTCTCTCTCTCTCTCTGTAGAATTGATCGACTATGTCTCCTCAATCCATCTCTCCCTCTGTCGCCTAGCAACGGGTGCTCTATCGGGTGTGGAGGGTGGGAGTTTCACTAGGGGAGGGGTGGGAGGAAGAGGGGTAGATGAGGGGTGGATGGGTGGTGGTGGTAGTGGGTGGTGGTGGGTGGGGGGGTTAAGCAAAAGCCAATTGTACTTGATTCCACATTTATTCTGACTGATACATGTTTCCCTTTCATACTCTTGACTGTGAGGTTCGGCTGATGAATAGAAAAAAAAAAGACTTCACAAGATAACAAAACTATACTGGCAGAGAGATTTTTCACTATTTATTCCACCTTAAAAAAAAAAAAAAAAAAAACGTGCTGCAGTTGTAGCACACCGAAAAGTGTTTGATATCAGAGCCAGGATGACTAGTAGTAGGTCACCGGTTCTGTTCTGTTGTATGTGGATGTTACAGATCCGACAGAGCGGTCCATCACTTTCCCTGAAGCTGTGTCACCGTTTCATACAGTGAGTGAGCCGTCTCTGTGAAAACACAAAAGCAAACTGGTGCGAGCATGCACTTTCAGTTTATCCACGCCTGCTGTTTTCGGTCTCCACAACACGGAGGGAAAACAAGAAGAGAGGAAGAAAAAACTTCCAGGGTATTTTTCATATCTGTACTACCACTTTGAAAGGAAGCAGAATTATAATATTTTTGGATTAAAAAAAGCAGTTATAATGGTGCAAAATGAGCACAATAAATATAAGAATATAATAAACCCCTGTGGCCATGCTGATTGCATGAATATAATTTGAACCTGTTTAACATGGTCTATGTACAATCCCCGAATTAACATGCATGTGGGAATAAGAATAAGTGTTGAGCAAGAGGCATTGTTCTGTTTTTAAGACCTTATCCTTTTGATCTACACTTAAAGTCTGATCCCCTTTGAGGAAGATGTGTAGGCTATTCTTTAAGCCTAATAAATCCAGCGTTAGCAGTGCTTAAGAGGGGAAAAAAGCTGTGCGGTTTAAAACCAGGAGGGCAGGGGGAGAAGAACAATGAATAATGCTCTTAACTAGCTTGTGAGATAATACATACACATTACTATCTATAATCATTCTAATCTACGATCTATGAAGCAAAGTAAACCTATAGACATTAGGGCCTCGGCTCAAAGATATCATATACGTCCATATTACAATCTGCTTTAATCCACAATCTATGAGCAAAGAAGAACAAAGTGTGTGTGTGTGTGTGTGTGTGTGTGTGTGTGTGTGTGTGTGTGTGTAGAACTCAAATAATACAATATATAATTACATATTTGGACCATGTGCACTGCAAGATATATTGGTGTATAGCTTTCACTTAAATGCATTCATTCACACACACACACACACACACACACACACACACACACATATATATATATATCATTGACTTGAATGTCTATAGCTCACTATACAGTAGTTATTCTGCATCGCCACCAGGATCTAAACACAAGATAAAACATTAAAAATTCCCAAATTAGCTTCACTTCACTTGCATCTGTTCAGCTAGAGTCAATTGAGTTCTATCAATTTACATATCTATATCTTTAATGTGTCTATCTATATATCTATACAGTATATTGATCCATCTATCTTATTTGGTGGCACCTTTTAGGACACTTACAAAGATGAAATAAATAACACGACAAAAACACCAGCAAACACATATGAGAGAAAATAAATCTATCTATCATATTGACACACACACAATTTGTAGTAATGCTGAAGAAGCTACATACCGTTAAATCAAATATAACACTAAAAAAATAAGAAAAAATATCTAAAATATTCAGCAACAACTAGCCTAAAGTAGTTAAACACACACATGCACACAAACACACTCAAAGTAATATAATGTAATGTCATCTAAAACTTCTATTTATTTATTTATTTTATTATATTATAAGACTGATAAAACGATAAAATGTGGATAAAACACAAAAGTGTGTACAATTCCCTCCAATTTGAATATATATATACGTATATAAAAATAAAAAAAATACATATATATATATATACGTATATATATACATATATATATACATACATATATATATATGTATGTATATGATTTGTATACATATATATATGTATGTATGTATATATGTATGTATATTATATATATATATATATATATATATGTGTGTGTGTATATATATATATATATATATATATATATATATATATATATATATATATATATATATTATCCTTTCAGCAGTACACTGCAGTTTTAAGAGTTTTATTAATAATAGTTGTTAATTTATTTTACCTTTGGTATTTTATTTAAACTCTTTCAAAGACTAAAATAAAACAAATTAAATTAAATTAAAGGCCTCATTAACACTTTGAGGCCTCTGCTGCTGAAGTTGGAGGTGTCCGAAAGAAAGTGAAGAAAAACGAGTTAATCCGTATAACATTTAGTAATCCAGCCCGATCGGATCGATAGTCTATTGAATGTGTTTGTGATTAGTAGCTCTATTGATCGCAGTGACATCATGTGAACACACCGGAGTGATGCTTATTTCGCTAACAGCTTGTCACAATCAAAATATATCTTCTGGACGGGATCCAGTGACCTTTATGGCAAATAAATATATATTTATATTATTCATAAATTGTTACTGTGTCGAATTGCGTTTCTTTTCGATAAATTACGCGACACATACAGACGGTAACCTTTATTTGAACACATTCGTCTTCTGACAAATGACAGAATAGAGACGCAATAAAGCTTCACACGGAAATACGTAATAAACTAACAAAATAAAAGCTGTAACACTTATAAACTATTTCCTTCCCCCAATTTCGGTCTTTTTTAAAGAACAAACACACTCGTGCTTTTGGATGCTTTTCCTTCAAAACTATCCCCAATAATAAATATCAAAATGTTTTATATAGCAATTATTTATATTTAGAAATATATGAAGAAAGATCTTACAGTGTGAATTATTGATTACAGTCTTATGGAGGCCATGCCAGGCTTATTTGGCACCTGTTGTCCTAAACATTTTTAGCGCAGTTTTACACACACGCACACACACACACGCACACACACACACACAGGCCGCTGCTGTACTATTAAAGCGTCTATTTCTACGCAAATTGACTTTCATTTGGAGTGAAACCGAGAGCAGAGAAGAGCCCAATTCTTTCTGCCAATCGATCAGACTGCGGATGGATCAATATGGCACCAGGGCTATTGATCACCATAGTCCCCTATTGCTGGGCGCTTTCAAATGCAAATGCAGCCTATATACCTAAATAATAATGTGTGGCAACACGCTAATTCCTTAACAAACTGCAGGAAAACGCTTTACAAACACGGCGATTCAATGCGCAACTGATTCTTTTTTATTTCTTTATTTTTATTTCAGGCCTTTTTAAATTTCAGCTCTGGCTGTGAAACCAGCAGCTTTAACAGTAGGCTGCCGTTTAATCATTTAACAGGACAAACAGGCAACATACAAAATGCAGGGTCACATTGATTTGGCCTGTAGCCTATATTGAAAGTCTGGAGATAATGTTTCATAAGTTAAAAGAATTAACTTGGCAATGTTTAACCCATCAGAAACAGATAAAAAAACACCCTGCTGAGTTTTTGTGTTTCAATAGTTGTAATTTATATGATAATTATGAGCATACTTTACACATACATACACTTTATATGGATTCAAAGATCTTAAGGGTGTTCATGTAAATATATCTCATCCTAAAACACACACACACACACACACACACACACACACACACACTGTTACTTAAAGTAGAGCCATTGGCAAACAAGGCAGATGTGAGTTTTTTTTTTCCTACAACAAGGCCACATCTGTGTGTGCGTGTGTGTGGATTGGGATGAGAGCAGCATCGTCCCGCTGACTTGCTCAGAGGCCTGATCAATGCGACATTACTAAACACCGCTGCTTAACTTTTGCCAATAGCCAGATTCAAGTAAATATACTTTAGAATACATTAAGCGTGATGCATCAGCCACGGAGTCATTCAAGAAGTCATGAAAAGATTAGTCTGTCTCTATCGAGTGATTCCTGGGAAAATACGCACGCTTACACTGGAGAAGTTGACCCACTAGAAACATCTCTCATAAACACACACACACACACACACACACACACACACACACACACACACACACACACACACACACACACACACACACACACACACACACACACACACACACACACACACACACACACACACACACACACACAATGTTTAATATAAATACAATTAAATAAAATTGTAAAATTCCTTACGGTGGGACTAATAATGTAAAAATAAGATAAGATAAGATAAGATATTCCTTTATTAGTCCCACAGTGGGGAAATTCACAATATATAAATAAATATCTGGTCTTAAAGGTATTTGAGGAAGGTACAAATTGTATTTTGCGCACCAGATGCGTAAAAATGTTCCATGAAGGATCATTTCTTAATTATTACTTTTTAGAGTCTACACATTGTAAATTTCCCCACTGTGGGACTAATAAAGGAATATCTTATCTTATCTTATCTTATCTTACTTTCACGAATAATGCTACTACTACTAATAGTAATAATAATTTACAATGCAGATGGTATTTACAATAGGGAAATATAAACTGAATGTAATGCGTTTTTTACGCAGCACTCTGCCAAATGAAAAGCTCAGCTTAAACTTTCCAGCTGAGTGCTATGTGGTCATTTCCTGTAATGAAACTGCCTGTTGAGACAGGTCAAACACATAACAGGACACACAACTAACTTAGCCCATTTGAGCAGAATGCATTTTGGGCGCTATATCGACCTTTCTGGAATGCATTGAGCGCCGAAGCTCCGGGTTCAGCATTGATTAGTTGATCAGCAAAACGACAGCAGCGCGTAAAGATAAAAACAAAATGCTTTGGGCCTCGTAAAAAAAAAAGTGTAATGGTCCGCCTCAGTGGCTTTAAAGTCCTATGGAAAATATCCTAACTTTTTGGAAATGTTATTATCAAATATATTAAAACACAAGCTAAACAATCACTACAATGTGTGTGTGAAGTCGATGCCAACGTGGTGCTGAGGCCACTGTTATTAATATGAAATAAATCACCGGGTCTCTGCGGCATCGCCCCAGTCACACCGCAGATATCGACACAGTTAATATTTCATATTGTATTCGCCATAGGATATGCTTATTTAACTATTCGAAAACAGTACATTAAAATACAAATTAAAACTGAGCTCTAGGCGGACACATGGATTTTTTCGCTTTCTTTTTTGTATTTTGGCTGACTGAATGAACGATTTGAGCAAGCTGCATAAAATAGAAGAAAATTGATTGAGAATGGGGAAGGTACACTGATCAGTTCCCCACGCCCTGTTGACCCTTTTAGCTGTTTCTAACGTGACCTCGTGGAGCCCACAGAGATTATAAAACAGCATTAAAGAGCGAGAGGCTGGTATGAAGTTCTTGGTGAAAGTATAAAACTTTCCAGCGCGCTGTTTTGGGTTGTAAACCCTGGTGAATTAGGAGCAAGGAGCCAGCAATGAAAGTTAACATCCATCACCACCGCGACCAATAAGCTGCTCTGGCCGGCTGGCTGAGCACAGATGACGGATTCGCTGCTGTGCGGGCTTCGGTAATTCATTTTCGATAGCAGTGGTTGCTGGGATCAATATAGGGACATTAACCCAAGCGGACACTGCTGTTCTCCTGATGGCACAAGCCAAAAGCCACCATCCCCCGTTGGCAATCAGCAAAGACACAGTTTTTAGGGTCATTATTTGGGGAGGGGAGGGGAGCTGTGTGCCAAGGCCGCTGATATCACAATTCATCAGTGGAGTTATGGATGGCCTTGACCTAACTGTTGGTAAACACTGGTCAGGGAAATTATTTTATGCAATTTGCAAATGATTAGTGATGCCACTTCCTGGATTTTTTTCTCTCTCTCCAGCCTCAGGTCGAAATCCTAATGGCCCCATTTTACATAACATCGGTGTAAATGCCAGGTGTTCCCATAGTACAGAGCAACTGAAGGCCTACTGAGGGCTGCAGTGGCAGCACACACACACACACGCGCACACACACACACACACACACACACACACACACACACACACACACACACACACACACACACACACACACACACACACACACACACACACACAACTTGCAGAAACACACTCCACACTGTGTTCAAATGCTCTAAACATGTCTCAGAGGTGTTGATATTGTGATTTCTTACAGTTTTCCGGCTCAGTCTCACCTGCTCCTTGTCTCAACACATCTCTCCCTATAAAAAATTATATACAACCCTGCAATAAATATTGTATACTGTATGCTGTGTGTGTGAAGCTCATGATGATCAGATTTAGTTTAGACTGGGCCATATAGGTGCAGTGGTGGTAGAACCTGCACACTTTGGTATTGCAGATAGTGCGTTATTGTTATGTATATTTACTGTTCCTGACACAAGATCTATCCATCTACCTATCATTCTGAAGAAATACCATTGGCAAAACATACTATATCTCGTATAAAAAGTACTCATTGTGCAGATTTACTCCTTTCACAATGTGATATATTATCATAGAATATTCTATTATTCTGTTTTTATCACTAACAAATGCATGTGAGAGCATTTTAATGATGTAGGTTGGTTGGTTAATGTGGAGTCAGTCCTAGACGCATGGGGGATCACAGAGGTGATTTTTTTTTTACAGTTTTCCCGCTCACTCTCACGTGCTACTTGTCTCAACACATCTCATCCTATAGATAATTACTACAACAACCCTGCAATAAATATTGTATACTGTATGTGTGTGTGAAGCTCATAATGATCAGATTTAGTTTAGACTATGCCATACGGGTGCAGTGGTGATAGAAGCTTGCACACTTTGGTACTGCAGATAGTAATAGTATGTTACTATTATGTTTATTTACTGTGTATTCACTGTCCCTGTGCATTACCTGGATAACCTGCTGCTGTAACACAAGATCTATCAATCCATAGTACTACCATAGGCAAAACACACTATATAAGCTATCAAAAGTCCTCATTGCGCAGATTTACTCCTTTTACAATGTGATATTATCATAGAATATTATATTATTCAGTTTTTTTGTCACTAACAAATGCACGTAAGAACATCTCAGTGTTGTCATTTGTTAACGTGCAGCCAGTCCTCAATGCACAGTGGTGATTTCTTACAGTTTTCCAGCTCACAATCACGTGCTGCTTGTCTCATGCTCTAATTGTCTGGACAATTACATATAATAACACAATACAAAGACACAATACTGTTCCTATTGCTCTACCTATCATTCTGTAGAAATACCATTGGCAAAACATACTATATCTCGTATCAAAAGTACTCATTGTGCAGATTTACTCCTTTCACAATGTGATATTATCATACAATATTATATCATTCTGTTTTTTTTATCACTAACAATCCATGTAAATTCATTTTAATATGGTATTTAGTTAAAAATGTACCATATGATATCTCAAAGTACTCCTTATGAGTACTGTATGCTTATTGTGCTTTATGTTTTTATCACTAATGAATGCATGTGACAGCATTATAATGTTATAGTTTGTTAATGAGGATATTGTTGGATATTACCGGGTAGATTAGTATCCTAATATTGTACTGTATTATAGCATATAAACATATAATATATATTTTATGTGAAAAGTAGCTACACGTGTGAAATAAATGTAGTGGGGTAAAAAGTACAACCTCTGAGATGTAGTGGAGAAGAAGTATAAAGTAGCAAGTACAAATATCTCAAATTTGTACTTAGGTATACTGTACTTATGTACAAATTTGAGTACTTAGTAACATCACCGTCACTAAATTATGCAGTAAGTAATGGTATATTCATAGCGTATTCTAATATATTATCAATATTGTGTATGCTATAGATATAATGTAAATCTCTTGTGCTGATATGTATATTTACTGTGTATTTACTGTTCCTGTGCATTCTATCTATCTATAAGTACAAGTCATAAATTCAATAGAATATTATCTTATTTTGTTTTTAATCACAGGCAAGAGCACTTTACTGTTGTTCTTGATGGTTTGGATATTACTGGTAGATTAGTAGCCTAATATAGTACTGTATCATATAATATAAGCATATAATATATTTTTAATGGAAAAAAATTAACTATAAGTATCATATAAATGTAGTGGTGTAAAAAGTACAATATTTACTTCTGAGGTGTAGGAGTAGAAATATAAAGTAACACAAAATGGGAACACTGCAAGGGAAATTCAAGTATGTACTTAAGTACTTTGTGACAGTTTCTGAGGCCATATAGAGACAAAATATCATTGAGCACTTTACATTATAACGCAAAGTAAACTAAATTGTCTGTAGCTACTGTATATTGCAACCTTATCACACTGAGCTGATCTAATATTGAAATTTTGTGCTGGACTGTGCAGGGGTTCGTGACATGGCATCCACCCCATCACAGGAAGCAATACCTGGAATAAATAAAAGCCACATTTACTCAGTTTCCAACCAAGACGCGTGACTTATTCGTGAGCCCTTCTGCAGAATCCAATCCCTCGATCTCAACCTGCTGCTGCTATATGGCATCCATATTGCGGGCTCCTGCAGTAGGCACCAACCTATCGATGCATCTCCTGATCCATACATGCTTTGACATTGATGGATTGCTGACCTGGATTGACGTCAGCGAGCAGCAAGTTTGAGATAGAAGTTTTGTGAAATATTATGGGGGAGTTTATGTGTGAGGGAGTTTGATTTTCATGGAGCAGAGATGCGAAAGGGGTCAAAGCCCAGAGGCGATGATGAAGGAATGAAACTGGATTTATTCAGTAACATTTGCTGAAGGAGAAGAAAATCACTTGTGTGAAAAAAGTTATGAGTGAAAGTTAAGATTTGATCGTTTACTTTTCAGATTAGTCACAGATGTAATTTAATTGGAAAGGTGGTTATAATTTGAAAGCGTCAAAGGTCATCTGCACAGTCTGAAGCTGCGACTTTTAAAGTCTTAAATAATTTGCATAATAACAAATACAGAAACTATTTCAGTAGGCATCAAGAAGTGATGCATCTTCAGTTTAATGAATACAGGCTGTGACCTCCTCTTCAAGTTGTGCTTTTCTTTATACACCCGTGGTGTGACACATGTCAATTAATATTTAACCTTCAACAGAGGCATCACATGTGCGTCTGGCGCCAAGTCAAACGGTTTTATCAGAGAAAACAAGGCGCGAGTGCTTCTTATCCATCTGAGTGTAAACGTTGCACACACTGCAGAGGATTGCACTTCTGTGTTTTTATCTCCACGAGCGTCTAATGCAATCTTTTTCAGGAATTTGAGGTCCAGTGTGCAACACAGAGCAACCCCATGACATATAGGGGCCAGTGACGTCAGGTTGGCCCCAGACAAGAGTGCGCGAGTGCGAGGATACACCACGGGGGCGCGCACATGCGCACAGGCTCGGTCTCATCTTGACATGAGCGCGGGCGCGTCAATATACACACAGAGAGCAGAGCGGCGCTTTGGGTATAGTAGAAGGTGCTCTACAGCGGAAGAAATCCAGGCAGGCGCAGACACCTTCACGCACTGAGCAGCTGAGGTTTTGCGGCGCAGTTTTGTGTGGCGGCCGGGACCCGATCTTTTAAAATCATGCTGGATTGACTGCAGAGAGGCAACTACAATCAATGGCTTGGCTTTGAAATCGTTCAAAATTTATTGGAAAGGAGTGTGAGATAGAGCGACAGTGAGAGAGGGGGAGAAGCGAGGGAGAGAGCGAGAGAGTGGCGAGAGGGGTGGAAATAAAGATCCTGTCAACGATGGAGCTTACAATGGAAAACATTGGAAATCTGCACGGTGTGTCTCACTCCCACCAAACGAGCGACTTAATGAACTCCCCACACGCGCGCCAGTCGTCGGCGTCGCATCGGAACTTGGTGTCGCACGGGCGGTCAGCCATGGTGTCCAGCATGGCCTCGATACTGGAGGGAGCAGGGGACTACCGCACAGACCACGCTTTGTCAGGCCCCCTGCATCCGGCAATGACCATGTCGTGCGATTCCGGGATGAGCCTGAGCAGCACCTACACCACGCTGACGCCGCTGCAGCACCTGCCCCCCATATCCACCGTCTCGGAGAAATTTCACCATCCACACCCACATGCTCACCATCATCCGGCGCACCAGCGACTCGCGGCCGGGAACGTCAGCGGCAGCTTCACCCTGATGAGGGACGACCGAAGCCTCGCCTCCATGAGTAATCTCTACGGCCACTACCCCAAAGACATGTCCGGCATGGGGCAGCCTCTGTCCCCTCTGTCCAACGGTCTCGGGTCTTTGCACAGCTCCCAGCAGACTCTCAGCGCCTACGGCCCCGGAGCTCACCTCTCCAACGACAAAATGATCTCCTCGGGGGGCTTCGAGTCCCACGCAGCCATGCTGTCCCGAGGCGAGGAGCACCTGGCCCGGGGTCTCGGGGGCCACGGGGCCGGGCTCATGACATCCTTGAACGGCATACACCATCACAGCCATCCGCACTCTCAGGCAAACGGGTCCATGCTGTCAGACCGGGACAGGCAGACGGTGGTGGGAGGCGGGCAGGGAGGTGGGTCAGGGCAGGTGGAGGAGATAAACACCAAGGAGGTGGCACAGCGAATAACAGCAGAGCTCAAGC
Source organism: Pterois miles (assembly GCA_947000775.1). Taxonomy (NCBI): domain Eukaryota; kingdom Metazoa; phylum Chordata; class Actinopteri; order Perciformes; family Scorpaenidae; genus Pterois; species Pterois miles. Next base: position 16,694,961 of record CAMQGK010000171.1, read on the forward strand.
GCTACAGCATCCCCCAGGCCATCTTTGCTCAGAGGATCTTGTGCCGGTCCCAGGGAACTCTGTCCGACCTGCTGCGGAATCCTAAACCGTGGAGTAAACTCAAGTCTGGCCGGGAGACGTTCAGGAGGATGTGGAAGTGGCTCCAGGAGCCCGAGTTCCAGCGGATGTCGGCGCTCAGGCTTGCAGGTGAGTGAGGAGACAGCTCCCAACCTGAGTGATGTGGAGGGATCAATTAGAAGTCAATGTGGCGAGACTGTCAATAGCTGCTCAAACAGACATTACTAGAAGTTATTAGTCGATTGTATCGAGTAAAACTTCATCATGACAGTTGGGGTGTTAAATGTTGGGGGGAAATCTATATTTTGATTGATGCTACAATCCATGATAGTATAAACAGACGCTGTGCAACACTGGAGGTGTTATAAACAAAAGGGAGGACGCACCAAAGTGCAAACGCATCCTGCACAGATGCGTTTGTTCTTACGCACATACAGCGGTTTTACGCACGGATACAGCAGGGATACACACGTCCCTATCACTCTCTTTCTCTCTGTCTCCCCCTCTCACACACAGAAAGAGACCAAACAAAGGAAATCAAAGCAGGATGTCATCAAAAATTGATTATATCTCACAGATATTACTTTGGAGGTAAAACAAACCTACACATAGAAATCCCTTCAACTCAAATACTCAGTTTTACTTTGGACTCATTTATATCAAACAAAGTTGATGTAGTAATCTGGCACTCCCCCCTGTCAAATAAGAACGTCGTGGCAAACAAGGATCGTCTGAGGCCTGGCCATAGAGTCGGGGGAGCATGACCTCCTATGGATCAATATTTCAGGTCCAGGCGTCCCCTTTCAGAGCAGCGCACTGATAAATGATCGATTGAAAGACAGAGACACAAACAGATGCGTCTTTCTCTGGCCTGTATGTGCACTCTGGGATATCTTGACTCCAAAGTTGGCTCAGGGCTTGTTTGGCCTTTTTTTGCACTGAGAAATTTGTGATTTGTGAGATTATATGTGTTGGGATATGATAAGAAAGGACTGGATCCCTTCTGTTAAGCAAGAGACAGATTGTGACACCTTACTGCCTCTGTGTCTTTCTCAATGTTTCACGCATCGTTCTGAGTTTATTGCGCAAAGATTATCCCACTAAACGCTGTGATTTGAACCCACATTCCCGCCCCCTTTTAACACTTCCCACCTGATTAACAGGACGTAAATGAAAACGAGAGACGCGACGCCGCAGTGGGGTTAAAACAGATGTGAGTGAGAAGTCCCCTCTCATCGATGTTTGTGTAAAGGCCCTGTTTAGACGTGCAGCGCTCCCAAACGTCAATCAGCTCTTCTGTGTCGTATTTCAGCGCACAGTTCAATTAAGCAGATATAGTGGCATATTTTAGTTCCAGTCAATGCCCTATTGAAAAGCACTTAATGGCATGTAAATTGTTCCTTTGCGCATTTAGTGGGGTTCTGGTAAATAAAGATTTAAACACTCCACAATTGTCTCTTTAAGTGCCACTGCTGTTAAAGCTAATTGGGCTGTGGGGTTTTATATCTTCCACACCCGGCATCAGGATAACCTCCCCCAATTCAATTGACATGTTGGAGTGGCACAGTCCTGTGTGTGCACACCTACGGCTTATTTTAATATGGTCAGGCCCAAGGCAGCCTGTAAGGCGTGTGTACGTGAGCGCGTATTTGGTTGTAGAATGGAAACTAGGCCTGTAATCATAATTTGATCCAGTGGTGAAATATGGTATTAATTATTCTAGTATAAATTATTTTATGATACACATCCAATACATTTTCCGTTTTGAGAAAGCAGGTTTTTGCGCGTTTTTTGTTCATTATTAACCTGCTGTCACAATAGGTCTCAGAGAAAAAGCCAGTTGGGCAAAATGACAAATGACCTGTATGCAAATGCGCCGAGCAACATTTTACTTATTGCATTTAAAATCACCATTATCCTCGGTGCGCATGTGGGCTGGGAGTGGGAGTGGGAGTTGGGTTGGGGGGTTGTGATGCTGAAAGTGAGGCTGGGCCATACTCGCTCGGCCACATCAATCAATAAATTCAAATTACTATTCCAAATTCATCACAGTCACACAAATCAATGCAGCTGCCCTGCTTAGCTAATGTGAAAATGCCAGTGTCTGCGCACACACATGACAATCCAGCCCCTGGAACGAAAAGCAGAGCAGAGATGGGGCCTGTTTGGGGCGGAATATGTGCCCTTCACGCTCAACATCTCCTAACGCAACGAGGGCAAAGAACCCACAGGCGTCCCACCTATTGTGTTCCTCATGTACAGACCAAAGCGAGCCTGGGTGTCTGTTCTTTTCTGAGCATCGTGTATTCTACTGTATAAATAAATACTTCATTGTAAAGCTGCACAAATAAGAGAGACGAGTGAGGTTGGGGAGGCATTTAAAGATCGCATTAACGATGAAAACAATTCGTCTTTGCATCTGTGTTGAATTCCACACTCCATCTCAATGTATTTGGTCGGGTCAATACAGCCCTGATCGATAAGGATAGCCAGTGCATCTATCAATTATCCCGCCTCAGCACTCTCTCCCATTGGTCTCTCCCCCGGAGCAGAGGGGGGAGGCGGGAGCCGGGAAAGGAGGAGGAAGAGGACAGCTGTTAAAAAAACCGCTATTGCACACCTTTTTTCTTTGCTGTAATCATGTTCCGTTTGTTGTGTGTGACGCACTCGGTCGTTTGTCCTGTGGGGTTTGAGTTATACGGTTACTCGGGTGGTATTCACGCCTAAGACTCAACACCACAGAAAAGTATTCAATTATGTCACCAATAGCTCCGGTATATTCCCACAAATGGCGCCTTGATAGTTCTCATTTTGGCACCAGATATCCGTCATTCTTTCCTGTAACAGTGATGAGGTGCATGCCAGGGTCCCTCTCCCTCCAAAAAAAAGGAAGAAAAGCGCAGTTGGTTTATTACCATTTGAATGGCCGGAGCACGTGCCAGGGTGCGGAGGTCAAGACCCACGGGCCACGGAGTAAAAACATTGTTGGGAATGAGGGTGATGGTGGGAGGCCTCTATTCAGGTTTCAATGGACTACACGCGTTTACACGGCCTAATCCTGGAGCAATCCCCATCCAGCATCCGTCACACTGCGCTCTTTCCCCTCAGCGCGTAAACATGTGTACCGAGTTGACCAGTTGCCTTGTTTTTTACATGTTATGTCCTTAATTTTAAGATGGGGTTAATATTTCATTAGAGAGGGCACCAATTATTGCCTTTCTGCTAATTAAATACATTGATGTTGATATGCATGGTACCTAAAGAAGGCAAACTCATTTTATTTCCCGCTACAAATCATTTAAGCACACAGTTTATTCCTGCAGGTATTCTTAGTTTACCGGTCTCCATCCACAGTCCATCCACACTGAGCTGCAGGATCTCCTTTCTGTTTCGAGGACAGTTCAAGGTGGCGAACCGGAGTTTTACCAATACATAGTTAATAGTATTCTTGTAGGCCCTAAACACCATTATTTCATCCAACAGCTCCCACCCATCGATCAATATTACAATCCACAATCGCGTCAATCACACCACCCTGCACCCTACTTTCCAGTCCAGCACCAAGCCAACCAAGGTTTACATTTAAATCACATCTCTAGCTTCTTTTTTGCAGAAGACAAACTCGAGGTTTATTTTTGGGACGCTCACCAACAGACAGTCAGGAGTGGTGCTTCTTTTTTGGTCAGGTTAATGGTTTTAATTGGATAGGGCATTAAGATGTGATTGATGCGCGTTAATCTAAAACATTTATTTTTTCATGGAGAGATGGCTTGATGTTAGCCCGCGAAATGATCGATTGCTACTTTAATAATTGATGTATGAGGGGAAGATAGGGGGATAAACAGCGCAGCTGCGGTTTCAGAGCCTCGTTGTTCGTTAAGCACAGCAACGTGTGCTGTAAGTACCGAGACACGCATGTGTACAAGCATCGCCTTTGAAATGGTGCGGGTGGGGGAGAGCAACAGTCATTTTCTTGAGGTTATACCTCGAGGCTATTTGGTTTAAATCCCGGGGTCGGTGTTGCTCTCACCAGATGAAATGACATCTCACGCCTTGCATCATTATCTGACGAGCAGGAGGCTGAGGGGAAAGTCAATTCAACTTTAAATTTGCATAAATCTTCATGTCGTGGGCTGCTATGAATATTCATAACTGAATGCATTGTGGGAAGCTATGATAGAGGAATGGATGGGGGGGGGACACCTACACATGCACCCTTGATTGTGCATCTACTATTCTTATTCATCCCTGCATGACACGAGGACAATATCATAGCCTGCATATACGGGTCGCCTCCCCCAGTTTCTTCTCTCCTGTGTGGATGTGATCGGGATGTAGAGTGCGTCTGCGCCACATTGTTAAGGCCGATCTGGCGAGCCCTGAATCTGTATCGATTTCCATTCCCCCGGCCTCTGCTTTCCATCTCTGGAGCTGCGCCATGCAGCCATGCAACCCCCCCCTTCCACCCTCCACCCTCCATCTCCATCTCCACCACCATGCAACACCATTTCTCCCATTAACAGCCCACCCTTCATAACACACAGCAGAATGACTAATAAACGCGCGCGCTCTCTCTCTTTACGCAGGCTAGCTGCACCTCGCCGCGCGTTCTGGTCCTAACAGTCAAAATATTTTAGGAGCTCCGCTCTGATTCTTTAAAAGAGACAAATTAACAGCTCCAGACGACTTAAAGTTCACAGTCTTGTAACCTCTTTTCGCTCATTATACATCCCGCCCACGCTGTTCTGACCGAGTCGACCTTATTATTCAAAATAATGTAATTTTAATAGAAATTAGATTAGCGACAGAGGCAGGAGTCTGCACCGTCTTCCATACTGTATCTGCACCAATCTCTCCTTAGACACACACACAGTTGCAATTCACACGGGGGGGGGGGGGGTTGCTTAGCAATTATAAATGCAGTAGAGGCCTGGACTCTGTACAGTCTCGAACACCGTCTCTTCTATTTTAGATGATCAATTCCTGCGCTACTCCGTCGCCCCCTCGCCAAACCGGATCGATAGGAGAGAATGACCTTTAAATCAAATTGCTGGCAGAGTCGACTGAATGCACGCGGCTAGCATCAAAGGGGTTAATGGCACCGCGTGCGCCCCCTCCTCTTCCCAGGCACAAACACAAAGGGCCCAAAACTTCAGACAATCACAATTAAATCTCATTATTTGGAGTCAAATGATGGGTGAGCACGGCGCGTGAAGAAACAAATCATACCGTGGCTTTTGACCCGCCACAATCTGCAGTGGTTTACACAAGAGGCGAGGCAAGGGACGGTTCCAAAGAGCAGGCTGCTGCTGCTGCTGTTGTGCAATTAAAATGTTGACCGGAGCGCATCAGCGTTGTGTTGATGGAGCTTTGCGAGCTGTTATGTAACGCCGGGGTCCCTCCCACCCAAAAAAACTGGGTCTCCTCCGGTGCGTAATCTGACAGAACCAAAGAGTCAAACTACTTTGTTTAAAGGTACATTTCTACACATAGCCTGATGATCCCACCTTCTTCCCCTCAGATTTTATTCTCACTGAGCAAACATTTACCTGGGAAATCACAGGTGACTGTGATAGTGTGTTTTTTGCTGATGTAACGTGTCACAGGAGTGTGACACTTTGGAAAATAATAGGTAACGGATTACTTTTTTGTTGTTTTGGAAGAGTGGTTATAATAAATCAGAGTCCAGAGCGCGCTGAAGCAGCAGTGACGGTGAGGCAGCGGCCGTGTGTCCGCACACTGGCTGCTTATCTGACGCCCTGACAGGCCATCGGTTATTAAAGGCCCCGTAATGGCTTGTTTAATGCGCAGCTTAAGAACACAAGGCAAGGACATTGTCCACGCAATTAAAGGGAAGTGAAGGCACGTATCCAACTGAAGACTGGAGGTTTTCTAAAACAGCGACAAGTCAGTTAATCTCGTGTAAAAAATGTCTTATATCGAGAGGAAGATGTCTCCATGTGGAGGCAGATTAGTGGCAGTATTTTAGGGTGAAAAATAAAAATTGAAATTAAATAAAAACTTGCAAATTTGGTTCACTCGTTGAAGGAAAATAAGATTGTTAAAACCATAAACGAGGTGTTAAATTAACTTTTTTGCATTCTGTAGAGTATATAATGACTAATCTGTGCCTGAGATTTGTGTAAAATAATAAAACAGCAGATAAAAAATTGTTCAAATTCTCCTGGTGACAAATGTGTCTGCAGCTCTCCGGGCCTTTTTGAAACGAGAACCTGCAGATGGTTTGTACGGAACCTCTGTAAGTCTGTCTGCAGGGTCGATCTCAACAAAACCGCAAACACACACACACACACACACACACACACACACACACACACACACACACACACACACACACACACACACACACACACACACACACACACACACACACACACACACACACACACACACACACAGCTTATCGTGCCCACAGATGCAACCCGAAACTCCGGTTGGGCAACCCCACACAGATCAACAAAGGAACAAAACGACTGTGAAATCAATTGATGAATGAATCGATGCCAGCGCATACAGCCTTTTATATTACAAGTTATTAAATAGCCTATAACGAACAGGCTGCGGGTTATTCTGAAATTAATAATTTGTTGCTTTACTGAGCCGATATGAAAACGCTATTGTTGGTTACTCAGGTTTTCTGCAACGTGTGTGTGCGAGTCGACTGCGATATTTTTCTTTAACAGTCAAAAACAGCATTTATCTCTGCAGATTTGTGTAAATATAAATTCTAAAATTATTATTTATATTTGTATTATTTTTTTTCCTATTGTTATTATTGATTATGTTATTTATTTATTTTACCACAGCAGTTTTAAGTAGTGGTCTGAATTGTTGCACACAGAATTAATAATTCAAATTTTTTTGGGACTGCCCTGACATGAATGAATGAATGAATGAATGAATAAATAAATAAGTAAATAAATAAACAAATAAATAAGTGCCCAGGAATTGGACACTTTTACCAATTTGATTTGCAAAATGTGACAAATGAAGCTTCGAGATAATAAATCCTAATAAAAAAATAATCTCTAACGTGCTACAGAATAATAAATAAAGACACACTTTATTTATTTCAATCTATAGGTTGTGGGAGAAACAGACGGTATAAACGCAGTTAGGTGGCCGCAGTAAGCGCTGGTGTAGAAACATTTCTGTTGACTCTCCTCACATGATTGAGTGAAAACTGCATTGAATTGAATCTGGAAAATTCCTGCATATTGAAAACCGGTCTGGTCTCCCCGGTCTGGTCTCCCCGCGGAGAGTAAACAGTGTCATCTGATTGCAGATCAGTTCGCTGATCCTCCTGCGCCAAAATAAGAAATTAACAGAGAGGCGACAGCTGACATTTGAAGAATAAAACATTTCGATAAGAGCTATTCTAAAATGTGTACAGCTCGACACTGCATATAGAAGAAGGCAGAGTTTAACCTAATTGAGCCTCTGTGTGTCCTGCAAAGACTCTGAAGTTGGCGATAAAATGTCAATTAGTGCAGGTTTACTTTCTTTTTAATTTTCTGTTTTCTCCGTGTTTCACTATAAACGAGCCTTTGACAGATTTACGCAGCTTTTAAAAAAAGTGTGTAAACTATTCAGCAAATGAAACGGAGCTTAAAGGGAGCTGGAGTCCTGGCGCACGGTTTCACATCTGCATGAACCCCCAGAAGAGATCCACAGAGACGGTTATTTGTTTAAATGGTCGTGAATTGCTTATATAATTTAATATTAAAGCAGAGCTGTCAAATAGTTCATTTACTGACTAGTTTTTTAAGTACTGTTTTTACGCATGAAAAGCCTATTATAAGCCTTATTTTTTCTTATTTATTTTATTTTAGGCACACACCAATTTTCAACCAGGATTCAATTCGAGCACAATTTCGTCTAAATAACTCAAAGTAACGAAGCTCATAATAAATTCATAAATGACACATAAACACACCCACACCTGTTGTTCGTTGGAAATGAAACCGTAGGCCTGCCTGTCTCTGTACAAAATAAAGCATCATGATCATTATCGCCATCACGCATAACTGGTCAAAGCAATTATGAATGAAATCAATGAAAATCCCAGATAAGAGTATCACTCCAACAATGGAGCCACTCACACAAATAAATGGCACAAGGCTGCTATTAAGCTGGCAAAAATAATAATAATAATGAAGGTTAAAATTCAGTCATATGGTTTCTCTCAATCATGCGCTTAAATGGTTGAGTGCATTTAATTATCGAAAACCTTTATTCATTATTGAGGTTTTTTTTTTTTTTAGCAATTTCTTAGGTTTACCACTGGGCTGCTAATAACACATTGTGGTGCCAAAACAGCTGAACAAAATTATATTTATGTAGCTGCGTTTTGTGCATCTCAAACTGTGATAGAATACTGTATTGATATATATTTAGTTTTTTAAGAAGTCCACTGCATGCGTGGCTGTGATAGATGATAGAGCAAATAAAGGTAAAACGTTGCAGGCAGCCGAGACTTTGAGATGTGGGCGAAGGTGTAACTGAGTTCAGGTTGAGTGTTATTGAAGTGCTGGAGAAGAAATGCCTCGCAGCTGAGTCGCTGGAGGAATGCAAACAAACAAATTGTGTCGCTTTATCAGTATATTAACACCAATTCTCACTCATTACATTAAGGGGTATTGAGCTGCAAGTGTTTTGGCCTGGCGATGGAGGGAGAGAGAGAGAGAGAGAGAGAGAGAGAGAGAGTGGAGGGAGAAAGAGGAAAAAAGAGGGGGAGAGCTTGGCATTGCCCCTGCAGCACAGAATGAAATAAATGCCACCGTATACAGAGAGGGCCGTGCGGATGTATGCATCAATCTTTAAGGCAACAGCCCATGCGAAACAGCATAGACGTTACTTAATAAATAGACCGAAGCTTAAACATCAAATTACCCAATCATGCTTCTGGAGAAGAGTGCAACTACAAGTCAACTAACCCTGCATAGATTATAAGTGCCTTCACACAATAAACGAGCTGCAGTGTGTGTGCGTAAAAACGCGCCGAACCATAACCGGTAAACATGTGCATTGGTAAATTAATTAAACGACCTCGTGTGCGTAAAAGGGATCAAACATGGCTGCAAGACTGGAGGTCTGGAGATATTTTTTTCTTCTAGATGCAGATGTGTATAATCATGGTTTCATAGGCGTGATATTAGAGGCCGTTTGACTTTCTCATAATGAGCAGGAAGGGCAGCGGTGATCAATAAATGATTAATGCTCATAGATGGACTCACATCTGCAGGGACAGAGGAGGAAGGCCTGAGACAGCTGGGAGCGCACGGTAAACACACGTAGAGCAGGTGATGATCATTCACTTCCCTTCTGATTTTTTTTTAGTCCGCAAAGAAAGCTGGATCATCACGCTTCCTTCCTTCCTGTTGTGTTTGCGCGTCTCCACCCCTTCATAAATCTCCTCTCCAACCCCTCCCCCCTCCCTCCGAGGCATAATTAATTGGACGAACTGAATTTCACACACGAATTATTCACGAATCTATCGATCGTTATTGAACACCCAGGGCCTTTCTCTTAACCTCGCTTGGTTTGTCGTGAAGCAAAGAATATTAATGTCATCAGTGGAGAAGAAATAGGCCTAAGTTATACTCGATTTCATCCGAGCAGAGAGGAGTTAGTTCAAAAATCATTCATTAAAGGGAATTTGATAGTTTAAGAGAAAAGACGGGGAATTTACATCCATTAGGGATAAACTGCTTTGTATTCATGGGAAATAAGAAAAATAAAAAGGTGCACTAAAACAGTGAATGTGTATGTTTGTGAGGGATGCATTCAAAGTAGGTCAGCTCCATATAGGGAGTAATAGAAATCACATTTCTCTGCAGCAGCAGCGGGGGGCACCTACAACTCAGAAAACACCAAACCAGGATTTCAGCTCTTGTCCGGTTTGCTCTTTGTGCATGAGTTTATGTCCGTCTCTGCTCTGTGCCTACTGTAGCTCTAAAAGCTGCAATGATCGATTTTTTTTTCTTTTCTACGCCGAGCTTGGTTCAGTAATCAGGGCCCCCTTCCTCACCGATCGATCGATATTGATTACTAAATCCAGCGCCTGTAGCAAAGGCAGCGCACTATGGCGCCCCGTGCAGCCGGGGCCACGGCGAGAGCGACACCTGCCGACCGGAGCGCCACAAAGCAAGCGGTCGATGAGGTGGCAGGACGTGACCGGTGGAGAGAAGCTGTGGCTGTCTGAGCTGGTTGTGGGGCCACATTAAAAAGAAACACACCCCTCCCATGCCTCAGTTATTATGTGCTTATTGCACACAAAAATAACAGATTTTTAAGTCTCTTTAATCTTAATTTTTTGAGGATTCAAAGAGAATAAAGTCCTAAAAAATGTAAATAAAAGTGCTGACCAGCAGTTAGTTTCTACAGCATTTAGCCCACTTCTTTATGGATTTTTTTTTGGGAAGAATCCCCTCCTGTTAACAAATAGAGCCATGTTGATTTTACTGTCTGAAAATACACATTCAGGACACATTAAATGATCTGTGCTCAGAGGATTAAATAAGTAAAATAAGCCAAAATGTTACTACTAATGAAGCTCCTTCGATTCATTTACATTAAAAATAAAGACAATGTATTTATTATGAAAAGATAAGAAAAGCATACAACCACTTCCAGATCCTCACCTTTACTCATCCAGCTTTGCTGTCCTTGTCCCTAGCTGCTATTTCTATATCTGTGTTAACATGCTTAGAGGTGCATAAGAGTCTAATTCCTTGTAGTTGGTGAATAAAAAATGATTCTGATTCAAATCAAACACTTTCAGGTATGTGGTCAAAGTGTGTGTGTGTCAGAGTTGGAAATTATCACCAGCCTGCAGCCAAATGTTTGTAAATTATGCAAATGGCTGCTAGATAAATAATGTTAATCTACTAAGTGGCTGATAGATTTTGGATTCCACGTGGTGCACAAAAAAACTTAACACTGGTGTGTAATTACATGCATACCTGTGCAAAGTGGCACATCTGGATGAATCACAGAAGAAAAAGGTGACGCACCAGAGGGAAGTGAAGGCATTCGGGCCAGCGGGAAGCTGCATAAAATAAAGGGAAAGTCAGTGTGGACTTAAATATTGAGAGAGTAATGAATCTATATTGATAATAACGTTAACTGTATTGCTCCTGCGGAAGTTATTCTAAAAGGCAAAGTGCAACATAAAAAATGCTGCTGCATCAGTTGCTGTTATTTTTAATATCACATATTAATTTTAAAGTGTTAGAAAAGTAAAAAAAAAACATATCTATCAAAAATGATTAAAATATGTTAAATGCTTAGTAATTTCACCTTTTACAGTAATCACAGCTGACCATCTGTTCAGTGAGGTTGAGGTCTGGTGACTGTGTGCAGGTCAGCACTGCTGCAGCTCCTCTCTGGTCTTCAAACAGACTTCACTGCATGTTTGGGCTCATCGTCCTGCTGGGAAACCAATCCTCTTCCACGCAAGATAAAACCAGAGGGGATGGCACGTCTTTGCTGAGTAGACTGGTAGTTTCTCCGCTGTCAGTGGGGAGCTTGTGCACTGCAAGTCCCTACATGTGGAATAAGCACATTTCTAAAATCATGTTTGCATATATAAACAAGGATTTGGCAGCTGATAAATGGTTGATTTGCTTTGTTGCTGAAGAAATGGATTTAAAAACTTAGTGCCCCATCGAGGCTGCACATCCTCAACCGTCGTACGACTAGTTTAACCAACTAAAGCGTGCCTTTGTTTCTCAGCTGGTTCTGTTCGTTGGATGCAGATGTTTTTGTAAAGATGTCAGCTTAAAAAATATTGGACTAATAGACTAGATTGTGTATTAGTTTTGCTTTAGAACACCTTATTATAAAGGTTCAAATCAACTGCAGTTTGGTGCTGGGATGGATTTTCACCACCGAGGAAAACAATTTGACCTCAGATGGTTTAATTTAATCTCTTCTGACACTGACAGGGTTAACAGATAAAACACAACGATGCATCAACAGCTGAATTATATTAAATATCCTGTGCAAAATCAACATTTCATATTCATATGTGCAGTAATGTGAACCCAGCCAAATTTGGTCTGTTCTTTATTTCTCTCTATTTTTTTGTTTTATTCTTTACTTACTTATTATATATTTATTGTTTACAGGCTTATTTATACGATCTTGCTTTGTGTTTTGCTGCGGTAATCCTGTAAATTTGCCCTTATATATATATATATATATATATATATATATATATATATATATATATATATATATATATATATATATATATATATATATATATATATATATATATATATATATTTAGGGATGCAAATATATATATATATTTAGGGATGCAAATAAATAAATGTGATGAGGTCCCAGAGACAGAGGATGCAATTATCTGAACATAGGCCTACCTGACCATTAAGTAACCTGCCTTATTTCATGTAGAAAATCAGTGTTATGGCTTCATATAATATAGAAATCATCATTCATTACTATCAGTCAATCTATTTGTATATTTTGGAGTTCAAACACATTGGAAATGATTGTTTTCTTTTCCCTATTGTGCAAAACAAACTGAAAGCATGACCCCAAAAAACACAAAACAAACCGAACCACGGGCTTGTTGAACGCTGGCACCGGTAATGACTATAATCTAGTCAGTGTATTGAAGTGACTATCAACTGAAAGCCCCTATGAAGCTTAAATAGGCTCTTACTGTGTAGCTCGTTCCGAAAAAGTCCAAAAGTCTGGACACGTTTCTCTTTTTATTAAAAGAAAGGAAATACAAACAATAACGTGGATAACTGGAATAACTACAGTGACGATCAACAGAAAATATCCAAACCTATCTCACCCTCTTTGTCTTACTCCCACAGTCCAAGTGAACAAGTGAAAATAGATGAAACCACACCCCTGTGCCAGTTACCGGAAGTGACGTTAACCAACAGAACGAGTGCAGCCGAAACAAATAATAATATTAATAAATGATAGGCAAAAATACACACTTTGGGTCCAGCACAGCAAGTAGTTAGATGATCAAAACTAGTCACATATATGTGAGGAGCATGTACAGTATGTTAGCACACTATTAAGGAGAAATAGTGTGCTTTTCTCAAAAAAATGTGATGTCTAGTCAGTCACATTTGATGTATGCTTGAATAAGAGGTATGGACCGAGTGAACTGGTAAATCTATTTTCTAATAAATCCATCACATGACTCAGCCTGCCAACGCTTCTCCCTGGAAAAACTGGATAATATCGTAGATTAGCGTCACTCGAAGACATGCATGTTCAGGGTTAGAAGTGCTTGTTATGTCGTTTTATTTAGAGCAACTTTAGATGTGACAGACGCAGCTTTAACGCTCTGTCCTAATCGTCCTGTAGCACCTCACCTACTGAGAGGATGATTTCAGCCCAAAAAATTGAATTTCCCCTCGTGGGACTAATAAAGGACTATCTTCTTCTTCTTCTTCTTCTTCAAAGTCTAAATGATAAAATTACATCATCATCCTCCTCGTCGTCATGACTACCCTTAATCCTACAGTGAATCAAAGACAAGTGAAGATATACATACTGTACATACAAACATGCATTCAGACAAATCTGTATGTTAGCGTGTGTGTGATGTATAAAGCTGCAGTGTTGATGTGAAATATGAAAATGATGGATGGGCTCGTGTGCAGGTTAGACATCTGTAGTAAACAGATTGGACTGCAATGGCTGATCAATGGGCTCTGTTCCACTGTAATTAGACACACAGCGCCACTGCTTGGCTCCAGCCACTTCAGCATAATCACAACCTCCAACCCCCCCACCCCACTGCCATCAACCACACACACTCATGAGACAGAAAAAAAAAAAATTGTCCTTAAATGCATCAAGACACATACACACACCCAGCATGAGAGTGAGACGTTATTGACGGCGAGTATGAAAGTATCAGACAATACCAACGGCAGCAGGTGGAGACCCCACAGGGATGGCATCTTTCTCCCTCTTTCTCTCTCCAATTTGCTCTCGTTTTATTGAGACAGTAGGGAAGCTGAGAGGAACACATAGTCCATTCTGGCAGGATTCGATCCTCAGCCAGCAGGGGAACATGTGGCTGCAGAGGTGGTGCCTTAACCTTCCACACAACACACACCTCCTACATCATCTCTGGGCGCCGTTTTTTCACCCTGCACCTGTCTGCTGCTGCTGCTTTCCTCCCGTCTCCTACGAATACTTTACAACACACAATTCTATTAACTATTCATTTCTGTGTTCGCTGCCTACAACCCCCCTCCCCAACGTAAAAGAGTACACTTGGTGTGTTTTCTTTTGAAAATTGCTCTGTGTATGGGAAGGGGCTCATAGCAGCCGGTGCATGCACCTCTCGAGTGTTTGTGTTTGGGGAGGGTGGTGGGGTGGGGTGGGGTGGGTGGGTTATAAATACCCTCTCAGAGCTCAATAGAGTGGGCTCCAGTGGGCTCTGTTTGAAGTAGCAGACTGTAGACCTGCTGGGGGGGGATTCTGACCTCAGTCCCTACAGAGAACCCCCCAATTCCTACAGCAAAGTCGGTCAATATCTCTCTCTCTCCTTAACTCGCCGCCCCTCCCTCCCTCTTCTCAGCTCCTCTGTTTGGCTCTCACACACACTTTGTCTTACTCCTCCACCTTTTTTCTGTTCTTTTCTCTCCAACCTTTTCTTTCCCTGCATCTCTGCCCCTCCTCTATCTCTCATTTCCACACACACAAAATGCTTACTTTTGTGCAACAGTCACTCAGTCCCCCATTGCGACTCAAACTGCATTAATATTGAATCAAACAGCAGTGTCTCCAGCTAGCAGGCAACAGCCAGTCCCACCCCCCTTCCTCCTCCTCCTCACCCCATCTTTCTCTCACCGCAGGCTGGCTCCCTGTCTGCACTCTGCAGGATGGAAGGAATATTCCCACTGGGCAGGAGGCATGGATTAGCTTTAAATCAACTTTAATATGGCAATAGAGATGGAGCTGTAGAATCTCTGCTGGTGTATAAACTAGTTTATATGTGTTTAAGTATTGGCTAATGATACATTTACTTACTTCCCTCCACCTTCTGTCTTTGCCGTCTAATCGTGAAAATAATCACTTTTGTATATTTACCTTGCTTTGTGTTCTCTTTCCCCTCTTTGCCTCCCACTCTCATCCCCATCCCTCCCACCGCTGCCATCCACACCAAGCCTGCAAGCGCAAAGAACAGGAGCAACACAAGGACCGCAACACGGCGCCCAAGAAACAGCGTCTGGTCTTCACCGACCTGCAGCGCCGCACACTCATCGCCATCTTCAAGGAGAACAAGCGTCCATCCAAGGAAATGCAGATCACCATTTCCCAGCAGCTCGGCCTGGAGCTCAGCACCGTCAGCAACTTCTTTATGAATGCGCGGCGCCGCTGCGTGGACCGCTGGCACGATGACCACGGTGCCAGCCCCGGGCAGCCGGGCACATCCGCCACCACCTTCTCCAAGGCCTGAGAGGGGGAGGGGACCTTCAGAGGGCCAAGAGACCAGGTTGGAACAACAGGCATCATGGGAAATTGGCTGTGAAACCTGTCTATAACAACCCTACCTGGCTTGGACCGTCTGAATGTGTCCTCTGCCCCCCAAAATCCTTTGTGCCATGCAATCATCTTTTTGTCAGTCAGAATTTCAAGCTCTCACCTGAAACAAGCATAATCTGAAAGGTGAATTGTGAAGTCAGGTCCACTCTGCATTACTACACATAAGGACAATCATTGATTCTGTCTTTTTTTATGGCATCTGACAAAGTAAAGAGACACCAAAGATTTGATGTTTTTGTTGGACGGTATCAGACACATCGCCGGCCTCCTTCACCACCCAAGTAGCCACTGATTCTGCTCATTTCTTCCAACTCACCTCCTTTGTGTCTGCCTCTTTAGTCTCTCTCTCTCTCTCATCCCCTCTACGCTGGCACACGGAAGCAACAAGGGCGAAAGAACGGCAATAAATCTACCAGAACAGCACATAGCCTTATTATCCAAGCCCCATCCTGCACACACAAGGCCGTCATAAAGAAAACAACGCAGCCTATGAAAAAACAACAACAAGGCTTTCCAATTCTCCGCCTCTACCTCCCCCCCCCCTCTCCTCCTGTAGTCTCCTTCATTCCTCGGCCAAAGGTATTCCCTGATGGCCAGCCATTTCAGAGAGCAGCTCAGCCTGATCATACGGCAAACTAATGAATTGAAAAATGAATCGATGCAGACAGAGAGAGCGGGGCCTTGACCCCTCCTGAAGGTGAAACTCAAGATGCTCGGCAGTAGATACTCAGGTCTTCCAGGCCCAGGTCTATATTTTTTGCACAGATGTTGGGAGGCCTGTAGGGAGACATGTCATTGTTAGTCTTAGCCTGAGCCTCCAGTCTGTGTTTCTCTGACCAACAGGAGAGGCGGGTGAGATGTCTGGACATGCTCTTTGTTCTGCTGGGAGCTTTTCCTCTGATCAATAACTGAGAACCAAGCGACAACAACACGCTCGGGCATCCAGCCAACTACGTTACAGATGCATACGAAAAGCAGAATGTAAGAGGAGCACATGGAACCCACTGGAGATGGGGACACAAAGGCCTCATAACAGCAGCAGCAGCAGCAGCGGCAGCGGCAGCAGCAGCAGCAGCACACCTCTCCCTCCATGGTCCTGCCTGTGCTGGCAGAGCAACAGTGCCCCCTGCTGTCCACAGCAGAGACCTGAGCAACGGGGCTCAGAGAGGAGGAGAGGGAGGGAAGAGCCACTAGATGCTGAGGAGAAGTCATGGCACAACACATTCAGGCGCTCGCAGCTCTTTGAAGGCAGATCAATAGCTAACCATTATCCTATTGTTGTTCCTCATCCAACCAGCACTGGTGAAGCCGGAGGAGGGGGGATGGTTAAACTGAATGCTGAAAACGCAGGGATTTAGCAAAGGCAGGGATTTGTTTAGCCAATCCAAATCTACAAGAATCCACAAAACACAAGTAGTAGAGAAGTACAACAGAGTAAAAAGTAACAGAAAAGCTTACTGAGACAGACACATTTGAAATTTATTTTGGGAGGCTTCATATTTTCATCCTTCCATCCTATCTGTTTGCAAAAAAAAAAAAAAAAAAAACGAAGCTCTCAACAGATGTGATTCAAACCCTGGTTATTCCCACACAGGGGTTATCAGTAGCTAACCCGAAGCTAACCACCACACTCAGCTGTCTAAATGCTACAATAATTAGTGCCAATGCTTACTGCCTTAATGCGAATCAGAGAATATGGTACTAGGGTTCACACACAGCTACAGTGCGCCCCACTGATGACGGGCGGTGTGTGCCATAGCAACCAACAATCAGCTTTTATCTGAATTAAAATATACTTTTTTAGTAAAAAAATGAAAAAAAAAAGAATCAGATTTTAAGGCATACAATAACCAAACCTCAAATGACAACCACACTCACACGGTATGTTACAAATACAAAAAAGAAAATGTCTCCAACACATAACTGGACACATTTTGAAGCAGAAGAAAAATCTCTCATTCTATCTTTGGTTCTCTACCTCCTCTGTCCCTCTAACCCCCATTGCCCCCCTCTCTCTTTCTCTCTTCCTCTCTATATTGATGCGGGTATTTAATTAGTACCATAGACACAAAGTTTCTATTTCTTGTTACTATTGTGCTCTGTTGTGCATAAGTAAGGCACCTTGTTGATAAATCAAAAACAAAAAAAGGAAGGACTTTTTAAAAGGGAAAAAAAGAGGGATGCAAGGACCGAGGCCAATGAAGGACGTACTTTTTTTTTGTTTTTTGTTTGCATTCTATGTGAATATAGACTCGGACGAGACATTTACCGTGAGAAAGAGGAGAAAAAGAAAAACAGGGAGCTGCTGAAGAGAAGAATAAATGACGGACGCTCTCTCTTTTGGCATTTCATGTCAGAACTGTGGTACCCTCAGCCCCCTTTAAGCTGAGCCCCAAGAATGGGGCAAAAAGGAGGGGGACAAAACATGACCTCCAAATGTCCTGGCTGATTCACAGAGGGCGGGGTATGGGTGGGGGTGGGTGGGGTGACAGGGGGGGTGATGCTCGGGACTCAAATGTTATCTGTCTGGTCTTAAGATGCAACTGTAGCATTTCCAACAATGTAGTCAGATTAGCGGTGCAGATTAGATAAGCGGTGGTCATTGTGGAGGAGTTGATTGAGAGGTACTGACTAACTTCACGTTGCTGTAAGCAGTGGGTTAACGTCGCCAAAGGATGATGAGCTAAAATCGATTTGTGGTATACAGTTCAGTGAGCATAGGTAAATAGCTAGATTCAGCTCTAGGTATTAGGCTGACAAAATGACATTTGTTTGTAGTGAGAACCAATGTGGCTACCTCACTAAGCTGAGTGGTTTGTGAAACCGCCACTAATACCAAAGATACTGCAGCCTACCGGTCCCAAACTGCCTAGGGGGGGACACAACCAAAAACAAAAACAAACAAAAAAAAACTAAACAAAAAAAAAAAGCCCCCCCTCTTTGCCCAAAAACAGATGGACACACTGATATTTCAAACACACACATTCAGCGCAGTCGGACTGCATCGTGCCACACAGGAGGAGGTGGCTGCCTTGCAGACAGAGTTGAGTGCCTTTTCCCTTCAACCACGGGTGGGACTGCACTGGACACACACACACACACACACACACACACACACACACACACACACACACACACACATTTACAAACACACATTCAGACACCCATAATTAGATGGACAGAAAGGGGGGCCAACGAGAGGGACACAGAGTGGGGGCTGTGTCAGCATTTTCTCCCATATTGACTTTCCATCTTGATACACTAGAATACAAGCACTTTATCATGTAGAAAGTCTATAAAACATTTTCTATACACTATTTATTTGAAACAAAATTATATGTTACTCCTTAATCTGTCAGAGTCTTTGTTGTTGATCTTCTAGTAGCTCGCAGCCTTTATGTTTTTAGTTTTTTCTCTCCGCCTGGTGTGCTCAGACTCTCAGCCACTTTACCTCTCTCGCATCAGAGATATTTTTGTGTACCAGAGAAAGAGGGGGTAAAAAGGCAGAGGCTCTAGGCGCTCGCAGGGCTGTAGACGTAAAATCGTACCACTTAATGTCTCTCTCTCTCCACTGCGTGCAAGCACAGAGGCTGCACTGGAAAAGTGTGGAAGACTCACCGACAGTTTCTCGACACAAATTCTCTCCTCCCTCCACCTTGTCTGTCCAGTCGACCTCTCCCCCTGGCTAGTGCTAAGACCCGGTAGGCGTGTGTTGACAATTAATTCTGAAATACCTCAAAAACCTTTCATGTAAACTTTATGTAATTTAGACTGAAAATAATACTGCTAATGATAACAATGATTATGAAACTATGATACTATGATAGTTAGTTTTGGAACTTGTGACTTGAAGCTTTATACTGTTAAATTCCTTTTATTTGTTTGCTCATTTTTCTCGTACGTTCTCTCGTTTGTTTTTGCTACGGCATGTACTTACTGTTTTCATAAAGGAAAAAGACATTGTGAATGTTTCTGTGAAGGGTTACACGAGAAAAGAAGAGACAGAAGAGAAGGCTAGAATAGAGAGAGAGGGGCAAGAGCTACTCACTTTAGATGTTTAGTTCAAAGCTCTGTCCGAGGCGGGTACGCTTCAAGGAAAACAACACACACAAAAAGAAAGAAATGGCAAAAAAAAAAATATGATTTGGGCTGAATTCTTAACCAAAAATTTGATGTTAAACCAAAGGAGGAATAACCGTTTACTCATAGTTAGCTTTCTTCTGCCTTTAAGTTGTCTTTTCTCTGGAAAAAAAAAAAAATCACAGTTACTTTTGAAGGTTCCTGGGTGTGTTCAAGTGCTCCTGATGTTCTTAGAATATTAAAGACCAGCACCTCCTATTGAAAAGAAGGTGCGCTTTTTTTTCTTTTGTGCATGGATATTGTATAACTGTATAGAAACCAACAGGAATGACCTGTGATTTTGTGGGGAGAGGAGGAGGATGGAAAGACTTGGGAGTGGGTGGAAAAAGGGGTGGGGGATATTTTGGTTATCAAAAAAAAAAAGGGTGGGAGGATTTGGGTTTTAGGCGTTGGAGGGGTCCTTGTTTTTAGAATTTCCGTCACTGTTGGATTCACTGGTTGTGTGCATGTGTTGTTGCAACCCTTCCCCTTTCCCCATGTTTCTTTGATGTATATAAATCCAGACAGTAGGGGGCAGTGTGTGCTGGGGGAGGTCAAACTCCTCTCCTCCCAATCAATAGCATTCAATCTTCATTCCTCAGCTTGTGGTCCTCACTCGGGTCCTGAAATGTGTGTCTTGCTTTTCCAAAGACGGGCTGTTTACTTGGAGTTAATCAGAGGGACACACACAGGCCCGAGCGGCCTTGAATATACCTGTATGTCTGTCTACATGCTTTTCTTCAATCTGTGTATGTGTGTTCATTTGTACCTATGTGGAAGACTTTTTTATGTTCCTTTACTATGGGTTGCAATATTTGTCATGCGAAAAATTTGAAACCATTTCTTACTGACTGACCGACCAACCAACCGCAGAACCACTTGGCAACGGATGATCCGACGACTGAAATGTCGGCAGCATTTACTGTCAAACAGCATAATGTGCGTGTCATTTCACCACAGGGTCGGATGTTGCCGGTGGAACTGATGTAGACACCCCCAGTCACACTGTGCTCTCCCTCTTCTGTTACCTGTTAATCAATCAGAACCAAGTGTCTTTGTGATGGTAGAAGACAATCAGTTTCAAAACAAGAAAAAAGGTAGAGAGAGGGCAGGCCAGTGGGGAGGAGGAAGGGGAGGACCGAAGAACAAAATCAAGGGAAAAGAGGCTCTCTGAGATGCGACGAGCTGTAGTGCCCGACTGCCAAACGACTGCCCAATCAACCCCTCCGCTCAAAACATCCATCTACCATCTCATCAAGCTCCACACGATGTGGTTACACTATTAAAAAAAACAAACAAAAAAAAACCACTCCCTCCTCATCCCCCCCATCCCGTCATCTTTCGCCCTCCTGCACCCCTACTGCCACAATGTAGTGCACTGCAGGAGAACAAGAGCTGTGGTGCAAAGACCATACTTCCCATCACCCACCACAATTTCCTGCTAATCTAATGATGATGTAACCAGCCGCGAGGAATAAAAATGGCTCCGGTTGGTGGCTTTTGCACAGAGAACTATGCAAACACCTGACCCCCCCAATCTTAATCGTTGCTGCTGGGTCAGAGTGTACAACCCTCAACCCCCCTCCCTCCCCTTGACATTACGACACTCCCGCTCACACTTTGACCTCCATGACCTTTCCCCCATTCCTCCTCCCCTGAGCCCAGAGCGGCCGGAGAACCCCCAGTCACTCGGGGTACAGTAGAGAGTGGCTGGGGAGAGGAGAGCACTACAGCGTCCCCCCCATGTTTCACCACACTGATGTCACACAGCTTTACATGAACGCCCCAAACTGCCATTGACATCAAAATGGAGTCCATGTTGATGTTTGCAAGCTGATCCTCCCCGCTCATGGCTCCATTGTTCTACAATGTTCGACTGTCTTTGTCCCCAGCGCCAAGGAAGGGCCACAATCAATGCAAAGACACTTACATTGTACTTACTTAAGTTTACAAAGTCGTCTGGAGACGGTGGCTTATATTGCACTCGGACGGACAGACAGACACACAAACAGACACAGGCACATGCTGGAGAGGGTGAGTCTGCCTTTTGAGAGTGTTTGCTGAAACCAAAGATGAAATCAGAGGTATGACAATCTGGCTACCTAACCTAGAAGACAATGTTGAGCTCTCTGGGCTGCTCTACGGGTCCTGTGATTTACCGGCCATGTGGACATTCCACCTATTGCACTTAAACACATACACACACATACACACACACATACATACATACATACATACATACATACATACAGTATATACTGGTGTAAACCCCCTCCAAACACACATACACCTCCAACCACACAGAAACAAGGGATAAACCCACTCACAACGTCTGGTCAGAAAGCCTCTTTTCCCTCCTCCCACTGCAGAAGCCGGAGAGCCTGTGGAGGACTTTTAGTTTCACTCTAGTTGAGACTTTTGTGAAGGAAAAAAAATCTGAGTAATAACTGTTACAGAAAAATAAAAACTTAAAAGGATAATATGGGTAAAATTGCGTGTTTTGAAATAAATTAACAAATAAAACAATTGTAAAACAAAAGCAGTGCTGTCGGTTTATTGTGTTTGGTTTGATCTTCAAAGGAAATCCCCTGTGACCCCCCAGCAGATGGAAATCTGATTTTTACCACAATAACAGTCTAAAACAACAAAGATCAGAGGTATTCATGTCAAGGTAAACTGTCTATGTTAAGACAATAAACAAGATTTATAGTACATAATGTATTTTGTATTGTATCATTTATTGGAAAATAGCTATACAAAAGATGTGTACATGAATCGGCCACAAAAACTTGTTTTAAGTTGAAACACATAAATCATCTCTTCAATCTATGTTGCAGCAACAATCTATGCAATCAAATATTGTCCGTTTAATATAACATTATTCATATGCCATTTGATGCATGATTGTTGTCCTTAAAGTGAATTTTGGACTTGTGATTTGGTGGAGTAATTATTAGCAGTCACCTTCTCATCCACTGTGGGCACCGTGCTGTGGATGCAGGTCCCTGACGTGATGAGGCGTCCGGTCCCGCCCCCCCCAGAGAGGCCGTAAGAGGAACGGCGAAGAGACGTCCCCCTTCTCAACTCTGACCTCAGCTCCACCTGCTGATGGGACGCGCTGTGGACCTACATCACAGCCAGGTGAGAGTGACATCAGTGACCATTTACCATTACACATTTTCATGCTTTTATTTTGATAGGATAGAAATCTCAATAACTTGGTGAGTGGGAAACATCTCAGCCTTCTTGCAGCTGCAAAATAACATAAAATGGCGACTACCAGTAAATTCAGCATCATCTTGAGTTGGTCCTCAAATTCTTAAACATTGTGAACAGCACATTTTCCTGTCAGAGCTCCGTAGGATGCACACAACTGGAGAGTCATCAATAAGAAATATACTGAAAATATTACATAACATAAGTCTTCATAAGTTAGAGATGGATGTACAGCCTAACACAGCTATCCTGCTGTGAGTTTAGATGTCTCGCCAATTTAAATGGATGATTTTTCACCCACATAAAGGTGGCTGCTTAAACGTTTTCATTTCCAGTTTCAGTTTTGAACAATTCCCTTTCTTCTTACTGTCTGAAAGTGAAAGTTCGGGTGATACTCATCCATAGCAGGTGTATTACTTACAGTAGATGTAGATGTACAGCCGGTGAGGCCCTAACATCGAGAAACATAGAGGAGCACTGGAGCCAAGCAATACAGTGCTATGGATGGCAGAAAAAACACCTATAATAAAGCCTCACCTAAAAAAAAAAAATCAATATATTTAGAATATTTTCTGATGGCAAACTGAACTGAAAGTGACACATATCTTCACTGAAGTCACTGAAGCCTGCTGGCTTTGGAGAGACCATAGATTCACTTTCAGATCAGTTTCATGCAGAAAAGTAGAAGGAAAAGGCTGTCTGATGGCGAAATAAAGCAGTGAAAATATTATATCAGCATTGTATTGCTTTCCTCCAGCGGCGGCGTGCTGACCTCCATCTATTGTAAGTTATACACTGACTATGGATAAGTACCTCATAAAACCCCAGTTCAAAAAATCCAAACTATCCCTTTAATTGTAGTCAGAAAGTAATCATGTTGATTATAAAATTAAGACAATAATAAATCTTTTTCCTGTTTTGTGAAAATCTTCTAATTAGAAACTCATTAACATGACATTAATCAGATGACTGTGCAAAAGAAAGTACAGAGTATAAAATTGCTGAATAAAATCCTGAGAGGTGGGGAAGAGGGGGAGGCATCCCAGGTGAAAAGGGTAAAAATTTAATAGATATCACCATGAAACTTCGCCAGCTGATCACTTACATTAAAGCGATTAGTTTTTGTATTACAAGTTTTTTGATAATGTATGTTTAAACATGCAAATGAGACATTATCTTATTAAGTATGTGTTAACTTGTGTTCATTTCCTGAACAGTAATCTGATCACTGGGTAAAGTCAGGTTCAAAATTCTTGTTTCATTTTGTTGACAGGTTCGTACAGAGGGAAGTTTGGATATCTCTTTGTATCACTCAATAAATCAGAAAAAAACCTGTCAACACACATTAAAAAAATCCATTTTCTCCATGTTTTTAGTAATAAAATATTCTATAAATCAGGCTATGATTAATTTATGAACAAACCTCTTGTGAAAACCCTCAGAATACAGACAGGAATGAAACTGAATTGAAGTGCTGCTGAAGACATTTTGAAGACACTACAGATGAATATGGAAAATCACTGAACGAATAGATGTCACCATGAAACTTCACCTGCTGATTACTTACATTAAGACAAGATTTTCTGAACTGTTATGTTTAAATATGTAAATGCAATGGGGGCGGCAATAGCTCAGTCCATAGGGACTTGGCTTGGGAACCGGAGGGCTGCCGGGTCAAGTCCCCATATGGACCATGTACTGCTGAGGTGGCCTTGAGCAAGGCACCAAAGGATGCTTGTCAGGGGCAGCCCCCTCGCTCTGACATATCTCCCTTAATGCATGGACTGTATATAGGTCCTGTTTACTGTGTAAAAAATAACAACAGAGTGAAAAAACTGAATTTCCCCTCAGGGGATCGATGAAGTTTGTCTTCCGTCATCTTCAAATGAGGTATTACCTAATGCTAACTTTGGGTGAATTTAGGAGAAATCTACAGACAGATATAGTCAAAGTGGTAAAATAAACATCTACATGTGTATTTTGGATGTTTTCTTTGTTTCTAGTCTGGAAAAGGACATGAAGGCAAAACAGCCCAAAACTGACCAGTGCATGAAAACACAATGTTTCTGCCCATAGTGTCACCCCATAATGTAGATATCCCACCTTGTGTTTGTCATGCATGGTGAGGATGACATTGAGAGCGTGGGCGGTCACTGAGGGCAAAACAGCCGTCCAGGTAGTGAGCAGAGCTGTGAGCCACACAAGTGGATCGATGAAGGCCTTATCAGACGCACCTGATGAAAAGCACACACAGAGCAATCAAATCTGTTCACAGGCATGATGACGGACCATCAGATCAACATTAAATAATCATTAAAATTGACATTTCTTCTTCACAGTTTAGTTGAATGTTTTCGTTGAATCGAGTCCAGCAGTTCCAGCAGTAATGGATGTTAAAATGGCTACAGCCAGGAGCAACATCACTCCAGTGACGGGAATGAATCGTGCAGATGTGCACTGAGATGAGTACCGAGGAAGTAATAGTCACTGGGGGATCTCTGAAACAGGAGGGTGCTGTGGGTGATCTTGGTGCAGATGAAGAAACACAACACTGAGACGCACAAGCAGGCTGCATTGAACTTCGTCCAGTATCTGTTCACCAGCACAAGCTGAAAGACGAACAGAAACACGGTAATCAGAGGAGATATTCAGCTTTCCTCTTCAAAGAGTCCTCCAACTGGTCTTTACTGGCCACCACACAGGTTAACTTCACTAACTTGCTCCTGTATTTGCAGTTCAGGTTACCAAACCATGCTGTGGCTTAAAACCTCTTCAATACAGATACATTTTCTAATGAGTTCAAGAACTAACTAATAAACAATTGAGTTGTCCAATTCCCAAAGAAAAAAAAGTTGATTCCTGTAGATAATTAATTTAAAAACAGTTACAGTCACAGTTTTGGTCACAGTGAACTTTCTCAAGACATAGACAATCATGAAGTGACACAGAGCTTAAATACAGCCTGTAACTGCATGGTTTTCCAAGACATGACCCAAGTATATAGTAAACACAGTATGTCCTATAATGTTAGATTTATCCTTGTAAATATACAAAATATACTGTATATACACATGTCATATCTAGTGGTGGTGTTAGAATACAAAAGCAGCAGGACATTGACCAACTCTTAGGATGTAGTACATCTCAAATCTTAGCTGTGGCAGCAATTTCCCGCTTTTCCTAATGTTGTGTTCAGGGCGGTCATAATATCAAATCAAATATCAAACATTAACAGGAAAATCTGAAATAAATAAATAAAGCTCATTCAAATATATCTTTAACTTTGTGTACTGTATGTTTTGTCTCTTTTATGGCAAATGAATTCCACTCAAAATAGGGTAGGGAGGTAGAGAGTGAGTCTGTAACAATAACTGTACATATAAAATGATTTAAGAGGCGCTGTTTTATTTACACAATATCGTCATATGTGTATTATTAATAGGATATCAGTATTTCATTATAAAATATCACTGTTATCTTCAATACTAGTATATCGTGACACCCTTAGTTGTGTTTGCAAGAAGGTTTAAAACTGATTTTAAATAACAACTAGACAGTTACAGTATTTATTAAACATGTAAAGATAACGGTAGGCTCAACAGTATACATATATTAGTATGTTGTAAACTTGGCTCAACTTCTTTTAAAAACCCATTTATATAGGGTTTAATAGAAGCAAATCCTTTGGTCTTATCTGTCTTTTAATTAAGTTTTGTTTGTCAAGTCAGTTTTATTTGTATAGCCCAAAATTACACATCACAAATTTGCCTTTGGGGGCTTAACAGTCTGTACAGGATACAACACCCTCTGTCCTTACAATGCAACCCTCTCATTGGATAAGGAAAAACCCCTTTTAGCAGGAAATAAAGAAAAAATGGAAGAAAC
Organism: Pterois miles; assembly: GCA_947000775.1. NCBI lineage: Eukaryota > Metazoa > Chordata > Actinopteri > Perciformes > Scorpaenidae > Pterois > Pterois miles. Next base: position 16,721,817 of record CAMQGK010000171.1, read on the forward strand.
CACAGGAAGAGCAACAGAGGAGGGATCCCCCTTCCAGGATGGACAGACGCGCTGTAGATGTCGTGTGTACAGAATAACAATTATATTGCTTTTATTACACGGCTTTGCTGAATACTTGATTCTATGGCCTGTTATTTACTTACAGCAGATCATTGTTATGTATAACAGACTGCTGCTATGGGCGCAGTTCTGATGTCGAACTCTAGCGGACCGTTTTTGTGTAAAATTATTGATTTCTTAAGTAAGTAGCTGTGTAATAAGTGGGATAATGTACAGCTAGCGGGTCAATGTTGTGAAAGAAACCCCTTCAGGGCAATGAGAGGCTTGCTGTACATTATCCCTTACTTATTGTAGTGTAAGTGTTGGTGAGTATTTGCTTCTGTTTTCTGTTTTCATACTGTGTAATATCCAATTTATTATTTACTCTGAAGCACTTTGGTATTTCTCTTTTGCAAAGTGCTACATAAATAAAGTTCATTATTATTTTAATTGTCATGATGAACACATTTTGAAATGAAATGAATACAATAAAATACCAGAGTTACCAGAACATACTGCAGTTGTTAGTAATTTTTGTGTGTATAATACACATGATAATCTTGCGTTTTTGATTAAATCAGGATTAATAGCTATGGCTATTAATATGATGTAATAATTTCACATTATGACTTCAATTGTTCGATAGTAAATTTTGTGACTTGTGATTGTTTCTGTGGTTCTCTTGCATCTATGAAAATGTAATCCTGACCTCAACGGTGGCAGCGAACGTGGCTGCCATGGCGACGGTAACTGCCATGGTCTGCAAGTCATAGGCTGTGTTGTAAAAGACTCCATACGGGATGAAGAAGAGAACAAGCGATGCGTAGACGGCGTATAGCAGCAATAGGACCAGCATGAGAGGGCTGGAGAGCTCCTGTCTCTGTCCAGACTTGTACAGCTCTGGCCGCTTCAGGCTGTTGTCTGCACTCACGTCCTTACAACACAAAACACACAGGATGAAGTGTTATGACTTAGAACAGAAACATTTAAAATAATATCAGAATATGATTATTGAGTTCATAAAGACATCCATATCTTCAACGGTCTCACCTGTTCAAAGAAGGCCATACACAAAATTGGGTACGCTGTGTAGATGACGGTGTAGAGAGCGATGAACCACGTCTCATACACAGACTGCAGGACAGAAACAGATGGTGGAATAAATGCAGTTTTCTCCATATTTAACATCAGTTTATTATGCAACTTTATGGGGATAGTTTGGGTGTTTTGAAGTGGGGTTGTATGAGGAACTTATCCATAGTCAGTGCATTACCTACGGTTGATGGTGGAGTACCAGCATGGGAGCAAATCAGTTTAAGTGTACGATATACAGTATTTAGAATATTTTCACTGCTTACCTTGCAGTCAGACCGCCCTTTCCAGCAGGGAACTGAAGCCGTTATCTATGCTCTCTTCAAACCCACCAGACTCCATTCACAAAAACAGTAATTTTGCCTCACTGAACACATGCTGGTCTACCGCTGCCTTGATCGGTTAGTTTATCTGTGTTATTGTGTAAATTTGGTGTTTTACAGGGTTAATTCTGTTTCATTAAAGTCACACAATAACACAAACAAACTAACCAATCAAGGCAGCGGTGGTAATTTTGTCAGCTATTTTAGGTTTAGCCTTAAGACAAAAACACTTAGCTTTACACTTAGTTTTAGTCATATTTTAGTCATTTTTAGCCTTCGTAGTTTTAGTTGACAAAAAGTGATGACATTTCAGTCAACACTTAGCCTTTACGTTTAATCAGAATGGTTTTTCTCTCAATTTTGTCAGCTATTTTTTAATTCACTAAAATGCCATTTTTAAGTCATCAGATTATATTAAACATTTCAGTCAATCTAGTCCAGCCAAAACCAATAATTTTGTCATTTAAGTCAAACTCATTCCACATAAGATTTTATGTTATCTTTATCTTTGCCACTCCAAGTCCTCCTCTGTCATTAGAGATGTGTGGGTCAGTCAGGCGCACCCAACACCTGTTATGACAGCCAATCCATGAGGTAATATGCTGAGTATGGATAAGTATCTCATAAAACCCCACTTCAAAAATCCTTCAAACTATCAAATTATCCCTTTAAGTCTCATCCATGTATGTCTAACCTGAGCACTGAAGCCATTGAAGAAACCAAACCATATGTGCACAAGAGCAAAGCTGCAGGTCTTAAACAAGAAGTAACGCAAGAAGAAGGAAATGCGCCTGTAGGACCAGCGGCCATGGACCAGTAGCAGCCTCTGCAGAAATCGGAATTGGGACAACGCTAAGTCGGCGTTCTGCACTGCCTGACCTCCCTCCACTCCTGCTAATCCCACTCCAACATGAGCCGCTAGCGTCGGGGAACAGTAAGAAAAGACACAGATCAAAAAACAGGATGAAAAAGTAAAAACATGACAGCAGAAAGCACAATTAAGAACTATGTACAAACACACATCTCTGCCATCTTTTCATTTAATCTGACTTACTCTTGATCATGTTTACATCATTAGCACCGTCCCCGATGGACAAGGTGACCGAGCGGGTGTGTTTCCTGACCAGTGTGACGATGTCAGCCTTCTGTCCAGGTGTTACACGACAGCATAGCACCGACTGACACTGTTCTGCCAGGCTCATGAACGAGGCCCCCCATTCTGGTCTCTGGTCAAACTCTGCCTGGAGCACAACACCGTCAAACAGCTCAGTGTAGGTTATATTTATATAAAATGGCCCGACTTTCTTCACTGCTTTGATGTTAGTGTTGTATTTACACCTTATTCTCCCAAGTAGCCTAAAAAAACAAGTATTGCAGGTTCAAGGAAAAACTGAATCATCTCTAAAAATTTCTACTTCAACCACGTTTCCACTAAGAAGTCCCTGGAAATTTTAGTCCCAGGAACTACTTTTCAATGAACTAAAAGGTTCCTGCAGATCATTGTTGTTGGCGTTTCCACCACAGGGCTGCTGGTGGTCACAGCAGTAAACATACTAAGAGCATCTGTCTCCACAGTAAATCATCAAATGAGTGTTTGAGGCTTATTTATTTGCGCTTTATAAAGTAACTCTTGGCTCACTCTCACTTTTTCTCTGTTTTTAAAATGAGTCGGTACTGTACTTTTAATGTTATATGCTCTCTCCTCGTCCTGAAATTCTGCTAAATGGATACTAGAGTACCTGCTTGTGGTACTTCCTTGTTTGACCAATCAATGACAGTCATCTCAAATCAAACTCCACCCAGAATGATCCTTTAGTTTTAGAAAGCACTACCCCCCCCGACTAGGGCCTTTTTGGGAGGGTAAAAAGGCCTGACAAAATGTCCCTGGAACTTAATTTAGACCCTGGTCCCTGCGGTCAAAACGCAATAAGTTCCTCAAAAGGTTCCTAGTTCCAGGGGAAAGTTCTAGCGGTTGAAACGGCAAACAGCAGTAGAGACCTTTCCCATTCTTTGACATTTGCAAACTATATGACGACAGCTCTTTGGTCATTTGAAAACTATATGAGCAACCTATTTCCAGGATGTCCAGTGTTTACCAGCTCAGGTCCAGTGAGGACCACAGCAGTCTTTGCTCCAGCCGCCTGCTTGTCTACAGCCCAAAGCTCTGTCTGTCTGGCCTTGAAGAAACTGACCCCTGGGTCTGGGGACTGGAGTATCTGTCTGCAGGGGCAAACATACAGAGATCAATGAGCTGGTGTGAGTGTGTGTGTGTTTGTGTATTTTTATCATTGCTAACCTCAGCTCCTGCCATTCCAGTAATCTGGTATCAGCATCCAGTAGCTTGCAAGAATATCCAATATTCACTGCAGTCTCTACAAGAATGAAGAGGGAAGAGGGAGCAGGAAAGAGAGTGAAATGACATAAAATACAGTGAGACATGAATTTACAGATTCAAAGTGGTGCCACTCCCACCTACTGCTACAATATGTCACAATACCTTTTTTGTCCCCAGTGAGTACCCATAATTTAATCCCAGCCTGTCGAAGCAGAGCAATAGTCTCAGGAACTCCCTCCTGAAGCCGATCCTCTATCGCCGTCACCCCTAGAAGCTGCAAAACATGAAACTTAAAATTATTTTTTAGCATTCCTGAAGGATATTGGCTTCATTTTGAAGCATGACAAGGACACAAAGATGATAGGAGTGACCTTCAACCTCGTAACATGAAAAAATGCAGATGATTTACCAAAGTTGCTATGTGCGCCACACATACAAACTTAATTTAGGGGAAGGTAAAGGCCAGAAACCATAAAGAGGACCTATTATGCTTCTCCCCCTTCCTTTAGTGTGTTATATAGTTTTTTTTTGTGCATGTCTGTAAAGCCTTACAAAGCCCAAAGGAGTTACTCTCCCGATAGAAACACTGCTCCTGAACTGCCTGAATCACCTCATTTGAGGTCCTGCCTTTTCTTCTGTAACGTGGTGTTCTCAACAAGTAATACACAGGCATAATACCCAGAGGCTGGTTTAGCACACCCTCAAACAAAGTTGGTTAAGAGTGGAGCTGGAGCGGAGTCTGAAGAGTTTGGTTCCTTGAAAGAAGGCGGAGAGACGTGCTGCAGCACAGCCAGTATAATAAAAATAAAGTGTTTTTTTTAACATTAAATCATGTAAACATATTCTAGTAGAAACCCAAAATATAAGTATGAATCTGAAAATGAGCATAATACGTTGAAAGACTTATCTGTGTCAATGACCAGCTTTACCTCTTTAAATGGAGGACTGACAATAAACGTAAAAATCACATTGAAGAGCCCACCTGCAGCTCTCTCTCCATCTGATCATATAGCTTTTCCAGCAGTACATCACGGTCAACAGTCGCCATGGCAGCAGACTGGGCCAGAGTTTTACTCCACTGCTCCCATGATGCCTCAGGAACAGATCGAACCGTAACACACAAAGTCCTCAGACAGGCCTGGGCAAACAACTGACAGAAGATACGTTAACACATTATTATAGGCTGCACGTTATTTACTGAGTGATCTTTCAGGCAGAATTGAAGAATTGACAAAGAAAACATGAGATAAACACTTCGGTCTTGGCAGGCATGCCTCAACTATCTCAGTAGGAGATCGCTGGCCTGATCCTTTCTTGAAAAGTCTATTGATCATTGATCAAGAACGTTTAACTTCTCTGAGATGCTCAATACAGTGTGTACAAGCTTTGATGATCAGACCATTGATAACAATGATGATCACCACAAAGAGATCCTATAAACTGTTTTATTTGACTGACTATTAATGGAGGAAATCCTTTACTGCACAAAGGTGGTCTTTAAGGATAACTTGGGTATTTTTCAACCTGGATTTTCCCATGTTTACTTTTTTTTTTTTTTTTAAAAAAAAGGATCCCCATTAGCTGAAGCCAAAGGCATCAACTAGTCTTCCTGGGTGTAAAATCCAGTACATCATATGAATCACCTACTGTACATACTTGATACAACAGTGAATTTTTGTTTCTAACTGACAAATGGGGAAAACTGTTGAAATTGGTCCAGAAATGAAGGAGAACACTACAGCCTCTAAACAGGCTGTACTGTAATTGCTTGGGGGCTACACCGTCATTTTACACCTATAAAAGTGCTGCTTTTTGCCACTGACAGGCTCAGATTGTTATTATAAAGTGTCTGATAACATAATGGAAATAAACCTTACAGAGAAATAAAACAGGTTTTACTGTGTAAACCTCATGTTGCATCCACATTGTCAGACACTTAAAATAATCTGAGCTGTCAGTCTTTGTCAGTGTCAAAAAAACAACAGTTTCAGTTGACGTAAAGTGACAGTGCCTGGTTGCCCCATATGATTACATTACAACCTGTTAGCAGTCTGTTTAGTGCTCTCCCTCAATGCTGAACCAATTAAAAAAATGTAACGGGGTTTACATGTTAAATACTTAAAGGTGGCATAAAGTATCTCATACTCACTTTCCAGTATGATGATATCTTAAACTTTCCACTTAGAGTCTATCGAGTCTTCTGCTAATAGCTTAAGTCCTCCCATTTCTTGTTTACTTTATTATCTACAATGGTGAGCTTTTGCTGTATTTTACAAATATTTGAAAGTTTTCCTTAAGCTTTATTTCCATTTTCAATCATGTACAGTAGTGTACGGCTCACAGCAAGAGGGTCACAGGTTCGAATCTGGCATGGGGCCCTTCTGTGTGGAGTATGCATGTTCTCCCCATGTTAGCGTGGGTTTTCTCCAGCTTCTCCGGGTTCCTCCCATAGCAGGTTGTCATGACTCTAAATTGCCCATAGATGTGTCATGTGTCAGCCCAGTGATGGACTGCCAACCTGTCCAGGGTGTACCCTGCCTTCGCCCAATGTCAGCTGGGATTGGCTCCAGCCCCGCCGTGACCCCTAATAGGATAAGCGGTTGCAGATGATAGATGGATCATGTTTTGTATAAAAGATTTTTTTTTTGATTTGTCCTCTTCTAAATTCTTCATGAGGTAACTTCTCACCTGTAAATGCTTAACTCAGTCTTACTCATATTTGGAGGATATCCTTATGAGTTCACGAGTTTATTGTGTGCTTTTAACACACTAAGCTAAGATGGAAAACTTTTTGAAAATGTGAACTGCTTAATACTAAAATTGAAACCAAAAGATAGTAACACAGTGACATATAAATAGTAGACTCAATAACAGTTGAGTAGAAACTCCAGTTCACCTCCAGGGCTCTTTCAGTCCTTTCCTGATATGGACAGTCCTTCTGCAGTCTCTCCAGGATCACGATGTCTGCCCCTTTACAGTACAGCTTTAACCCACCCTCCGGCTCCCGCACTGAAAAAAACAAGACCAGTCAGGATAATTTATTCAGAAGAGAAGTTGACATTGGAGAACTTAGCATAAGGGCAATTATAAAGGATTAACAAGAGATGGAAAGGCTGCAGATATGTTAATAGTGTGTATCATAGAGGGCTCCTCTCACCCAGTACAGACATGCGTCTTCTTTTGCTGGTGAAGTCCAGCAGTGCTAGAAGCTGATATTGGCGAGTGACACCCAGCTCAGAGACAACGATAAAGTCTCTTGTCCTGGACAGAAAGACCCAGCCCAGCTCCCTGGCTGCACCAACAAGAGCTTCTTCATCTGGGGACGCAGCCTGGTAAACTGGAACCTCTGGAGGAATGTAAACCAGAGCACAAAGCTCATGTAAACACGATGTCTTACAGGAATATGCAATGTCAAGGTCAGATCAGTTATTTAGGGGCTGGAAAAAAAGCATCATCCTTTCAAATTGTGTAAACATACATATACACGTTATTTGACTTTTAATTGTAGCGCCCCCATCAGGTCAATCTGTGTAATACAAAGACAAATTGGAAACATGAATCACACACTGAGATTTCATCAAAAAATAAACCAGTGTCATCGAAGGTAAGAACTGAGGTTTAACACTTTTCTCAGATTGAGGATGAAAACTGAACTAGAGGTCGATCGATAGTGGCTTTTTGGATTTCCAAATGCCAATATAATAACAAGAGTTTGGAGTAGGAAAAAGCTGATAAACAATTAATCAGATGGTATCTTCTTAATTTCCGCAGCAGTCTGGCTGGCTACTTTTGTGTACACTGTTTTTAATAAATCAAGTTTTCTGTCGCTCTGAATTTAATCATTAACACAAGAATATCCTGAAGTGGGATTTGGTGGCTTACATTGTTGGAATATGTTCTATTTATAAATAATGGGCGATACACTGTTCTGTGGCTTATAGTATGACCGGCCAGGACTACTGTACTTCTATTGCTCAACCTGCTACATTATTAAATGCTTCTCTCTCAAACCATTAATGTTTATGCATATTCCTGGGGTAAGGAGGATGTGCAATTTCATTTCATGAATGGAAGGATGGATGGATGGATGGATGGATGGATGGATGAATGGATGGATGGTTACGTGGCTGAATTAGTTGGAAGAGAGAACGTCAAACTGGTAAGCAAGTTTAAGTAACAGTGAAGGATTTCTTTTCCTCCCCATCTGCCTGTCTTGTATCATGGACAAAGCGCTGATAATGTTATGTTACATATCTGAGATAACTTTTTTTTTCTCCCTCTCTACCTTGACTTTGAGTACGGAGCAAACAACAAACAGAAAGACAACCTTCTTTCCACTCTGCCATGACGGTGTGACATAAAGACAGCGCTCTGAGGAACTGTCTGCTGACTGGACACTCCTGTCCTCGGAGCTTCTCCACCAGGCTGGGAGCCGACATGAACAGACCACCACAGGAGAACGGATTCCAGCTTAAGTCCATGAGCTGCACACGTATACAGTGGAAAAAGACGGTGCACCAAATGTTACTGTGCATTGGCCTGACAGTGTTGCAGCTGTGGCTAACATGAATAAAGATTTATGCTGATAGCAACAGAAATTACGACAAAAACCAGCATGTAGACGAGAAAAGATTTACCACAAAGGAAGGTTAAAGAATAGCTTTGAATCAGCAGGGTTCCCACACTTTTCCTCAGATTGTTTTCCAGGAGATTTTCAGTGATGATCTAGCTGGTATCACAGACAGGGATCATGCCATACACAAATATGTTCCTCTCTGAGGAATTCTGATCTAAAAGACATGAAGTCTATGGCTCTTACCTGCTTAGAAATAATGATTTTTTTTTTTCATACAATAATACCAATACACCTACAGATACAGGCAAAACTATTAAACATTATTCAGCTGTTATTATTCAAACAAGTTAGGAATAAAACATTATGTCATCCAAGCTGCATGTGCATGTGACGTGACTTAGGGGTGTGTTCACAGTGTTTCCGCAACGTAACCAACTTATTCAAAATATTCTTTTCCATAAACTTTTGAACTAATTTGATCCTGTACATTACTTAACATTAGCCCTTTCAGCAATGTGATCCATCTTGGGGAGCCCTGAAACATAGCCTAGTACTGGTAATTCATTCTCAGCTAAAGGAAAATAGGCCAATGTTGAAATCATTTTCCAGGTCATTTTACTTTTTCTCTAATATGTCCATGTGTTTTCCATGACAGGAAAATTGGTCAACTGCTTTCCATGTTTTCCAGAATGTGTGGGAACCCTGATTAGGTTGGGAATGTACAAGGAAAAGGCAAAGAAAGAACAAAACACAGTTCAAACATGCAGATTGAGAGTAGTTATAAAGTACCTCTGTGTCCTCTGCCCTGACTGATATATCACCTGTGAACGTATAGAAATTATCATTTTTAATGACTTGCAAAGAGCATTTGAAATGGAGATAGAGTACATGATTAGAAAGTAAAATAAAAAGAAAGAGAGAAAGCGTAAACAGACATGTGGGCTGAACCAGGAAGTGGCTCAGACATACGACATATGGTTGACGTGACTCTGACAAGGTTTCAGTTACAGTTTGTCCTCAGTGAGCAGAGCCAGTATTAAATATTTAGTAGATGGACTCAAGGCTGTTGGATATGAACATGTTAAAGGTCTCCTGTTGTCTCCCTCTGGAGGAAGTCGGCTCCCCAGAGGGATCTTTGCTCCACTGTGAAACAGCAAGGAAACTTGGCCCTGTGGTCATTATCCTACTCTCCATCCATCCATACATCGTCAACCGCTCACCCCGTTAGGTTGCAGGGGGGCTGGAGCCGATCTCAGCTGGCATTGGGCGAGGTGGGGTACACCCATCGTAGGGCACGGAGACAGACAACATATAGACAGACAACCATTCATGCTCACATCCACATCTACGGGCAATTTAGAGTCATCAATTAACCTCAGTGGCATGTCTTTGGACTGTGGGAGGAAGCCGGAGAACCTGGAGGAAACCCACGCTTACACGGGGAGAACATGCAAACTCCACAAAGAAGAGCCCCAAGCTGGATTTGAACCTGCGACCCTCTCACTAACCACTGCACCGCCGTGCAGCCCCATTATCCCACTCTGGGATAAAACAAAAAACTTTGTTTTCTAATAAGTAGCAGTGCTGGCATTGGGTTGTTTTTTTCCCTGTTTTTTTTTTTTTTTTTTTTTTTTTTTTACCATAGATCTCCCCGTTTATGCAGCATTGTCTGAAGAGCAGATGGTTCTGGGTTAGTGTCCCAGTTTTGTCACTCAGCAGGTATCCCACTTGGCCGAGCTCCTCATTCAGTGTGGTATTCCTGACCTGGGCTGGTCTGTCTGCAGGCTGCCAATACATCTCCACATCCCAGCCAATAAACAGGCTGTGGACCGTGTGGATCAGCTCAAACCTGTGGACACACAGACATGTAGGACTCATAGACAGTAAGACACACAAACACGGGTGTATTTCAACATTCCTGCCTATACCCTCAGATGAGTGCAGTATTGTAGATGGAACTAACGAGATGTAGAGAGCGATGGGCATAGCTGGGCTGAGCAGGATGATGTAGCTCCAGAAGATGAGGAACCCGGTGTAGACGGGATTGCCGTTAACCACCAGAGCAGACAGAACCTCTACGTGGCTCATGACCCAATTCGAAAACACGCCAGCGCCGATGGCGAGGAGCAGCGTCACCAACAGAATGGACAGGATGATCTAGAGATCCAGACACACACAGAGTTTAGAATAACGCCACAGGTTGTTTCATGCTTGTCACCCATCTGCCCTTTACCCACTCACCCCGGCCACCACTCTGTTGAAAACTTTCTCCGTTTGTGTCCTCTTCACTCTCAGTTTCCCGCAGTTCCTCAGGATCTTGGTGTCCATGCCTGGTACAGAGCAGACAACTATTAGATGCTATCGCTCCAGCGGCCTGTCCTTGCGTGTGGGGAGACCATCCTGCAGCCAGAGGGTGAAAGTTCAAGCCCTCGTGTCAGTAAGCATCTGCTGACGTGCCCTTCAGCAAGATGCTGAATCCCTACCAGTACCGGGGGTGTCTGACCCCACCGCTGAAAGGTCAGCGGGAAGAGAGATTTTCCCTCGCAGGGATCAATAAAGTATCACATTATGTTTTCCAGTGATGTGGTCTCAATCTCACAGAGAGCTGCATGTGTAAAAATGACACATAGTGACAATGTGTGCCATACAGTGTTAATTTCATTAAAAACTATGACGAAATATGTTCATCAACAACCTTTTTTCCCCAAGACGAGACGATGACGAGACGGCACCGACGTCATTAAACACTAACAGTCATGATATCAAACGTGCAGTATCATTGACGAAAAAAGGCAAAACTAAAATGTATTTTAAAAACAACAACTTTACCAAAATCTTTCTATTTTTGTCACATTGCGCCTCCTCTTCTCCTCTCTGTCACTCTCTATGTAATGATAATGCATAAAGTTAGCAGTTTGTGGATCAGCTTTGGGCGGATTTAGGTAACGCATATTTTTACATGTTGGGTGGGCGGACATCATAATGCACTGATGAGCGCAGTTAGGAAGACCTGAACTAACTGCAAAACTGCATTCTTAATCATTCAGCCCATGCTTTTCATCAGGTAATGATAAGAGAAGATAAGAGAAAATGTTATGTGAAATATGTGTGACTAAAATGACAGAATTATTAATATAATTTGATGACTAAACAGGACTAATATTAAATTAAAAAGAATGACTTGACAATGTTAAGGGACAAACGACTTTTCCGTGACTAAACTATTTTGAGTTGTTGTCGACTAAAACTAGACTAAAACTATAAAGGATAAAGATGACTACAATGTGACTAAAACTAATAAGTGTTTAGATTTTAAGATGAAGACTAAATCTCAAATAGCTGCCAAAATTGAAACTACCCTCTAAAATAAAAAGAAAACAGGTCTGAATTGAAATCAAACACTTTTACTACACTTGTTTACAAGATATTTAGTCAATGTTGATCTATAGACAGGAGTACCAGCATGGGAGCAAAGCAAAGTACTACTGTGGACTGGGGAAGCAGCAAAATGGATTTCAGCCAACTAAAAAATAAAAAATATCAATAAATAAATAAGTCAGTTGAAATGTATGCTATATTTAGAATATTTCAAGGAGTTTCACACCTAAAAATAAATCAAGATCAGTTCAAGTGTCTATATTTAGAATAATATTATACAGCTGATTCTGATGGGGAAGCCACACAATAACACAAAGAAATCAACCAACTGAGGCAGCGTTGGACCAGCAACTTCCGTGCTCTGCAAGGTAAAATTACTGTTTTTGTCAATGGAGTCTTGTGGCTTTGAAGAAAGCACAGATGGTTTAAACAGCTTCAATTCTCCGTCAAAGAGGACTGTCTGATGGCAAGGTAAAGCAGTGAAAAAAACATACTACAACATAACATTTTATGCAAAATAAGTTTGACTAAAATGACAGAAATGTTTAATATGATCTGATAACTTAACAGGATAAATATGTCATAAAAGCCATAAAAATTACTAAAATATGACTAAAATAAACAAACATTTACATTTTCTGGACTAAGACTAAACCTAAAATAGCTGCCAAAGTGCCATATAGTCAAACTGGTCAAAGACAAAAACTGATTCCAACTTTCTGCAACAAAATGTCAACCTTGATCATGCATTATGTAAAGTAGGTTGTGTCAAGTGTGTGTGAGGAGGGTTAAGAGTTATAATAAGGCTGAACTGGGGTCACATCAACAGACGGTCTCTGATAAATGGTATAAAACCCATCTCTGGAAGAATTTGATCTATTGATCTGCTTTACCAGAACTGAAAAGGGTCATAGCAGCGAGATCCATGACACCCCTGCCTGGTCCAGTAATATCCGATCAATGATCACTTAAAAGACGGGAGGAGCCGCTAATCTGCCAGACGTTAACAGACCCATATTTAAGACGCAGTTGCAAGAGTTAAGTACTGTCCATAATTAGCAGTATAATGTATTCCACATAATAAAATTTGTCATTGAAACAAGTGGAGGCCTCAGCAGAAGGTGACATGAGGATAGGTGGCGTGGACACAAAACATTTTTATCTTTGTTATCTTATACCTCTATGGGGTATTGAGCCATAAATGAGGGCTTCTCTTTGTCCTGTTTGCCTCAGTGTCATATTTAGACTCAACGGACCAGTTTGGTGGTGGCTAGTTCCCATTTTCTATACAAAAGCTGTATCATCCTTCCCATCACTAACAACTCCCAGGAACAGAAATCCATGTTGATATCCGCTTTTTCTAAACTGAATAAATTCCACAACACGTACCAGTGTATATGGTCAAGCCATAGGCAAACTGCGTGTTGCGTAGGACTGTTCCCCTCAGGAGGATGTGCTCGTTGTCCAGCAGAAGACACTCTCCTCGCCAGTGCAGCTGGCCTCTGAAGGAGTACAGGTGATTGTTGGGCTCCTCACAAAGCACAACACCTGTAAAATGAAGTTACATTTGCTCTTACTTAAGACAAGTAATGCAATTCTGTAAAATGAAAAACTGAATTTGCATTGTTAATATAAAAACATTTATTCACCATCAAAGGCAGCCAGCATCTCCTCTGAGGGGTTACAGGTCAGCTCACTGTGTGTGGCACTGAGCGCCTGCCGGAACTTGAGGTTCGTCTCTCTGTATGAAGAAAAGAGCGCATTTACAAGTTATATTTACATTAAATAGTTGATCCATTCACCAGAAATAATTAACAGAAGCCAAAGCAGTATGCAGTTGGTACAAATATAGAGAGTTATGCAATAGTAATTTCTCTAACAGACTGAGGAAATGTCCGTGATGTTTAGACTTAAGTCACTGTTTGGATGATATATAACTTGACAGAAAATAAATGACTTGAGACATGAATTGAATGACTTGTCACTAGTCTGATGTTTGTTTGATTACATTTATTTCACTGAATATCTCTAGTTAGAGACCTCAAAAAGAGGGAGGATTTCAAACCGAAAGCAGGGGGTCTAGATGTCCTCCTCCAGAAAATTAGTTTCAGAGACTTTGCTTCCTGCATTCTTGTAAATTTTAAAGACTGAAAGCAACAAAATATTAAGCAAACTGCAACAGCATCTTTTGTTAAATAGGTTCACTTTTACTTTGGCTTTTCATTAATGGGAAAGAAAACTAAATAATTCATCCCTCTGACGTCAGCATGTGTGAATCTCTGGAATACAGTTAACTAATATTCATCAGTTTTCAGTAATTTTTCCCCCTGCTTGAGTATTTCTTTCTCTTAACACTCTCCACTTCCCTCTCCGTCTCTCACTCACTGAAGGTCCTTTCAGATACAAAGCAACATCGGCACCAGTGTGCTCTTTAACCCATTATTTCCAATGGCTTGTGCCACGCCACGATGGCTTTGCTGTGATGCTGTGATGTGTGGCGAGCGCAGCTCAACCCATGCCATGGTGTCATGAGCAGCTCTACTCCGCCAGGAAAAGACATTCGGTGTAGCTCGGTTCTCGTCCACGTGGAAACAGTTAGGCTTATACGTGCTGTACAGTGTTACAAACCTTTTGAGATAACGAAAAGGGGAAAAAAAAGGTGTGAAAAACTGCCACAAGTTGGGAGAAATGTGGGAGAATTGTAACCCTGGGAGGAAACCAGGAGAGGACAATGAAATACAGGAGTCTCCAGGAAAATTGGGAGGGTTGACAAGTACGATAAATATAATACAAATCCAATTCATTGTCAAAATTTTGGACAGTTTACTTGAAGTTGAGTAAAATTGGCCAATACTATAATTATAAGACAGGTATTAATACCTTGTCTTTTCTCTTCATAATGACCGGATAGCAGGTGAAAAATTCCCAAGAAAACTCATTTGGGATTTATATGAGACTTTGAACAAATGACTTGAGTCACATGTCTGCGGTTTAGTTGTCAATTAATATGTAAATCTAATTACATAATAATTATAATTAATCTAATCAAGAATTTCCCAATTTGGGATCAATAAAGTACATCTATCTATCTATCATATCTAGCCTGACTATTGACTATTAAGTGATTAGTAATTTAGTCTAAAAAATGTCAGAAGAATCAGATAATTTTTACTTTGTTTCTTTAGAAAAAAATACTCAAATTGATTATCAAAATAGTTAATGTAATAGTTGACAAAAAAATCGATTAATTGTTGCAGCTCCGGGGACCAAGTAAAAATGACTTGGGACTTACTCGAAACCAAATAACGACTCAAATGTCTGCTGTCACATCGTGGGTACAGGTGGCAGAAATGGGTTTTCTCAGGACAGTGGCTGGCGTCTGCCTTAGAAATAGGGTGAGAAGCTCAGCCATCCATGAGGGAGTTGAGCCGCTGCTCCTTTGCGTTGAAAGGAGCCAATTGAGGTGGTTTGGGCATCTGGTAATGATGCCCCCTGGGTGCCTCCCTAGGGAGGTGTTCCAGGCACGACCAGCTGGGAGGAGGCTACGAGGAAGACCCAGGACTAGGTGGAGAGATTATATCTCCACACTGGCCTGGGAACACGTCTGGATCCCCCAGTCATAGCTGGATAATGTGACCTGGAAAGGGGAAGTTTTGGGTCCCTGCTGGAGCTGTTGCCCCCGCGACCTGACCCCGGACAAGCGGTTGATGATGAGTGATGAGTGAGCGATACGTCTGCTTTTTATCTTTCTGGAAGAAATGAATTTGATAATACAGACTCATTAAAAGGTCTTTACCTTCTAACTAGTTTTAAACTGGTAACAAAAAGACAAACTCACATTAGGCAAACGGATACCATTCTTTCACTGATCCCACACTGTATCTGACCCTTATATATTGTAGACCTTTTACCCTTCTGTGAGCCACCACACAGCCTCAGATGGGTCCCTCTGGTTGTCCCAGAGTGTATAAATAAGACCTTTAAAAGGTGACCAAGTTTTTGTTGTCCCCATGGCAACAGCACAGGAGCCTGAAGATCTTGGGCCGCTAAAATCAATATCACATCTTGAAACTTCTTATTAACTTATTATTTTTACAATTAGATATTTTTTTACACCGTATTCATAGTTTTTGTGTTGTAGAATTGTTTTACTTGTCGCATATGATGATTAAATGATGAATTTTCAACATAACAAGGTAGGGAGAAGAGAGAACAGATTGGTTTCTCACCCGTCGATATCTGCTGTCTCCACATAACACAGACTGTGAGGTTCTGAACTACACAAGAGGAGAAGGTCAGCCTGGGAGGAAAGAGAGAAAACAGACAAATAAGAGAGAGAGCTAAGAAGAAAGTTACTGTCTGGAAATACAAATAGAGCTACGAAGCATTTATTAAAATATTTAAAACTTGCTGCATATGCTGAAATTTTGTATTTTTGAAAATATTAAAATATGCTACCTATAAAGTAGCTTAACAGGTAATTCATGCAATCTTATTCTACCTGCGCAACAATGACTACTCAGGCACTTTGTTCTATATATTGCAGTTCATTTCTATGTTTTATAAGTTGAATATCTCACAGGGATGACTTGGTCTTTGTGGATTCGCAGCACATCTCCGACACACAGATCCTTCCACTGTTCTTGGCTGAAACTGAGACAGATGAGGAGTGAGCAAATGGAGCAAATGCCTTTCCTATGCAAAAATGTTATATCATTATCTGGTCACAAACCTCCTAAACATGTGACAATACCATATATAGAAAACACAACAACTTTGTTTTTCATATATCAAAAGCCATGTTTTACTATATGCCATATGTTCATTTTATGTTATTTTTGTTTGTACTTGTTTTTAGTTATTTGTTAAATGTACTTTATGATAATCACATGCAGTTTGGGGCAAATCATAGTCCAGTCAACACACTGACAGCTGTTGTTGCCTGTTGGGCTGGAGTTTACAATGTTATGATTTGAGCATATTTTTATGCTAAATGCAGTTCCTGTGAGGGTTTCTGGACAATAATTGTCACTGTTTTGTGTTGTTAGTTGATTTCTAATGATAAATATATACATTAATTTGTATAAAGCAATATTTGTCCACAGTATTAAATACTTGACAAATTTCCCTCATGATTAAGTATTTGCAATTATTGCAGTTCTCAAGAAGTTACCACACTTTTGAGGGTAGTACACAAATTATTTTTTGAAGCTGTCTCTTATTTCACAGGGGAAATCACATCATCTGGAATGTAACAGTCTCAGAAACAGACTGAGGCAAAAGTATCTCTGAAGACAGGGGAAGATGTCATCAAAAGGTTGGTCACAGTTCATGTCTTCCAGTAGGTGTGGAAAGTGTTTTTGCCCTGTTCTAATGCACAAAGGGACCATCTAGGGATTCACTCATTCACACTTCATTAGAGCTTCATTAGAGGACTACTTCAAACTGGAAGTCCAGAGAGAATAACACACTGTCTTTGTCCTCACCTCTGGGAGATGAGTATGTCACAGGGTTGGGAGTTAATCGTGGAGTCACTGCGTCTCCTTGCCTGAAACAGAGATGGAGATGGAGAAAGAAACAGACCCAAAAGCCGAGTGAGAGAAGAGACTGAGGAGTGTGAAGGATGGAGGAAAAGAGTGATGGACAAGAGAGCGTGTGAGAGGGAGTGAGGGTGGCCGTGAAAGGTTGAACAGGAGAAAGGAGAAAGGAGAAACGCCATTACGGGGCTCTACAGTGACACCAGCTGGGAGATTTACACCCTCCACTAAATGAATAGTCAATAGAGAGGGGTCAAGCAAGCGTTTCACCCAGAGCTGTTAACGACCGTAACTCAGTGATGCACTTAACCAGAGAATTCTCCATGCAAAACATCACGCCTGCATTTAAAAGGAAAAGCTTTAATGATAGGAGAGAAAATTAATGCTACTGGGATGACTGGTTTTGTCAATGAGGAGAGGACAAGGAGTCAATGCGGACAATGAAGGAGAGAGAGGAGTGCGTACATTCTTAAGTGCCAGCTGCATAAATGCATGCGTGAGAGGCTGGTCGTATATTTGTGTTTAAGATCAAGCATTTGTGTGTGAGCGGGTGGATTCATCGCTGAAGGATATTCCCCGTCCCAGACTCCCCCAGGAAGGGGGGGGGGGGGGGGGGGGGGGGGGGGGGCTTATGGAGTAGCTGGTGGTCTCACCATGTCGTTAGCAAGGTCTTTTATCCCTCTCACAGTGAGTACGGCGAACAGTGGGATGACGGTGATGTACCAAGGTATGGCTGAGATGGCAGGTACACACTGGAAACCACACAAAAGCATGAATACACATAGATGGAAAAGTAAACACATACTCTATAAACCATACGGTTTACCTTTTACAGTACTTTCACATCAGGGCCCTGGGCCCGGATCTGAGTACACCCCAAAAACACCCACCTTTGACCACAAAGTCCAGTTCGTTTGATTAGTGTGAACCCTTCTCGGCCACAGTTAGTTGATCTGTACTCAAATTGACTTGAAAAGGTGTCTTGAGTACGAGTCATGTGTACTCAGGTATGGTTTGCATCAGGTGTGAAAGCCAACTGTACTAAAATATGGAAGTGGACTGCTATTAAACACAAGTAACGTTAGCAGTCAGCGAGTAGTTTTGAAAGGGCTGTTTTCAATGCTGTCGGTCTCTTCCAAAATCTGCATCATGCGGCGATTTTATCCTTTCAACGACATGTCCGTGGGTAATAAGGCAGGAAGGTAGTCGAGAGTAGGTATCAGGGTTGGGCAACGTTTGTTGTTTTATTTAATTAATTAATTAATTTAATGGCCTGCCTCAAAAGAAGGAGATCTGCTCAGCAGAGACAGTGACAGCTGGGGAAGCAGAGTACAGAGCCGGCATATTTTCACATCATACTCTGTGAAATAAGGGTTTATTTTGAGTTGGTGATTGTTGGAAAGACTAACGATGATGGTGTTGGTGAGTTTTATTTTGTTTCTGTCAAGTTTGAATGAAGTGTTCTACGATGCTTTGCCATTAAAACTGCTGACTGGCAATCATACTCTGGCAAGGTACAAATCAATTACAGTAATAACCTAGTATAAAAATGCCTGTGGTTCCTAAAACTACTTTTAAAAAGGAACTAAAAAGTTCCTTCAGCCCACTGCTGTCTGCGTTTCCGCCGTGGTCTAAAGACCAGCGAAAACTAAACAAATTAGTCTGCCAATGTGTAAAAAAGCAACATGACATGAAACGAGGGCTGCTGGTGGTCACAGCAGTAAACACACATTAGGTTTGGACTCACTGTGACGATATTTCCTGCTGCATGTACTGTATTTACTGATGCACGTTGGACAGTAAATCATCTACTGAGTATTTGAGGGTTATTTGTGCTTTATTACGTAACGAACATGAAACAATCAGAAAATAATTTGTCATTCTCTCATTCACAGCACCGCCGCGCTGTCTCCCTCTTCTACAGCGCTCTCTTTTTTGTCTGTTTTTTTTCAATGAGTCTGGAGGCTTTACTTTACTTTCAACATCATCAGACAAAGAGAAATGCTCTCCCCTTGGTCCTAAATTTATACTAGAGTATTTCCTCATTTACGAATGAAGCAGTACACAAGTTAAAGCCATAGAAGCAGCAGCGCTGTGTGTGTTTAACCAATCAGTGACGGCCATCTCTGCAAAATCCACCTCAAAAATTCTGGTACTTTCATAAAGTACTACAACCCGATGGGACCTTTATGGGGGGTAAAAATGCCCCATAAAATGTCCCTGTAACTTAATTTAGACCCTGGTCACTGTGGTTGAAACACAATGAGTTCCTCAAAAGGCTCTTACTTGAGGAAATGTGCATGTATCTGGCATTGGATTCTATCCTTTATTATTTTTATGTCCGCCAAGTGAAGCACTTTGTAATTTGCCCTCATTTTGATAAGTGCTATAAACAGCTAATCAGCTATAGTCATAAATGTATCACAATTACAGACGTGATGTTTGTTGTCAAAACTAAGAGCCAGTCAGCTCGTTCGTCAGGCAGCTAGGTGTTTCCCATCATGCCATGTGTCTTGCAGTCAGCGGAGAGACTCTGCAGCTGCCTCAATCTCATGAGGTTATCATTGCTCAGAGGTGCATGATGTCAGAGCAAGACGGGATCAAGTTAGACACCAATCTAACCAGCATGCACTGTACGCTGATTGCTGGTTGATCGATCGAGTCTGTGCAGGTCTGGCTCATCTCGAACAAACCCAAGTGATTGCTGCTATGATTTTGGCTGCATTCAATCAAAAAGAACTGGATATGTAGATCGCATATCAGCATTATTTCCATGACATCACTGCCTGCACATTAATAAATATCATATTAGTTCAACAATCTTGATAATACTACTGTAAACATGATACAGTAAGGACTATAGCTGAGTCCATAAAAGAACTCAAAACCAAGTCAGATTTTTTTTTTTTAGAGGTAACAGCCGAGTCTTCATCTGACCTGCAACACCATCATGAAGAGGAAGTAGAGATTGGCGACTCGCTGGAACTGTTCAAACAGTGTCAGTGGCAGGAAAGTCAGGGGGGAGTACTTGTGGCTGCGTATCACATTGTCCTGGCAACCGACACAAACAGCAACAGAGAGGGAGGGAGAGAGAGGAGCACAAGGGAGACACGTATTAGACCATCAACTAGTTCCTCAGTGCAACAGCGTGCCAACAGGTGTTAGGTTACAGTGTGGAGGGGAAGAAGCCCGTGTGACACTGACTCACCGCGTATCGCCCCCAGCGGAAGCACAGGAAGGATTTCTTCTGTTTGTGTTTGTGGTAATGGCGGCTGTTTGCCCTCACCTCCCATGTGAGGCCTGTCAAGACACACGTTAGGCTGACTCTTAGCTCTAAAAGACCATTTACACACTGATTTTAATGTAGCATTTTCATCACCAAACAACAGATGAATGTGTGTGTGCACTATTGTGAATGTGTATTAATATGCAAGCCTATACAGTGTACTGCAGTTAACCATATCTTAAAGGGGCATTTACAGACTCAAGGAGGCTTAGAGACATTTAACCCCAAATTGCTCTCGAAGGCTGAGCCATCGGTGTGTGAATGAGTATTTAGATAAGATCCTGACTGGCAAAGTTGGCACCTTGTATGGCAGCTTCTGCCATCACTGTATGAATGTGTGTATGAATGGGTGAATGCTGACATGTAGTGTAAAACACTTTGCGTGGTCGGAAGACTAGAAAAAGCATTATAAAAATGCAAGTCCACTTGCATGCTATTAAGAAATGCCTCTTAATAGCATCTGCTGAAGAAACATGATCTCCTATAGTGGTTCTCAAACTGAGGGGTGCGAAGAAGCATGACAGGCGGGGAGGGAAAAAAATGTGACGCGCAATTAATGTTTTGACGGCTGAACAGTAAACAAATAGGCTCTTTACACATCGATGGTCGCAATGGCGTTCATTCAAACAAGTAGTCCACATTTATTATTTATTTCTTGTATGTTTTGCATGATGGTCTCGTAAAGCACGTTGTGATGTTTGTTTTGAAAATTGCTAAATAAATACCTTTACCTACTTACTTAGTCTGCATGTATAAAGAATGGACAAATATTTGACAGGGACAAACACAAAAACAGGCAATGCTTTGGAGATGAACAGGACAAAGACAAAGTCATCTAATGGTAATCAACGGAAAATATGACAAAGTAAGGTGGCACCAAGTAGGGCGACGCTTCATTCATAACGTTAACATACTAATTATTATTAAACTTACAGAAACACCAGCCTACCTTCCACCTGCTTTTCCCTCCTCTCTCTCAAAAACACACAGTACAAGCAACGCAGCGCTCTGTTTTTTAGGGTTGACCCCAAAGCTTCGAAGGTACAACTGTTGCCATAGTAATCAACCTCCAAATCAGGATTCAAATGCATTTTTTAATATATATCTAAAATGTACTGTACGCGTAATAATAATACAAAAATCCCTAAATAGCCCATGAAATAAGGAATAATCCCACAACATTATTAATTATTCATAATTAACTTTAATCATGATTAGTAAGATTCATTGTCTGTTGTGTGTAGAGGTGTGCATGTACAGTAGAGTGGCAGCAGCACTGCCCCAGACACTGAAACAGGGGAGATGGAGACAGATGAACATGTCAGCTTGCTGTGTCTCGAAGCTTCAAATACCGGAATATTTCTCCTTGAAGCTTCCAAGCCAAGAAAACGGTATTCAGGACAGCCCTACTCTAAATGCCCCAGTCCTCCTCAGTCCAAAAGTCAAAAATTTATTGAACACTGAACTGTCACAGGGCTTTCTAGCAGCAATCTAACAGTACCACAAATTACATTTATATAAATATGAACAATAACAAAGCAGGTGAGAGGAGAGGAGAGACCAGTCTGTATTTTATGTCCAAAAATGTGAAAACATTTCTTCTTCCAAAAGGAAAAAATGACAGAAAAATTTGAGAGCCACTGACCTACAGGAGAAGTTTTCAATCGAGATAAAATATCACATGCACGCTGATACATAATTAATGTTAATGCATATAAGTATTATAGCACATTTTATTTCATATCAAAAACTCAACTCGCCTCTGAGGCGTCTCAGTAAACACAGTGAGATAAAGAGACAATGAAGGATGGAGATCAAAAGAGACGTACCAGATTCAACTCTTTCCTTGGCCATGACGCAGAGAGGACTAAACGGAGCTAAAGGAAGGAGACAGCAGAGTGAAACAGGAGCGAAATGGCTGCATGTTTCCCTCTACAACATACATGTGATAGTCTTGTAACTCATTACACAGTGTTACCATGCATACCTATACCACAGCACAACAAACGGTTATAAATCATTGATGCTAATGTAAACAGACGTGGGACTCTACAAACCTTATCCATCCTCAATTAACCATTTGATTACATCGACAAAACGCTACTAAGGTGAACTGAAGGTAACTCTACGCTTGTTTTGTATATGATGAAATACTCAGAAATGTACTTACTCTTCTGGCTGAATCTCTGTCGGAAGCTAGATGAACAATCCAGGTGACAGAGAGCCTCATATCCAAACATCTGAATCACACCTGCAAGGACTAACGTGGAGATTGCAAGTCATGCTTTATTTCACCTGTGAACCACATTTGTCAACAAATGAATAAGCAGAGTAAAGCCTCAGAGGACGTTAAGTAGTCTCTTTAAATATTAATGGATCCTGTTTGTGAAGCTGTTAGTACTAACTTTGTTTTTGTTGTCATGAATCAAAAGCAGCGGCGTATAAATAACACACACAACTTACCTGCATTGTTAGCCAGTATTGTCCGTGCAGCTGGGTAAAACAACTGAGCTATCAATCACAAAGCTCATACTGACCACAGATGTAGTTTTACATGTTTTTCATAGACATTGTTCTGCTGTTTTTCATAACACACACCTGTTTCATCCATCCCCCTTCCTTTCTCTGTGCTCCTGGCCACACCTTCCTCTTGCTCCCAGGTGAAGGCTCCAATTTCACTGACTGAACTCCCCAAGCACTTCACCTAAGGAGAGGAAGAGGAATGGAGAAGGGACAGCAAGACCAGCGGTGTATAAGCAAAGCAAATCACTGTTTTGCTTATGTCATTTTCTGCAGCTATTGACCTTTAAAAATCAGAAACATTTTTAGTATTTGGGCGCAAATAACCAAAGACTTACTAACTGGGTGAACTTTTCAGTGTCCCCAGAAAGTCTTTGTAACCATGGCAATGTTGACACAGTGGGAGTATTGGTTTACAGCAATGTGAAAGCAGTAAATCTTTGCATTCAGACTGGGCATGCATGGCCAACACCGAACTCCAGTCCTCATTGTCTGTTTTGTCCTTTCCCATGTAATCTCTGTCTGTATAAACCCAGAAAAAAAAGTTTGGAAATCAGTGTCTGGTAGATTATTTCTCTGTTGTGACAATGCTAATTCTCATTGTATTTGACATCATAGAAAAACCTGTTTTACCTTCACACTGATGTCCAACTTGTAAGGATCATGCATTTGTGGGATGAGCAGCAGAGCTGATTATGTCAGTATCACACAACTGAAACTTGTCAAAACTCTCTTCCAATGCTAAACAGTGTGAGCTACAGTGGTTGATTGGCTGTTGTTTGAATGAGTAAATGCCCCCGACCTAACTAACAGTGTGCTTCATAAAACACTATAAAAAGCACTTTATACATAAGTGACGGTAGGTCATAGTCACAGTTTTGTCTGTGCTATATGTAAAAAAAAAAAACAAAACAACTAAGAGTGTGGCTTGGCCTCTCTTGTTAAATTACATACTTTTAGATTAAAATGTTTATAATACATGTATGTATAAAAGGGGAAAATCACACAACTAAATGTAAAACCAAAATGACAATCTAAGGCATTAAATAGTGCAGTTAAAATAAATATAAGCATAAGTAAATACAAAATAGTAATGTATATTTGTAATTTAGTTGATGACAGTATTTCAGATCTCAAAACTGAATGTATACAGGATGTAGTCTGAATATGCATAATGAAAATAATATATATACACACATATACATACACAGTATATACATATATAAATATACATACATATATATACATATATACCCACACACACGTATATATACACACACACACACACACACATATACGTATATACACACACACACACACACACACACACACACATATATATATATATATATATGGCTGTTTTTATTCTAACTAATCTTTGTTTTTAGATAAGTCAAGCTCTGCATTATTTATTTAAGGGCTGTAGTTATCCTTTCTGCCTTCTTCATGAATCTAATGCCACCTGGTGGAGGTAAGCACATACTGCAGTTTAACCATCACATGAAGGTCGAAGGGTGAATGTGCACCTGAACAGAAGGCAGCTGGCTGAATTTACATCTTCACTCATTGTCAGTTAAATGCACTATTTGTGGTTTCATATCTCTTTGTCTCATTTCTCTTCCCTTTGTAAGTGAGGTCGTCCCCACAAATGCCACATATCAACAGCTGAAGGTGTGCGAAGCTTACGTCTTATATGAGTGTGTATGCGAGTGCTTGTGCATATCTAGGGCGATCTTTGCTATCTATTTTTACAGTTGGGTTGTGCAGCACAGTGGTTAGGGAGATGTGCCGATGGTGTGGCACGAGTGCTCTTTAGGCCTCCATGAACAATAACAGTCAACAGGCTGGGCTTTTCCACCACAGTTTAACCGTTGCCCATCACAGCTGCCAGACCTCACAACTTTAAACACACAGGAGAATGGCCTCTTTGGGCCAGTGAGTTCATTTTTTTTTTTTTTTTAATTTGAAAACATTTATATATTACAAATTAGTCAGTATTTCTAAATAAGATACAAAAATCTAATTCTAAAATCTAAATCTATTCAAGTGCTAATAAATCAGAGCTAAATATTAAATGAAATCTTGAAGCAAAAATTTGGAAGATAAATAAAACACTTAAATAACACGTTACTCACAATGTACACTCCTGTCCATACCGGCTGTAAAAAGATCCCGTCCTAACGTGATTCACATGTAAGAGATGGGGGTCAAAGTCCACAATCCTCATTCTGTGTAAAAGCACATTTAAAAGTTTAGCTAAAATTAAACTACTTGAGTATTGCAATATTATGTTTTGTGACACTGTGTCGATTCTCAAAAACACAGCACTGATTAAATTAATAGTTTACATGCAAAGATTTGTGGCTCACAGTGGATCAGATTGCTCATAAGTAGTGCCATGATGTTGGATGTTACTGTGATAAATGCAAAGGCAGAACCTGCTGTTCTGATAAACCTTTTTTGTTTTACTCAGATTTTATGCATATGAATCTGAATATATACGTGTTCTTTATATGGTAAATGGACTTCATACTTCATACTTTACTTCATATAGTCTTCTGACCACTCAAAGCACTTTATACTTTATGACACACTGACAGCTGTTATCATGTTATGATTTGAGCATATTTTTATGCTAAATGCAGTACCTGTGAGGGTTTCTGGACAATATTTGCCATTGTTTTGTAATGTTCACTGATTATAGTATATTTGCCCACTCCCATGTTGATAAGAGTACTAAATACTTGACAAATCTCCCTTTAAGGTACATTTTGAAAAAATGCGTCATTACTTTGTGATTAATGGTGATTAACTCTGGACAATCGTGCGCTTAATCCTGATTATTTAGCTTTACTTCTCTATTATGTATATATTGTTTTATTTATTTGTATTAATACTCTCTTTTTAAAATTTACGCTTCTTGTTTATTGCACTATCCACTTTGCTGCTGTAACATGTAAAATTTCTCCACTGTGGGACTAATAAAGGAATATCTTATCTTATCTTTTCTTATTAAATATTTTAATCAACTGACAGTCCCACCCCACTGCTCTGATAAACTGTTTTATGCCCGTCAGTGTGCTCTTTATACTATGACAGTTTTTCTAAAATTGGATTTCTAAATTAAAATATATCGCTTTGGTTACAGTATCATAATTTCTTATATTATGATACTTATTGCATCGCCAGATCATTACCAATACACACAGTCCAACAATCAAGTGGGTATCTTCCAAAGCTGACTGCAGATTTTGACCCCCATCTCTTACACTGAAATCACATTAGGAGGGGATCTCTACACAGTATGGGCAGGAGGAATGATTATGACAAGTAACACCCTACAGACATATGAGTAGGCTGCACAGTGGTGTAGTGGTTAGCACTGTCACCTCAGCGAGAGGGTCGCAGGGTTGAATCCAGCTTGGGGCCCTTCTGTGTGGAGTTTGCATGTTCTCCCCCTATGAGTGTGGGTTTGCTCCGATTCTCCGGTTTCCTCCCACAGTCCAAAGGCATGCAGGTTAATTGATTAACGCTAAATTGCCTGTAGGTGTGAATGTGAGAGTGAGTGGCAAAGTGTCCGGGGTGTACCCCGCCCTCGCCCAGTGTCAGCTGGAATCGGCTCCATGTCCCCCCTCGACCCCGAACGGATAAGCGGTTGCAGATGGATGGATGGATGACTTATGAGTAATGTTTTGAGAAGTTATCCTTTAAATAAATGTGCATGCTATATCTGAGGGCCTTAAAGCTAAAAAGGAAATCTATTAGAGCTATGTCCTAGACAGTGCAGATTGTGGTGGGACAATGCAAAGATACTCCTGATGATCTTACATTCATGCCAGTTTATGAAAAACCAAGCACTGAGGGTCACATCTAGCTAAGATTCACATTTTTACCGTGGCATCAGCAACCAGTGAGAAAAACACCAGTGGAGATGACAAGTTTAACTTCCTCATGTTTTGTTCATTAGAAAATGGAAATATGAACAAACTGCTAAACCTGAAACAACTGAAAAAACCTCTGCAGTAAGTGAGAAATTAGTTACATAGAGGAAGTCACTCTGCTGAAATGTCTATTTGAACTGCATCATAATCGTTACTTTATACAAACTTTACACTCGACAATGAAAACCACAATTGGTACCGAAAACAGACATACTCATTATCTCGCTGCGATTCATCACGCTGTTAAAAACACAGGCCGAGTGTTCACTACATGTGAGCATGTTTGTTCTCATCTTATTCCGTATCTCACAGGATCTCAGCAGTGCGTGACCCTTAGCCCACCCCTGACTTCATGACACTGAGTGTGAGAAAGCCCTGGGCTGTGGGAAGCTTCTCAATGCTTTTATTTCTCAGGAGACCTACTTTACTATCCTATAATAGGTTTTCAAGTGGCACTGTGCAAAAGTCACTCTGTAGCCGACTATGAAAGCCAATACCCTCAACTGAACTTCCTGTAAAAAGTGGTTAACTGCTCAGTCGTGAGTTAAGGAAGGAATCAGGCCAGCAGACCCCAAAAATCACACAATTTAACCCCTTAAAAGGATTGTAAAGTATATGGTTGGATATGACATATAAACAGAAGTGAAATAGGTTAAGATAAAGCCAAAACAAAGCAGCGGTATTTCCACTGAAGTGGAGTTTCAGAGTACAGCAGAAAGTAGAACATGGTGGGGTTTGGGTGGGAGTGTGTGTTTATGTGTGAGGGGTGGGGGTGACATAACAACATCCAAGTTTACAAGAACAAACAGACAAATCCCCCAATGATGAGTCACCGAGTCCTTGGTGACTTCACACCTGAGCAAAGTGGTATGTGTGGGTGGGTGTCAGTAATGAAACTGTAGGTGATGGTATTGGTAGGACTGCGTGGACCTATGGGGAGGGTCATATCTGAGGGGCTCTCAAATAATGCTATAGCAGTTTTGAACTGGCAGCCACTTTACCTCGCTGTTAGATCCCCCTTTCAGATGGGGAACTGAAGCCGTTTTATCACTCTCTTCAAGGCAACTGCACTACATTCACAAAAGCGGTAACTTTACATCACAGAACACGGGAGAACTTTGACTCAGCTAGTTTAGTTTATTTAATTAGTAGTTTAATTAGCTTCCCTTTTATTATGACATCGCTTCTTCTGCATAGCAGCTCAGATATTATCATCCACTGCAGTATGCCAGCTTGACAAGATGCCTGAATTAAAGGTTGTTATGGCCAATGCTGATTTATTGGAGCATCAGGAAAGCCGATGGTCGATATATGATGAGAGATATGTTCTGGTGATTCCCCCCCCCCCCCTCCCTCCATCCCCCCACCCAAAAAATAACAGCTTAATAATAACAAATGATACACAACATTTTTTCAACTTCAGTAAACATTTATTGAATAACACCTATGGTCTGTCTCTCCAATCTACATTTTGTGTCTGGAGTGCACTTGTATATTTTAAATAAAAATAATGTATAATCTAAATAGTGAATACATGAAACGGGTAATCAAAAAAACTAAACTTTGTCAAATAAACTTTGGGTGAAAAAATAAAGTTTTAGTGCACTTAACAGCATTTCTGCACCTGCTGGCTTAATATGCTCGAACATCGGCCGATGCCGATTATGGAAAAAAGTGAAATAATTGACCCGATTAATAGGCCGACTGATTAATCTGTCAACCTCTAGCAAATATGCTGCTCAATGTAAATGTATGTATACATTTGTCATTGGAAGTCAGTTAACAACAAAAAACAATAACAAATATTGTCCAGAAACCCTCACAGGTTCTGCATTTAGCATAAAAAATATGCTCAAATCATAACATGGCAAACTGAAGCCCAACAGACAACAACAGCTGTCAGTGTGTCAGTGTGCTGACTTGACTATGACTTGATCCAAACTGCATGTGATTATCATAAAGTGGGCAGGTCTGTAAAGGGGAGACTGGTGGGTATCCAGAGAACCCATTTACATTCACATATCTTGAGGTCAGAGGTCAAGAGTTTTTCCTCACCAAAATTTAGCATAAGTTTGGAGCGTAATGTATCCTCCTTCACAACAAGCTAGTATGACATGATTGATACCAATTGATTCTTTAGGTTGTCTAGTTTCATGTGATGCCAGCATCTTCACTCTAGCCTAAAACTGAGCTGAAAATTACAATTATTTAGGTCACTGGTTTAAATTATATTAAGGCTTAATGATATGCTTTGCCCTTTTTTGGATTAGCCATGAGTTAGGCAGAGTCAACAGAGTGCTTGGACATGGAAACAATATTGATAAGAAGATGGAGATAGAACCCATCTGATGACATGACAAAAGTGGGATTGCATTGGTCACCAGAGGGAAAACGCAGGAGGGAGGCCCAAAACAGCCTGGAGGTGACACATCAAAGGAGAAATGAAGGCGAGAGGATACAGCTGGAACAGCATTGAGAGGAATGCAAACAACAGAGATGAGTGGAGATACTTAGTCCTTGCCATATGTGCCACCAGGCCCCACAAGGAGTAAGTAAGTAAGTAAGACGGAGTCAGCATTGCCAAAATAGCAACATCCGGGGAGCCCCACATTGAGCTTCACAACGGCTCTTCAGAAACCTAAAGGTGACGTCACAGAGACTACATCCATATGTTATGGGTATAACAAATGACATTCAAATGACATCAGCCCGAGTTTAAAAGCAGGTTTGGCTGGCACTCCCTTAAACTACTGGAAAGCATGGGAAGCAGTGAAACTGAAGATAAAGTCAATAAACAACTGAACTAAAGCAATACTTGCTTTCAATCAACCGGGAAATTATGGCAAAGCAAAACTAATGCCAAACACAAACAAACTCAAGATTAAGATGAACTACTGGTGAAACAAGCAAATGACAAACATGGTTAGAAAGACATAAAAAGTATAAATGAGACGAAAGGTGTGGTCTCATTCACTCGGTCACAAGCACCAAATGTGAATTATCCACAGCAGAGAGTAGTCTCAGCTCCTGTTTAACTCCTGAGTGCTAAAACTTACAGTGTCCAGCTGTAGAAGGAAATTCTGTAGCCTTTTTATTTTTATTTTTAATTAAACAATAAATTTGTGGTCTATTTTAAAGATTGATGTCTTCTGTATGAACAAAGGTTCCACAAGAAAGCTGGGAAATTAGCTATTGAAACCAATGAGAAAATATAACACTAATGCATTGTTGTTTGGGGCTTTGCATCTTTTCATGGGATTTTTTTGACGATAAGAAAAGTAAAATTTAAACCAGCTGTATCCTTTAACAAAAGATCACGTGGAAGGCCCACTGCATCTACATTTTGGGGAAAGCTATAAGCAGCAAGGTGTTAATCGCTGAGAAATGAACCTGAGAGCCTTTTATCAGCTGTGTGATTCCCTCTCTGACAGAAGTGTTGACTAAACCAGTCACTGTATTATTATAAAACCAACAGGACATTTACTGCTCGAGTTAAATCATCCACATACAGAGAAATCATCTGCAGCATGCAGTCAGGATGTGGGTGCTGCCACACAATGACAAAGTGGCAGTGGTAAAAGTTATGCAGACATACCTTGATATACCACAATGCTTTCTGAGAGTTGTGAGTTAACAGTGAATCATCCTCATAGGGAGCAGATATAGTCAGTACTGAACAATACAGTCAGTCAAAGCTGAATAACTTAAAATATCAGGGCTGCATTTATTAACTAACCCTTATTTGTACTGGATCGCATAACCTTTATAAATACACCTTCTTGCTTTTGATACAAGTCTGTGCCCTTCCTATTTGTGTGTTCTTGAAATTGCATACTTTCATTTTTATTTTTAGTATGTACTGCAGATGCCCCGACAAAGTACATACTGTTGCATGCAGTATGCATACAATTAGAACATACTAATTCCCCATAAAACTGCACTTTGAACTTTGACCTTCTTGCTCATATCATCTCTTCATCATCTCTTATCTTATATGCAGGATCTACTACACAGATGACTGTAGGTGAGAATAGCTAGAAAAGCATGCTGGCTTGCATACTGCAAAATGCAACCAGATGCAGTCCTGGTATTTTTGGTGTACTGCATTTGACATACTATGCATAGGGACTAGGGCTGTCAAAAAATATTTGAAATTCAAAAATATATTCAAATTGACCAAAAAATTATATTCTAAAATGAAAATTATGGATTTGCAAGTAGGAAGCTTTCAGGTGAGCTCCCTGTAGCCAGCTACTACCTTGTTTAGTTTTTTGTAGTGAAAAGAGGAGGTACTGAAAAGATAACTCCTCATTTCAACTACCCCAATCAGCCATTCCTCGTCGCTTTCAAAACGAAGAACAGGAATAAATAGAAATATTGCATTTGACAAAAATTCAGCTCTTCGTGCTGCACACTGTTGCATCGACTGCGGCCAGTTAGGACACACTGTCGTGGACATAATACGCACAAATAGATATTCAAATAGTTTGAACCAATGTATATATTTTTTTTAAAACAAATACTCGGACAGCATTTTTGTCAAATTTTGGCAGCCCTAATTGGGACATACTAAATCTTTTTTTTCTGGCATACTAAATAGTATGGTAGTATAGGTACTGGAGCAAGTTTACTTCTCATCAAAAGCCATCAAATTCAATGGAAGCATATATACAGTATGTGTTGCTACGACTTTAAAACTCTGCAGACTAACTTTTACTGGAAGACTAACCTAACTGTTGGAACATGGCTGTCTGCGGCATCTGTGGTTGCAGTGAGTCAGAAAGAAAAATCTGCTGGAGTTTTATAGAAACACAGAGCTGATATCCCCCTTCATGATCTAGACAGCCCCCACACTCAGCAAACCACAGTGAGCTCTTCATTACAAACTGCACAGGGAGGACTGTGTGCAGTGTAGCGTAGTTTTCCATTCAGGTGGTGTTCTTAAGTGTGGTTGTGCTTTTTCAGATCAGGTCTCTTCACCACTCTGAGGTAGAGGCTGTTTTGATGCCCGGCTGTGTCTATTCAACATGACAGGGCTTAAAACAGGAGACGGCTAGGCTGGAAGACATGGATTGTGATCTTATGATGGTCCTTTTTCTATTGACCTGACCTTGCTATGGTGTTGAGAGGTTGGGCAGGTTTGCAGCTGATATTTCTGGTATTCTCCTATGACAAGATACCTTGCTGCAGTTTGCTCCTGTCCTGCACACCCAGACAGTTACAGAGGCGGTGAGGAAATATTTGATTTAGGACATGAGTTGGGCTCCAGGTCTCTCAATTAAAAAAAAAAAAAAAAAAATGCAAGGATTGAAATACAAGAAGATCCCAGAAGCTGACGTGCTATCCAAGGATGCAGTGGATGGTATCTAAACAAGTGAAGATGGATGGGAATTGCAAGAGCTAGACATAACATCTGAGTTGTCTTGTAGTTGACAGCACAGAGCCGGGACCGTTGAGACAAAAATACAAAATATTGTGTCAACCATACAGCTTCAGCATTTTCACACAAGTTTTCTGAAGTGCCAAAGGTGCCTTGCAAGGCTCTAATGTTAACTAAATACCACATAAAATTGTTAGATGGATGAAAAACTGAGAGCATCTTACCACCAGTGGGGTAAAACAATGTTTAGTCCGAGATGTTTATCATATTCGCTTCTGGTCATGTTAAAATGCTAACTGGACACAAGTATGTTTCACATGTTATCATGTTAACTGAATGTATGACACCATACTCCTGTCACACACATTGGCCTGTTAACATATAAAGTATGTTTAGCATGATAGCATGAGCACACATAACATTTAGCATAACATGCCAGCACTAAGGTACAGGTGTCCTGACTGCAACTTAGTTTTAAGGCCAACATAAACTCTCTGAAGTGTTGTTTGGACAAATGGATCAATGGACCAATCAAACAATGTGGAGGTGCCATAATACATCCATGTGAATGAGGAATTTTGCCTTCACAAATTGAGCAATGCAAGGCCAAACAAAAGAAAAAAGTAAAATTAAGTGGTGTTAAAGAAATATGCATTGTGCTGTGACGAAGGATGACCTTTAAGTAATTTGTCAAATTTAAAAAATCCTGAAAAGCAAGAATGCAACACTTACAGTTCACAACGCTACAATTTGGCAGCACCATATATACACTGATATGGGGTTAGACTGACCCATTCAGAATCCCTTCTTAAATTTCACTGTGGGTACATGTGCAGTAATAAACTCGGAAATCTGTGTTTGGTCGATTATTTCTCTGTTACAATCAGGCACCACAAGACAAGACCACAGGATGACAAGTTTTCTTCTGAAATCATTCAAACCCAACATGGCTCAGTTCAAAATGTTGGTTTAAAACAAAACTCCTCATCTCTTCTCTGACATGATTTTGACATCAGATGATTTACTACCAATCAGCACCTGGAGCTCAAAACAAGAGTCAGTACCCACAGGAGAAAACACTGTTTACCACTGGCAGAGAATTTTCATAAATTTCACTTGGATGCTACCCACATAATCAGCTGTGCTGCTCATCCCACAAATACATGATCCTTACAAGCTGGACATTAGTGTGAAGGTAAATAAACAGGCTTTCCAACTATGTAAAATACAATGACAGGTAGCATTGTAACAACACAGAAATAATCCACCAAACACAAATCTCCAAACTTTTTTCCCTGAGTTTATGCGCTAAAGGTAAGAGGAAGAGTTCTAGAGACAACATTTACAGTTCAGCAAAAATCTTTTTTTTTTTTTGGAACAAGTCCTTGGAAATTTTCCATCTGAAGAGAAGTAGGAGCCACCAGTTGGTATGTTAAGTGAGCAACTTTGGAGGATGTCAATGTTTTATGGTGCAAATGGGTTAAATAATCATTCAAATTGCCTTACTAAATAAACATTACTAACATCGCTCATTTATATCAGTTCTTATTAATTCTGCTTTAAAATACACAATTTCTGATTTATCAGATTTTATGAGCTATTATGTTTAATAAATAAATTGTGTTTTTGTTTGTTTTAATGCAAACTCCCATGTTATGCCTGTTATTGGCCAGACATTTTCAAAGTGGGGACTCTGTGGGGATTCTAGGGGGTCCTCAGCAAAAAAGGGGGATTTTCACTAGATTTGTCATTCTTTTGTACACTTTCTGTAAAACATTGAAAAGCAAAAATCCTATCAAATGAGGGACAATGGGACAAAATGTGATTAAATGTGGATATGTGGTCTAATTTGTGCCAGTTTAGGGCTCCTGGATGTGAAAAAGTTTGGGACCCACAAATACATTGTTGGGCAGCTGTGGCTCAGAGCAGGTCGTCCACCAGTCAGAGGGATGTTGGTTCGGTCTCAGCTGCTTCAGTGTCCTTGAGCAAGACACATGACCTCAAATTGCTCCTGAAGAGGGAATGAGTATTTAGATTAAATCCTGATGGGCAAGGCTGGCCTCTGACATCAGTGTATGAATGTGTTGGTGACATACAGTGTAAAGAGCTTTGAATGCTCTGAAGACTAAGAAAACGCTATATAGCACCATTTAACATCTAAATAAAGCTTAGGGTTGAATCGATGCATTGTTCTGCAGGCAGTGCGCAGATGATCATGTGAATCGATGTGCAGTAGTCTAACAAGAACAATAAGTAAGTAGGTCAGTTTATCCAAAGTGACTCATTTCAGTATCACCTGTTGGTTTGACCGTGACCACACTGCCGATCAGTTTCCACTGTACTAAACAGACACACAGCTCGAGGACATAACGCCATTGGCTGCGCGCTTTCGGTATATTACGCGCGCGTCACCCGGCAGCTCTGCTCTCTTCAGCACCGCTGGTTGTGACTGACGGGTAAGCGCGCGTAACATCCACAAACTTGTTAATACATCGAAGTAGTGAGTGCAAACGTGCTTTACTGTGTGTTGCAGGATTACGAGAAACTCTCTAAAAGTCGATCCTGTCGTCCAAGTCGTCCCACAAGAGTCAACTTTTTTCATACAGGTCAGTGCGGCGAGTTTAACACCGTAACACCGTCTAACCAGCAGCTCTGACTTGGTTTGTGGGAAACATGAACGCTATGAACGCACTGAAGGCTGAGTGCAATTTTTCAAATGTGTTTACCGAAAACGTTAAGTATTTAGATCATTTAAGTTTAATGTAAAATGCTCCACTATACATGGTAAAATCCTGCAGTAAATGTATTTAAAACGTAAAATGAACGTTAAACTGTAGGATGCAAAACGTATGTCCAGAATTGCTTGTTTTGTGCGCAATTATATTAGACTATTTCATTATTATTATTATTATTAGGCCTAATAATGCATAACGTGTATGCAACATTTAAAGCTGTAGCTGTTATTGGGGAGAATAATATTCAATGAATCATTCCATGAGCTGTTTTGTATAAGGGGCTAAAATATGAATACATAATGATATATGATATCTATCTATCTATCATACTTGTATGATAGATAGATAGATAGATAGATAGATAGATAGATAGATAGATAGATAGATAGATAATTACAGCTGTTGTTAAATTAAATTAGTGCTTAACTTAAACGTTTGAGTGCCATGTTTAGTGCCATGTCCACCTCAGGGAGCCCTGCCGGGGCCGCTGCTCCGTGCCAGCCCTCCTCCTCAGACGACAGCAGCGGCTACATGGAGCCTGACCCTGACCTTCTCTTCCCGGTGACCCGGTCCTCCCTGCTGGCTCGACGTCTCCTGCGCTTGCGGGCCTACAACCGCCACGCAGCTAGCCCCGTTACGCGCCGGAAAAGAGAGATGATCCCCAGCGACAAGAAGGATTCCACCTACTGGGACAAGCGGCACAAGAACAACGAGGCGGCCAAGCGGTCCAGGGAGAAGAGGAGGCTGAGCGACCTGATGCTGGAGGGCCAGCTGCTGGCTCTGAGCGAGGAGAACGCACAGCTGCGCGCCCACGTGCTCAGCCTGCAGTATCACGGCAGCCTGAAAGCAGATAAGAGCAATGCTGCGTATGTTTCGCCTAGACAGGCTCAGCTCCCTGCACTCTTCCAGCCCGGACTCTGGGGCAACAACCCAGCTTCTGTCTTGGGTGTGAGGCACCAAGAAGCAGCCTGCTTTAGCGCAACAAGAGGTGGTTTTAGTTCTCACACAGGCATCTCCCCCCTCTCCGGGTGCAATGTCCTCTCTCCCCGAGCAGTCCTGGAGGGCGGGTTGTCAGATATGGATGCTCAGCGACAGGTCTCCTCCAGCGATGACATCCAAACCTCCGTCAGAGCATTTGACAAACTCCACCATACCTCCATCCTGCATAGAAACTGGCTGGTGCCCCATCTCAATCACTCGGCAGTGTGCAATAATTTCCTGCTGCCTTGGCGGTCTTCCTACCTGGCCCCACCGGCCGTCTACCCCGACCTGCCTCCCTACCTACAGGAAGGGAGACAGGGCCAGGGTCTTGGTCTGGAGGCAGACATTCATGGGGGGTTCAAGAGTCGATTGAGGGGCGCACCGGCTGCGCTGTCTCCACTCGGGATGCACCCGAGTTCCGATGGACGCTAACAGGACAGTTTGACTGTCAACGCTTTTTAAGAGTCTATTTTGATGCTTCACCTTGTAAAAAATGTGGCTGTGGATTTTTTGAAATCAACAATTACAAAGGAGGCTTTATAATTTGCTAACATAGTTTAAAATTTTCAGTTTTTTAATATATTGTCATATTTGCTCGGTTTACGGTTTTTCATCCAGTTATTACAAGCAGGGACCAGTGGTGTCAGAAACCCTCTAAACTTTAATTATATTAACAATAATTATATTCATATAATAAATATGTATCAATTCCAGATATAAAAGAGATAAATATAGCAACTGAAGATACAAAATGTCTACATTTTTTGGGTCATAATTTGATGTTAGAGCCATACATTAAATCAGAGGGTAAAGATTTATTGTTTGTGATTTGTTTTTTTGACCGTTTATCTGCGGTGGAAAAACATCGGCGACTGAGCCAGCGAAACTGGGTGTTGTGTTGACTTGGTATTCCCCTTTTATTGATCCGCACTGCGTGATTTCCCGGCAGCCTCCGATTCAATGGAAAGCCAAACGTTGAACCGTTTCTTTGTTACAGCGCTGTGTGAGAAATGATCAATCTTTGCATCTATTTGTCATTCTTTTGTGCTTCATTTTTTTTGTTAAAGTCTGCAGGATATCAATGCAATTACTAAATGCACAGATGGTTCCTTAAGCTGGCTGGTGCACATCTCTACTGTCAAATAAAAACAATCCGTGGGGTATTTTTTCACCTTGAAAATGTTATCTGCAAAATAAAAAAACTAATACTAATAGATTATATTTTAAAAGGTCCAGAGTGGCATTTGAAAAAAGGAAAATAATAATAATTTCCTAGGTTACGTTTTAAATGTAATGTTGTGACAAAAGCTCACACACACACACACACACACACACACACACACACACACACACACACACACACACACACACACACACACACACACACACACACACACACACACACACACGTGGTCCCCCGCAGTTTGGACGTGTTCCCGAGGCCAACAGCAGAGGGCGCTACAACACAATACTGGTAAACTAATAAACTAATTTCTGCCTCTCCAGTATTTAGATATGTATTTTTCTTGTGCGGTTGTAAATAGAGATACGATAAGATAAGATAAGATAAGATAAGATAAGATAAGATAAGATATACCTTTTAGTCCCACAGTGGGGAAATTTGCAGTGTACAACAGCAAAGGGGATAGTTCAAAAACAGAAGCTTAACAAAAGGAGATAGACAAAATATGACAATTTGAATAGAAGGGAATATAAACAAATAATAGGAAACAGGTGAAATATTACAAATAGGAACAATATATACAGTATTGTCAATAAACATATATATATATATATACTTTCGGCGCTGTGTGGGGGGAGCGGCTAGGCTGAGTTGCTTTGGGTGTGTTGTGTGTTTTTCTTTTTTTTTTTTTTTTTTATTTTCTTTTTTGTTATTTTGATAAAAGTGAAATAATTATAAAAGGTGTGCTATTCTTTTTTTTTTTTTTTTTTTTTTGTTTTTTTTTTTTTTTGTGGTGTGGGTTCTGGGGTGGCGGGGGACGGACTTGTTTCTTTTTGGAGGTGGTGAGGGTGTGGGAATGGGGGGGGGGGAGAGAGAGG